>JALMGJ010000005.1:58679462-59191962 GCA_023362775.1 Charina bottae | reverse complement strand
CTTTGGCTAACAAACGGAGATGAGCACCGGCCCCTAGAGTCGGACACGACTGCATAAATGTGCGGGGGGAACCTTTTACCAGTCAAAATGTTCCAAAAGAGTGAGCAAGATTTCATAATTTAGTTGTTTATATTTCATAACTATGTAGTTTCCTCTATTTTTAATTTGGCAAGGCCTTGTTTTACAGTCTATATTGCATTCACCTTGGTAATAGCTCTATAAAACGGATTGTCTATTTTCCCATTTTATATGTGACTTGCAAAAACTCAGATCACTCAGATCTAGTTCCAAACCATGATGTACAATGTTGGTTTTAATTATCAACTCTTCACTGCATTTAGGAGAAATGTATCAAGATTGATTCAGATGAATATTTTATTTCATGAAAAAGTTGTGCTTTTCTGTGCTTTCTTAAGTAGGGAGACATCATAGAGCATCCTGTCCCAGAACATAGTCATATGGCATGTAATGCAACCATGTTTATTCAAATAAAGAAGATCACCGTCTAGGTTATGCCTAGATTGAATCCATCTGAGAAGCAAGGTAATAAATAAATGTGGCAAAATATCCAATCAGACACTGCATTCCTAATGTATGAAACGGCAGATCAAGAGCTTAAAATCCTACTACATAGGCAAAAAATCAGAAGGAGTCTGGTAGCACCTTGTTTCTGAGTAACAAATTTTATTTAAAGCCATAAGCTTTTGTGAGTCAGGAAAGGTGCTATCTGACTCCTGATTTTTTGCCACCATAGACTAACACTGCTCTACAATTACTACAATATGCAGTAATCATACATGCATACCCAATTTACCTCTGTGGAGTAGCAACAGAAAAGGAACTAGGGATATACGTAGAACATACAGTAACTGTAGCTGTTATAATGCAGTGGCAGCTTAGAAAGAAAGCGAATTCTTTCTAAGTCAAGAAGTGGAGATAACTTTATGCTGTGCCTGTGCAATAACATTCCAGTATCTAAATAAGATGAAAACATCTTCAGCTCATATTCTTGTTTTTTCAAGTGAAAGTTCCACAATACCACTACACAGTTTTTTGTCCAAGTTACAGTTACCATGCATGAATAGAACCAACAGTGTGGGGTGGTTAGGTATTGGACAAGGACCAAGTAAGATAAGATTCATGTCCATATTGAGCCGTAGACGGTTGCTGTAAGACTGCTTGTCAGCCTAATTTACTCATTGGCTAGGTCTTCACTTCAATATGAACTCATAAAACTGTTCAGCTCAAAATCAGAAGAGAAGCATTCTAATCCCAAATTACCTCAATTAAAATTGAGTCAATACTGTCAAATCATCTTTTCTTCTTAAGTCATGTTGTGCAACTCTGAAATCCCAACCAACGCTGTCCTTGGGGTTCTACACTACCCAGTCTGTCCTCTGAGGAAATGAAGCAGAGGTGTAGAGGGGCCGAAAATGTAAGGAGCTCCATTACAGAGCTCATTGACAAGGTTTGGTAGCCACAGAACACACCTCCCAAATACTGATAGTCATACCCACTGCTGCTGGTCTGGTCAATGAAGAGTAGGGTAATGATGTGCTGAAGCAGTAGTGTAAATTAGAGCTCTCTGGGTCCCAGGGGAAGCCTCTTAGATGGGCCCCCAAAGACGAACGAGATCATCACTGAGCCCTCTCCTGCAGGTTATGGCAGGAGAGAAGGAGTAAAGTCACATGGACACTTCTTCCCCATTGCTGCAGCAGTGGGCTGAGCTTGAGGTCTTTCTTCCCCTCCTCAGTCATCTCTCAGAGATTGAGGTGATGGCTGCCTCAGGAGTGGAATGGAGGAGGAGGAGAAGGTAGTATAGCAACAGTTGCAGCAACAGCAACACCCCCCCTTGGTCTTTCTGTGCCACTCCTCCACTATGGATCCTATCGGGCTCCCACATAACCAGAGTTTTTCTTTTAAACCTTGAAGGTACGGGGAAAGGGGAAGCCTGCCTCCACTATTTGTCTAACCCAGTGCTTTCCAAACTGTGTGTCGTGACACATTAGTGTGTCGCGACACAACCCGGAAGTGGCAATGGCGCGTTGCTGCCGCCCCTGCGGTGGCGCGCGCGGCAGTAGTGGAGGTGTGTATGGTGGCAGCGGCAGCAGCGCGCCATCAGCGCTTCTGGGTTTTACCGCAAAACACGAGGCCGCCACCACTGCCGCCGCTGCCATGCATGCCACCACCGTGCGCACCCCCACGCCGCCGACGCCGCCGTTGGTGTGTCGCCAACGGCGGGAGTTTGGAAAGCACTGGTCGAACCCGATAATGAAGTCTTGTCAGTATTATCTTCTGACCCCAGGAGCATAGAAACACAATACATCCATCCAGTCCATACATGATGACATTCTTGATGGCATTCAGGAGGATGCTGAACACTGAACTTTTCCAGAGAGCATTCTAACTTGCTGGGGAGTTTTAACCAACTTTTATCTTTATTTTTATCTTATTGTTATTCCTTACTGTCATTTTTTATCTTGGACTTTATGGTTTATTTTATTTTGTTGCATATCATTTACTGTGCTACTGTGGATGTTTGGACATTATGGTTTGTTTTATTTTGTTTTAAATCATTTACTGTACTACTGTAGATGTTTTAATGTTTAGATGTAAACCATTGAGAATTGCTTGGACAGAGGTGGGATAGAAATGGAAATCTTGCAAATAGGTAGTTCTCACTTAACAACCATTCATTTAGTGATGGGTCAGACTTACAATGGTGCTGAAAAAGCTGACTTACAACCGGTTCTCACACTTACGACCATTGCAGTGTCCCTGCGGTCACGTGATCACGATTTGGGTGCTTGGCAACTGGTTTGCATTTATGACCGTCTCAGCATCCTGTGGTCACGTGATCACCATTTTCAACCTTGCCAGCTGGCTTCTCGCAAGCAAAATCAATGGGGAACCATGTGATTCACTTAATGACCACATGGTTCACTTAAGACCCACGGTGATTCGCTTAACAACCACCGCAAAAAAGGTCGTAAAATTGGGTCAGATTCACTTAATGACCACTTTGCTTAACAACTGAAATTCTGGTCTCAGTTGTGGTAGTTAAGCAAGGACTACCTGTACATACATACAGGACTGGAGGGATGTCTGGGCAGGGATTCTGTATGGCCCAAAATGGCAGCCCTTGACTGTTAGTATGACTGTGTGCTGTCAGATACAAAAGGAAAGCGTTATGACTAAGTTAATGCTATGTAGATTATACATCTGTGAATGCAGCCATAGGATAATTGTGGGGAGAAAATTAGAGGAGGGTGCCTTATCTATGTTGCCTTAAGCACCTGGAAAAAAGACAGAATATAAATCTAACAATGAAATATGTGATGACTTACATGGGGTAATAGCCATAGTGATCAGGAAGTTGGTTTTTTTGAGGATTTAATCAGGAGGTCGGTATATTTGAGAATTTGGAATATTTGTAGCAGAAATTTGTAGCAGATGATAACAGTTTACAGCTGCAACACTTGGTGCAAGCACCAAAGCATCTAACTTTACCTAATTCTAATCCCAATAAAATCTTAAAATATAGAAGAAAATTCCAAATTTCTTTTCTTTTAGAAATTCAGCCACAACTGAAAGAAGTTCAGAAAATACACTTTGCATACATAAAGTCCTGAAGTTAGAGAAATCTCAATTTAAAATGCTTCACAGAGATAAGAAACATCTCTAGGGAGATCATGTAGAGTTACTGCTTGTCAGTGGATTATATATATTTTATTAAAAGTTTTACAAAGAACATAAAAGCTAACATAAACTAATAAGGAGTGAAAGAAGCAAAGAAAGAAAGAAAAAGAAAAGAAAAAAGCAAAAGTGCAGAAAGAAAGAAAGAATAGAAATGAATGGAAAGAAGACGCTTCCGATTTCCTTTGCAGCCAATTATAAATACAGTTACAAAATTATCTCTTACTGTATGATTACAAAAAAACCTCACTTTTTTCTATTTCTATTCAATTTTTTTCTTATCATCAAAACCACAAATTATAAGTGCATTTTTTCCCGTTTCATGTAAAAAGTCTATAAGGGGTTTCCAGTCAGTCATAAATGTAGATACTGTTTTTTCTCTGACCAAAGAAGTTAATTTAGCCATTTCCGCAAGTTCCATCATCTTCACCAACCATTCCTCCATTGTGGGTAGTGCTGAACCTTTCCACTTTTGAGCATATAATAGTCTTGCTGCATTTGTCATACTGTATATAAAAACAAAGTTCCATGAATTTTTCCTAGTTGCCTGCCTATTAGTCTCAAAAGAAAAGCCTCTGGATTCAATTGTATTTTAACCTTTAGGATCTTCTGAATTAATGTATGTATTTGTATCCAAAATGTTTTAGCTTTTTTGCATGTCCACCAAACATGATAAAATGTCCCTTCATGTTGTTCACATTTCCAGCAAAGATTCGAGATACCTTTATACATTCTAGACAGTTTCTCTGGTGACAGATACCAACGATACATCATTTTATAAAAATTCTTTTTAATGCTGGAACACAAAAGGCAGAGCATTTCTTGAAGAGAATGTTTGGACTTACATTTTCTAAGTGGTTTACAGGACACAATAAAGTATTTTGTCAATAAAGTACTTTGTCAAAGACACAATAAACTCCCAAACAGTTTGGTCATTCCAAAGGAGCCTAGGATATGGTAACTTCAGGTTTTCCATGGCTGGAAAAAAAAAACTGTATTCTGTTCTTTCCTTTAATTTCATTTCATTCTGTGAACAGTTTATATTGTACATTTCCCAGGTAAATTACTTCATCATCTCTAGTGTTTTCCCCAACATTATTCCTGTGAAGTATGTCACCATTCCTCCTTCCTCAATTTAGAGGAGAACCAAGGCTTTGAATGCCTTATCTAAGTACTAAGTAATCTAGGGCAAAATATGTCCTTGAACCCAAGTCTCCCCCTAATTCCAGTTGAAATGCCCTGTCTAATGGACAGTACTACCTGTCAACAATAGCTGAATATACAATAAATACATAGTTTCATTGTATTCTGTGAAGTGTTCCAAATGCATAGGTTTCAATTTACACGTCAGATAATGGGTTGGAACAATCCAACCCATTGTTCAGTGCAAGATCCACAATGCAGCAGCATGCCACTATAGTATTCCTCATCCGTGGTCATCCAATCTCTGATTAAATTCTTCCATCTCCCATGCAATCTATTTCATTGTCCAACAACTCTTGCTGATAGGAAGTTTGTCCTAATGTTGACTTAAAACCTGTTTTCTGTGCATTTTCACCTAATATTCCAAATTCTTCACTCCAGACTTACATATGCCGATTCCATTACATATATTTAAAAGCAATCCTATCTTCTCTCTACCTTCTCTTCTCCCACCAGAGCTGATCCTTATAGCAATTACTTTAGATACAGAGATTAATTCCTGCCATTGAAGTGAATGGTTCAGCAAGCAGACCTAAGAATACAACTGAACGCATTCAGGGATCTAGATTCAGAAGGATGTGATTTTGAGAACTGAGTATGAATACAGGCAGTGAAAATCTAGAGCATGTCTCCTTTAAAAATGACAACTGATCCCAGTTTTATGACATTGTAACTACACATTGCCCATTTGCAGATAAAATCATAACATTGTAAAATGTCACCTCTAGAAGTGCTGTGGTTCAGTTGTGCTGGCTGCATTTTTTGTTCCCTGCATTATATTCCTTGTATTACCTCATCTGGAATGTACACAGAGCTGCGTTCCTTCCTGTACATTTCTATGATTTATACAAATACTTCTGCAGCTGTATTGCATTTTATTTTTATCTTCCACATTTTATTGGCACCAAACTACTTGTGCATTTACAGTGCTCCCATGCGTATTTACCTATTTATACCATGATTATGTCTTGAAAGCTATCTCATGCTTAGTTACTTTCCCACTTTCTTTTGCTTTAAACATTAAGCAGTCATTGTATATTTTCAAATCATTTCCACATAATGCCCGATGAGTGAATTTGTTCTCTCATTCTCTCTCTGTTTATTTTTGCTGTGTCAGTGGTTTTGCTTTCTGGAGTGTTCGTTTTTGCAGTTATCGCAAACTGCACATGGTTGTGCAGCATGGTGACATCTATATCTATATCTATATCTATATCTATATCTATATCTATATCTATATCTATATCTATATCTATATCTATATCTATATCTATATCTATATCTATATCTTTCTATTGTAACAAGAAAACCGAAGGGTTTTTTTTTCTTTTTCAGCTGCATTAATTATTTGGGGTAATGCTAAATGAGTCTATTTCTTCACAGGATTATTGAAAGTCTACATATTGTACAATGTCTTGATGTGGCACCACAGTCCACATTGCTTGATTTCCATGAGACATTGGCTTACTCAGAAATAGCCTGCTCTCTTGATTTAAAAGTCAAAAGAAGGATTCACCAAAACATCAAAAATCGACCTTTGACAGTTCACCACATATAGAAAGGAGAATCAGAATACGCATTCAGTGTAAAGTTTATGAAAAGATGCCTTTGTGAGGGTACATAAAATTTGCACACTAACATGTACACATTTACAGTCTCTGTGCATGGAAAATGGATGAAGAGTACCATAGTTGCCCAGAAAAATTTGATTGGGTATATGTTGAATTGTTGACAAACTATTAAAGGGGAATTCTTCTCCTTACAGCTGTTTTTATAGATTCTCCACTGAGAAAAAGTGTGCATGCAGAATGGAGGAAGAGCAGGATGACATGCTAACATCACCTCTGAATTTGTAAGTCCCATTAGCTCCTTCTCAATGTACTTGGTATCCTCACTCATGCACAGCTATGCATATGTTGTCCCCATTTTCCTAGCATCTCATGGAAGTATTTTTATCAAGGTAATGCAACCAGTGGTGTGCATGATATCTGGACAAGGCTAACAGCATGGTCCCATTCTCCTAGTGTACTTTCTATGCTTGGAGAACATATAATGATGTGTATTGTTGTATCATAATAGTTCAAATGCACATTGCCAGCTGTAGTTGTATATGAACTTGTGTCACAGTGGTCATGTGCTTACATTGTCATGGATGTTCACGAGAGACAGGGCACATCCGTTCCAACCCCAGAAACTCTAGGCGGGAGCTGAAGCATAAAGAACAGCCAAGCTATAAAATCTTACTAACAATATTTTGTTAGGGACCCATAAAATAAAAAAATAGGGATAGAGATTTTGCAGCAAGCAGTGACAGAAAAAGGGATTGCCCTCAGTAAAAAGAGACAGGTGGAATGCACACAAGCAAAAGAGCCCCCCAATATGAGAAAATATGAGATGCCTAAGGCCATCCAGTGTGCTTATAACTCAGCAATGGCTCTACTAACCAAATGGCTCTAGGGGGGACATTTGGCCTTTTGTAAACTGTGAAGGAAAGTTTTGATCTAAGAGTAAATTATTTGGGCATCTACAGGGTCTGCAACTTCATTCAAGCTTTGTCTTGGACTATGTTTCAGTAGTACCCTAACAACATCTCCACACACATCCTGGAAAATTTCAGGCTCTAAATAGACCCTAATCAATGGATTACCAAGTCCCCCCACATACTCATACCTCCCAAATATTGACTCCTATATCAAAGTATTCCTGACAGGGGGAAAAAAGGCTATTTACAAAAGACGACTTATAAACCAAACACAGGTAATTCTCAGAGGATTCCTGTGAGCAAAAATACTTTGGGGAATGGAACCTAAATCTCATTGAAATTCATGACAGCACTTTCAACAGTGCTCCCCTTAATATTTTTGAAGAGTTCTTTGGGGAAATATAGCTATTTGAAACTAAAACTAAAGGTTTCATCTTATTTTATGGTATCAATATTTCCATTCAGCAGTCACTGCAGAGTGACAATAATTTATTGTTCACAGGGCAGTGTTCCTGAAATGTGACTTTTTCTCTGTACAAGTCCCCAAAGAACCAAATTTCTAAAACTGTATATTTGCAGGGTGGGTGGAACTGAGCAAAGGAAGGATTTTACTTGAATTTATGTATATACTCTCCTTTCCAAGCAGTACATACAAATACTCGATGGCCATCTAAGGGATAATCCTAAACACATTTGCAGATGCCACTTGTTTCAGAAGGACTTCTATAAATGCCTAAGGTAAGGATCTTTTGGGCTCTAGGAACACATTCATACGCATGCACACAAACCAGGCACACACTAACCTCTATAATGGAGATTATTAGTGCTTTCTCTCATTTGCCTGACTCCTTTTGGGTCAGCAATGTTGCAGCAGCTGTTGTTTCTACAAGATATTCCTGGATACAAGATATTCTTGGATACAAGATATATCCTGAATACAAGATATTCTACAAGATACTCCTGGAGTTCACAAAAAAATTGAAAACTTGGCTCTGTGATCTCGCCTGGGGCAGGAGGGAAAGTGGTCAAGCTTGGGGATGGCTGATTTCCTAGAGCCGCCCCAAATATTTTAAATATGTTCAGCGTCACTGTATGAACCACCTGCCACTTGGTTTTAATTTAAATTTAAATTTAAATTTATTGTATTTGTATTTTATTGTGTTTTTATTGTATTTTAGTGATATTATTGTGGCCGTGAACTGCCCAGAGTCCCTCCTTGAGGGGGAGATGGGCAGTCATAGAAATTTAATAAATAAATAAATAAATATGATTGATTGATTGATTGATTGCAAGGGCTAATAACTCCTTTATCTTTAATACTAAGAGAATTCAGTGGTTATTGGGAGGCAGAATGCTACAGTTGTCAGGAGGCAGAAGGTTTCCCCAGAGGCCTAGTTTCTTGCAAAGCCCAGTGACCATGAAATCCGCTCAGTACCAAACTTCAGATCTACTGGTCCTTCACTTCTGGGCTCTGCAGAAATAAGATCTTTCAGAAAGCAACAGTGGTAGCAAAACTGTAAAATCAAGTGGGGGAAAGGGGATTATAGGCTTTTACGGCAAGCCATACTCAGGATTGTGGAGATTTGGATGTATTGGCCATATCTTTAAAAGAACAGCTGCCTCAAACTTGGAAAATATTTTCTCACACCTGCTATGTGTCAGATGATGCCCCAAATAAGGGGGGTGGGGGAGGAGGATTTCTCAATTCTTCTGAAAACAAATGGGACAACTTTTTCCCCACTTTGAAGGAACTGAATGGCTCTCTATAGACAATTCCCCATCTTTTGATGGATTAGCTACAATTATGCATTTCACTGAGCAATTTTAAGAGTAAATAACAGTCTCACAATGATCATGCAAATAAATTAAGCTACGAGATAGAACATTACTCTTGATTACCTGTTCAGTTTATTATATGAGGCACAATCTAAAATTGGATTTTCTCTTCAAAACCCTATGCTAACCATATGGGTTCATCTCACTGACAGTAATCCAAGAAAACCTGAAGGAAAAGTGCTATTCCATTATTGGTTAATTTCAGATTTTGCTTGGCTCTGTCCCCCTTAGCATTTGGGGGGACTGGGTTCAGAGATATGTTCTTTGTTCTGGATTCAGAGACATGTTCTTTCTCTTTGTTCCAGAGGCATCAGCAATGTACGTTTGTGTGTGCAAATGGTGAAATCAGAACTGTACATGTGATATCCATGCATCATGACTTCTCATGCATATATAGAAGAGTAGAGCATGCATCATGACAGCATGAATACTGCTTGCATCACTTTGACAAAAGCCTTCAATCCTGCAAACGTCTCTGGTTTGAGCTAAAATGATAATCATACTAGTTTATAGCACAGCAATTGTATTTCACTAGTTTCTGACCTCAACTGCAATCAAGAGATAGCCTTAGAAAGTACCATAGTCTGCCTTCAAGCTAATGTAGGACATGGTAGCCATGTGCCACTGTTAGCCACCTGCATTGTTCTCTTTTAGGGAGGCGTATTTGTTTTGGAATAATTAGTATATGAGTAAAACAGGTGCCACTGAAAAGAAAGAAGAATGAATATGCATTTGTGAACGTTCCTTTTGATGCTTACATTTATGTATTTATACTTGACATCCCATTTAGGAGGAGGCTGAAAAATTCTGGAAAAAGAAAAGAAAAATCTCATTTGTATAGCCCTAACTGTCCATAAGAGATTTCTTTGCTACGACAAGAATTGAAATGGTCTTTGTAAAAAAAGCTCAGATGTTACAGAACTTATGCATGCTTTGTAGGGAAACAAACTCTCATATTGTCCTTTTTGGAAATCAACTTAAATGCACACATGTGCAACAGGAGTTGGGGGAGTGAAGTGGCATTTTTCCCTCGCAAGTTTCAGGATACCTCTAGTTCAAAATGTCACAGAGAAAGAACTTTAAACATCTTGCATCACATATCACATGGCACTAGCATTATAAAATTCACCATAAGCAAGTTATTTTAGTGTGGCCTTTCCTAACCTGCTTCCTCCCAACCACAGTAAATGTAAATCATAGGAGTTGTAGAATCACAGCTCCTATGGGAGGTAGCCTGTAGGGGAAGTCCATTGATGACACCCAGTTTGCCAGGGCCAAGACCAGTGATTACCAGCAGAATAAAATTAATTTGTAGCAGAGATAGTACTAGATGATCAGAGGATGGATCAATTGCAAACAAATACACAGAACAATGAAGTTAAAAAGAGCTGACTCAGCTGGGACAGAATGCTTTTGGGCCTGTCATTACATATTGAAAATGGAGGATACTCAGGATGCCTGATGAGATCTTTTTGGACCATGTGGCTTCCAAGCTTGGCTAAGCTCCAGAGTAGTCTAGGGAGTCCTTTATTTTGGTCATCGACCAACAAGAACCAGAGCATTCTAGAATGTAAGTAGCTGTTGGGTTCTTGATGTTCTCTGAGCTTATGTCTCTTCCTGCAGACATTTCATTAAGTAGCTGCAATGTTTCAGTAAGTAGCGGTGATGTGGATTGGTCATAGCCTTACTATGCAAAGGAATAAATGAAAGGACCTTCGTGGTATGCAGCTAAGAGACAGAGAGGGCAGAACATCTTCTGAATCTTGCACTGAGACTACAAATCTATTGTTAGAAGTGAACTTGCATGATCTTGCTGTGGAATTTCACTGCTGCATCTTTTAAAAATCTGTAAACTGATGGGTAAACAACTCTACATCACCAATAATGAATTTCCTAAACAAATCAGGAAAGAAACCAGATAAAGAAATAAACAAAAATCTACCACTGAATAAAGCAGGAGTTACACCAAGAAGGAATACTTAGAAATTGAAACCTCAAACAGAAAATCAGCTGTGAAATGAGTCAAGCTATTATGGGTGGTTATATAAAATTGATAAATAAATTAAAAAGTCCATCCTTTAAAACTCAGTTTTTGCAACAGAGTGTGCAAAATTAACTGTTTTGTTATAGTGGGTAACAGTGCTACCCTGGAGCTGTCAAGCAGTTATTCAGCAAGCTGCTGGAGGGGCATTTCAGCAACCTATTGATCTTATCCCAAAGAAAACTGGGTAGAGTCAGACCTGATTAGTATTTGGATGGGAGACCATCACAGAATTGTAGTAAAAAAAAAAACTTGGAAGGCAATGATATTGTATCACATGTCACTAGTGGCGCTAGTGTGATAAAATGTTTTGCGAGCAAATTATTCAAGAATGGCCTTTCCCAACCTGGTTCTTTCCAGCCACAATAGGTGTGGATCATAGGAGTGCATCCTTTCATGCTTCAACTCTCACTGAAAATGTTTCCCAGCAACCTTCTGATCAGCCGATCTGTGAACAGCAGTTCAACAGCATATGCTATTGTGCTGCAGAAGTGAGTGTATATGTTTGTGTACATGTCTATGGATCCATCTGTCAATCACACACAACTTTCATTTTTGTTATGCTGCTATAATTGACACTTTTTACATGTGTTCCATGATGTGCCAAAGATCACATATTTCATGTATAACTGGACCCACGCATTAGCTCACCATGGGTTGAAGCAAAAAGGAACGTGCAAAGTAGTTGGATACATGGGTTTGGAATCTGAATACAATCAGGGAAATCTAACCCTATTGAGTTATTATTGGACTTTAAGGACAGAGTGTGTGCTAATGCCCTACGAGTTGTAAGACAATTCATACTTGCCCCAGGTTTCCTCTGAATTGTATGGAATTTGTACCCAGCCTCTAAAAATATTCCACATCTCTTTTTAAAATTATTTTTTATTGCTTTTTAATTAATAACAATACCTGTGATACCTGTGGTATCATGTACAGTTACATAGTAGCATCTCCTGCCTGAAAAGATTGCTGACCTGTGCACTAAGCCATGATACAATTTGTTTGGTTTTGTCTTAACGCCTTATTTATTTATTTATTTATTTATTTATTTATTTAATTTATATGACCGCCCATCTCCCCTCATGGGGAACTCTGGGCGGTTCACAATAAATAAGCAGTTAAAATAGAATCTAAAATATATAAAAACCACAATACTATAATACAATGAATAATTATAAAATCCAGATGGACAAAGGCATTCATTAAAAGGAGGACATTAAAATTAGGGGATTAGCCATCCCCATGAAGAGCTATCCCTTCCTCCTTCCCATGCCAGGCAGCAGAACCAGGTCTTCAGCTCTTTCCTAAAGGTCGGGAGGGAGGAGATCTGTCTCAACCTTAACACAATGTATGAAGCCATCCATTCATAACCCATGCCTTTTGGTTTAGTGTATCCACAACCAACCTTGGCTGATCCTAAAAGCAAGGACAGATCAGTTTGGTATTTGGATGGCAGATCACCAGGGAACCCCTGGGCTATAGAATAAATTGGAAAATTGGAAAAATCGAAAGATGGCAAACCATATTGTTGTCAAGAAAACATGGATGAGCTTCACCAGGAGTCAAGTTTGGCTTGAGGGAGTCTTTACTTTAAAAAAAAGTTAAAATAAACATAGCTCAGTATAAGTGTAAACCAGGTCAATTTATTTATATTTATATTTATATTTATATTTATATTTATATTTATATTTATATTTATATTTATATTTATATTTATATTTATATTTATATTTATATTTATATTTATATTTATATTTATATTTATATTATATTATATATTATATTATTTATATTTATTTAATTTGTATGGCCGCTCAACTCACACACAGTGACTCCGGATGGCTTACAAAATTAAAATCCACAATATGAAAAAACCCATCGACCCCCCACCCCTCGCGGCAGCTACAAACACAATCAGATTTATCTTGTTTCTTAGCAAATATTGAGAGATTTAGGTTGTTCAGGGCATTTTACTAATGAGTAAATATCTCATTTGCATTCATTATTTTCACCTGTTTCTTCTCTTTCCAACTTATAATCTTGTGATTTCCTATGCCATTTAATGCAAAGATTGTAGTCTGTTAAAAGGTTGCTTGAAGGAATTTGAGCACATGAGATATCAGGTACATGAATTTAGATTAAGTATTGCTAAAGAACTGTGAAAAAAATTATGCCAATTAATAGGGAGCAGTGTGGTTTTAATGGCATCTTGATACTGGAGATTAAATAATATGCATCAGGCTGTTGTTTTTCCCCATTTGACTTGCATTGTTCTGCTAAAACTCGAAAAAAGAAAGCCTTTTTTTGAAAAGCTGAAACAGAGGGAGCCACCACATTTGTTAGCTTTTCGTATGAAGTACAAGGCATAGCTTTAAAGGCCTTTGGTATTTAATCCAAGGACAGAGGAGACATCTGCATTTTAGTAGCACTCAGTTACAGACCTGATACAGAAGAATGGCTGTGATCATTTTTATCAGTTCAGAAAATAGGTATCAAATGACAAAATATTAGTCAGGCCATAGATCCACAAAACCTATACATTCTGAAGCAGCTTCATTAAATCTATTTATTTTTTAGGGGATGAAAGAGTATTCCATGATACGACATGACTTTTGAGGCAAAGGGAGGGATCTTTTTTTTTTTTTTGAAAGATCACTGCCAGATACTTTATCCATCTGTCCATTTTCATATTTATTGTTTTCCCAATCACTTTATTCATCCATCTGTTCATCTGTGTAAACCCATTTTTTAAAATTTTAATTTTTATTTATAGACTGACCTTAATAAACTCTCCTCAAGTACCCCGTGTTTATCACTGTCATGGATGAAAACGTTATTAATGGCAGGCAAGTTGAAGAGGGAAGATGACGACCCTTTAAATTCCTTTTCAGCTGACTGGGCTGGAACAACTCAGCTGGTTGGAGGGGTCTCAGATCAATAAGGTCAGAGATCAGTCACTGTTCCCAGGGCTTCCATCATCCTCATCATTGCCAGCTAACAATGCCTGCAGGTGGACCGTTGCGGTTTTCTACATTTATGAATTGCCTGGCTTCGTATTGAGCTCTCATCATCACTGCAGGACTTTGAAATATATATAGAGGGGGGGGGGGGAATCAAGGATATATAAGAAACAAATGTACAAAGGCACTAATGGTACTTTTGGAGATTTTATGAGATACAACAGTCTTTCACTAGATTAGTACCCTTCAGGAGATATGGGACTACATCCCACTTCATCCCCAGGCAATAGAGCTTTTGGTCTGTGTTTATTTCAGGGTGATGATTGATTTTAGTCCAAAATATCATCTTAATTTTTATATTGTACTTGGCCTAGAAGCCCCATCACTCCCAAGCAGTAGAGTTTTTGCTTGATCTAGCTTTGGGGTGATGTTGTTGTAGTCTGATATATATCTTAAGGAGATTGCTGTGATGAAGTAAGTACATACACACCAGAGTCCATAAAATGATATAATTTCAGATTCAATCATCATAATTATAATTTCAAAAGGAAGAGAAATGTATTGAGATCAAAACACTAGGTTGGGAAAGGATGATAAAAGACAATTTTGGTGGCACCTTTCAATTAAATTCAGTTCAACTTACATTCTTTACACAATTAGGGTATGTTGGCAAACAACTTTCTTCCTTTGATTCTGTTGGAAATTCAGCAAATCAACATGCCTCATTTGCATGTAGATGAGTTCATCCCAGGATGCAATTCTCCGTGTCTTTGAGGAAGTTGTTTTGTTGCCACTCCCACTTCCTCCTTCTCCCTTCGTAGTCAGCTCTCTCTGATTTCTTCACCGGAGGAGTAGGACACACATGCCTGAGCTCCTTCAATCGAGAGGATTCAGGCTCTAGGCCTCAAGCCCCTTTTCTCTATGCAGCCCTGGCAGCAACATAGGGCCAGGGGTCTAGGGAACCAAAGAAGAATCATTTCTCAACAAAATGGATGTAACTGGACCAATAAACGTAAGAACTCTTTTGTACTTACTTTTTGAACCTACTATGTCTAAGCGTGTGTTTCTTTATGCTTGGGTGGGCTAAAAGTGTAAGATTAAGAACCTGAATCTCTCTAACATGCTCACTGGCTCTGTTTTTAAGCAATATTCTTTTTCTGTGCACGAGCTTATACTACATTAAGCTCTGCTCCATTCACTGGTTCTAACAGGCCACTGAATGATCTTCAGATTCCAGATTAAAAATATACAAAAGGGTCATGGACATAATTCAGAAATCTATCTTACATTTCCACAATGCAATGGAGCAGAATGCAGAGGAAAACAGAAATGAAGATGCGATGGCATGAAGAGATGACTAGAAAGAAAGAAGTGTCTTCCTCTAGGCCAACCTACCATCTCCTTTGCTTTCCCAATGGTCAGTTTGTAGCAGATGGGATATATATATATATATATATATATATATATAATTGTGGACTTGGATGACAGTGGGGTGGAGCTCTGGCATGGTGATAGGAAATAATAATCTTTCAAGGTTTTTTTCTAGTCTGTGATGCTCTTCTATGCCCATGTCTTTTACTTGGGCATAGAATTTGTGGAATGTGACTCCAATTTATAATATTTCCTTCAATGGAGCATACTGGGACTTTCTTGTCTGTAAAAGAGATTATAAAAAAGATTATACTGATACAAAAATAGTCTTTACTACATTATCACGAAGATTAAGTTCATTTGTCATTGCCATTGGCAACATGTGTGTCACACAGCTAATAGGAACTAGCATTTACTGCACAATCATGTAAATGTGTGGTGCTATCAGTCTCATATTTTTCAAGTAGCTTTTTACTAAGTTTCTCATGAATTTTTAGTTTTAAATGCACTTCCAATTTACATAACTGCTCTGCTCTAGAAAGCCTTGTGTAACCTGCTTTTTACATAAGTCAGAATTGGACCAACCAATCCCAAATTGAAGATTCATGAGCAGTACTTGATAGTGGAAATTTGATGGTGTGTGATGAAGGATTAAATTGCTAGATGAGGATAAAGGAAAAGAGACTTTACAACATCAGGGTTACGTCATCAGATGGAAAGGATGCAGAGAGAACTAATGCGATGGAAATAACACTGAAATTGCAATAATGATAATAATAACAACTAAATTAAACCATAATTAATAATAATTAAATAATAATAACAACAACAACAACAATTGAAATTGCAAGCAAAAGCAGCAGGAATTTGCATGATGGTAAGGAAGGAAAGTATTCCTTGAGGGAGATGCTGCTCACCTTAAAATCTCAGTTTGTAGTATTTATCCATGCACCTTACTTCTTTGTGTTATGTGCATAACATAAAAATCTTTCAGTCCTTCCTCTGAAATGAAGAAGTTTTATGTGTGCGTAAAATTGGTGTGCCTTTTTCAATTCATATTTATGCACATACTGTACATGCATACAACATTTATTTATTTATTTGTTTATTTATTTATTTATCAGATTTATCACTGCTCATCTCCCCTGAGGGGGACTCTGGGCGGTTTACAACAGAATATAATTCATTAAAATACAATTATAAATAGACTAAAATAAAAGGTAAAGGTAAAGGTACCCCCCGCACATTTGTGCAGTCGTGTCCGACTCTAGGGGCCGGTGCTCATCTCCGTTTGTTAGCCAAAGAGCCAGCGTTGTCCGAAGACGCTTCCACGGTCATGTGGCCGCATGACACGCGCGGAACGCTGTTACCTACCCACCGAAGTGGTACCTATTAATCTACTTGCATTTGCATGCTTTCGAATTGCTAGGTTGGCAAGAGCTGGAGCTAGTGCAGGAGCTCACTCTGCACGCAGGGCTAGGGATTCGAACCTCCGAACTTGCGATCTTCCGATCAACAAGCCTGGCGTCTTACCCGCTGAGCCACCACGCCCCTCAGACTAAAATACACATTGACAATTTATAAATATAATAAAATCCAAATGGCAGAATCTTCTTACGTCCATGGGGAAGGGCACTCCAGGGCCACCCTAAAGCACTAGCCATCCCCAAGAGTGTACTTTCTCCTTCCCGCCCCAAGCATATTGACACAACCAGGTTTTGAGTTTTTTCCGGAAGTCCAGGAGTGAGGGGGACTGTCTTATCTCCAGGGGAAGAATGTTCCATAGGGCAGGGGCTACAGCAGAGGAGACACGTTTCCGTGACCCCGCTAGATGGAATTCTTTAACTGATGGGGTCCGTAACATGCCCTCTCTGCATGCCCGGGTGGGACAGGATGACGTGAAGGGGATGAGATGGTCCCTTAGGTAACCTGGTCCCATGCCATGTAGGGCTTTAAAGGTGATAACCAACACCTTGAATTGGACCCGGAAGCAGACTGGAACCCAGTGCAGCTCACACAGCAAAGGTTTACATGTGTCCTCCTTGGGATACCCAAAATTGTCTATGCGGCTGCGTTCTGGATCAGCTGTAGCTTCCGGATATTCTTCAAGGGTAGCCCCATGTAGAGTGTGTTACAGTAGTCTATGTGGGAGATAACCAGGGCATGAGTGACCGTTCAAAGGGCCTCTCGTTCCAGGAAGGGGTGTAACTGGCGCACAACACGAAGTTGAGCAAAGGCCCTCCTGGCCACGACTGCCACCTGGTCCAAGAGGACCCCCAAGTTACACACCGGGTCTGTCTGGGGCAGTGCAACCCCATTCCATTTGTGAAACGTCTCCTCATAAGTTCTCTAGTGGAACAATCCCAGGCTTGTTGTACTGCCTATTTCTAAATCAGTATGTATAGAAATAAGATGTACCTTTATCTGGGCTACTTTTCTATCCAGAGAACATGCAGGTTCAGGAATAATTTGCATGTAATAAAAATGATAATTAGTATTTTCAGCCCAGTTATTGACCCAACAATTTTATTCCGTGTTAAATGAAAAGGGACAGCTCCCATGTCCCAAAAAGTATAATTATTCTATATTGTGGGTAATTTCCAGTTTAATTTACACCCAGCATATTCTCAGACAATCCCTATATCTACTTGTCTAGTATGCCATATACCTGCCAATCATGCATTAATTACTATGGTGAAATGTTTACAGGCACGCTATGAAGGAACCGATGTAGGGGACTGTAGAGTCAGCAAGATGACCTTGATGGGAATATGCAGGAAGCATTACCTAGGCAAAAGGGGCTGAAATAATTTTTTAAGTCCAGAACAGTGAGATAACATTTGGAAATGGCTCAGGCAGAAACCTCTCTAATTCACTAGATTATAAGAAGGAGGGGGGTACAGCACAGTCAATCTTGCTTCTGTTACTATAGCCAATCTCAATAAAAGTAGTTTTAACCTTCCTGTGGAGTTGATTTTCTGGTCTGGTCTACTTAGTGGGGTAGGTAGGGGGATAAAAAATATGCATAGCCACCTGAGCTCAAAATACCAAAGATGAAGGGATAAATGAAACCACATTCCCAGCTTAATCATTCAAAGAAACATGTGAAGAGGACTTAGAGTGCACTCCTCAAGAATGAGCCTCTATAATCCAGCCCTCAATAATTAGCCTTCTAATTATTGAAGCAATCCTGGTTGTAACTGACTCTTTAATAGCACTTGGATCCAGAACATGAAGCAGGAAGTAATCCCATGATGTTTTATGCTGTAGAAGCCTTCTGTTGATTTCTGCACATCTGATGGCCATAGAAGTCCTAAGACAGACCATTTACTTTTCCTTTATAGTTCATAAGTTGTTTGGTTTCTCCTATCAGCAGCACCATCATGGTTAGTGTCTCTTCTTCCTTATAGTTTATGGTGAAGCATGACCAAATAGTGCCCAAATCCTCCTGCTAGACATAATTGTACTACTTTTCAATTATGCATGATCATAAGTTCTAGGGACTCTGATCAATCCAGCAAATAAAATATAATTTCCCTTCTTTGAAGTGGATTTTGCTAATGTTATTCCCATAATTCTACTTTGCCTCCTGAATTAAAAATAGGCTATCATAACTGGACTGCAAAACTATGGATGACCATTAGATGACAAAAAAGACTGACTGTGTTTCTATGTAGTGGTCATCCAGATTTTGCAGCCTGGATATGGTAGGTCCAGTAAAAACTGATACAGTGCTTTGGATACAGCTGACTAGGTCTCTGAGAGTCCTGTAGCACACCTGGCCAACTGCCTGAAACACATTCTGATTTGTTCAGCTAGCCTTCTCACTGTATCGCAACTCATTTATGGGTATGACTTTAGAAGAATGACATATTCTGCAGCATCCATGGAACAGACAGAATCATAGATTTAAAAGGGGCCTGGGAGGTCATGTAGTCCAGACCAGAACAAAATATGGAGTGCATGTTGCAATTACAAAGAGTGATTTGATTAGGCTTCTTCTACTCTTCTCCTCTCTACCTTGAAAATAGCTAGATATAATAATAGCTCTACTTCTTATTTATCAGCAAACACATAAATAGATTAACTAAATATATCTACATAGTAACTTAGGAATTGAACTAAAAGTCACATTAATTTCAAAATCATATATTTCATGGGGAAAGTTGAGTTCAGATTTATGGAAGATAATGGTTTAAAGGTGGCTATAAATGCTTTATGAGTTCAGTAGGTTGACACAAGAGAGAAGCTTGCTGCGTAGACAAAAAGGGGATTTTTTATTCAGACAGCTTAAAATAGGTTTGACAAACATTTGGCAAACATTTACCTTGTGTTTTATCTTTGAATGTTACAGCTGTGTCTTTATTTTCTGTTTGTGACACTGTTTGATTGTTCAAGATGTGTGCATGTGTCTGTGCATGTTTAAGCCTTATATTCATAGTGTCAATGAAACCTAAGATGGGAAAATCATGAGAATTTTGAACTTTATGGCATGCATCTTCATACTTACACAGCAACATAAAAATGAGCCATGGAGATATTTAATCTAATATCTACAATTCTGACAGTGAAATAAGCAACAGAAGTTCAAAGGATAGTTTGTGACACTCTATTTTAACTTCATTCAGTCACTTTGCTCTTGAGACATGGTTACCTGCAGGATAGGCCCATAAAACAAAGATGTAGAAGAATGTGTCAAACGTAGGGCTTCCCTAAATTACACTCAGAGGCACAGATTAATACATTTAATACATTCCAGTCATGAGTGAAGTACTGATAGCAGCACAACGTGCTCCTTCAGTGACATCATTCATAGGAATGAACTACAGCTAACAGTGACAAGCTGGAAAAATGCCCCCACTTTTCAAACTGTACAAATGGCATTTGGACACAGTAACTCAAAACTGGACACTTCATTTCAAGTTTAAAGCTAGTGGCCCAGTCAAAAGCTATTACTCCATCTTCTTTATTTGTAGTCCATGCTTTTGTGCTCTTTAAGAATCAAATAAATACTGGTGTAATGGTTAGCAACTGCCACTTCAACAAAAAATACTGCTAAATTCACCAATAAGTCTTCTTCCTACACGTTCAAATTTATGACATAAGAGCTGGAACCATTCCTATTACGATGTCTGGATAGGGTTTCCTTTTCTTAATACAGAGGGGGGCACACTTTAGAGATAAAGGTTTAAACCTGATCTACTTCTTCTTTGTTTCCTTATAATATGTCTCTTTTTCCTCTCGAGGACTGTGAAGTAAACAATCAATATCTGGAAGCCAAGTCATAGAGACTTGATCCACTCTGCCTCAAGATTTAGTCCGAACTGCATAATCTTGTTGAGAGACTAGTGTCCTTTCGTGTGTGTGTGTGTGTGTGTGTGTGTGTGTGTGTGTGAGAGAGAGAGAGAGAGAGAGAGAGAGATTATCAAAAAGGTTTTATTATTATCCTGAACACAAAGCTTTGAACTCTTCCATTTATTTTAATGACACCCTGGAAGACAGCATAGGCTTGAATGGGAGCAGAAGGGAGAGAATCTATATATAGACATGCCTCCTTTATTGGCTGCTTTTGACTTCAAGTCTTTGATAGCCCTCTTTTCCCATTAGAAAGGTGCAATGAAACTCCATGAAAGATGAAAGCCATGTGCAGAATAACCTATTTCTGAAAATAGCATTGTATGCATGCCTGCTGTTAAAAACCTAAAAAACAGTTGTGAGCCAAGAAGGGGAGTGATTGCTTACAGGAAAGAGCATATGGATAGTATTTGTTGCAATGGAGAAAGAGGTAAATACTCTAGAGTTAGTTCTACCATATCACTACTGTTTTCTCTCACTACCCCACAGCCCTCTACCTTGAAATGCCTTTATTTGCTAGGGGAATTTGGATCAGCTCCAATCTTACTCAAACTGTTGGTTCAGTGTATGTGATTTGAGATTTAAATGCAAAGAGTGGGAGGAGTTGGGAGTGGAAGAAGGGGAAGAAAAGCAGAATTAGAACCAAAGCCACAGGAAGACTAGCTCATGATGGAAACCCTGTAGTCTCCTAAGGGGTCAGCCAGTGACTGGCTTTCTTTCATCAATCCTCATCACATGTTCGGCTCTCAAATAACACATTTAGTTCTAATCTGGCCTCCGACTAAAGTTAGATCAGGGTTAGGTTTAGTTAGCTACATGCCTTGGCTTGAGTAGACCTATAGGCTGTAGTAGTTCTCCCCATTGCTGCCCATTGTATCAACTATGCTATCTGTTTATTTATTTTATTTATTTATTTAATTTATATCCTGCCTTTATTATTTTTATAAATAACTCAAGGCGGCGAACATACCTAATACTCCTTCCTCCTCCTATTTTCCCCACAACAACCACCCTATGAGGTGAGTTGGGATGAGAGAGAGAGTGAGTGGCCCAAGGTCACCCAGCCGGATTTCAGGCCTAAGGTGGGACTAGGACTGTCAGTCTCCT
Source organism: Charina bottae (assembly GCA_023362775.1). NCBI lineage: Eukaryota > Metazoa > Chordata > Lepidosauria > Squamata > Charinaidae > Charina > Charina bottae. Next base: position 59,169,911 of record JALMGJ010000005.1, on the reverse strand, counting down.
GAGAGACTAAGAGTTTGGCTCCTTCCCAGGGCTGAGAGAGAGTGAGTGGCCCAAGGTCCCCCAGCCGGCTTTCAGGCCTAAGGCGGGACTAGAACTCTCAGTCTCCTGGTTTCTAGCCCAGCACCTTAACCACTAGACCAAAATGGCTCTCTTATTATCAAATTACCACTAATCAGGGTTGAAAAAAAATATTGGAGAAGGCTTGTTGTGACATTTATTTGATTGATTGACTGAGTAGGTTAATAAGAATTCAAGGTAGCTAAACAACAAAGCTAAAAAGTTAAAAATGTTAATAAAATTATTAATCAATTACCAATTAAAAGCCTGGTAAAAGAATTACAGTATGTCTTTACAAATGTTCTGACTGCTTTGAGAGCAGAGGCCAAACAACTGCCTGCAAAGTGCATTCCTTAGCCGAGGAGCAATACAGTAGAAGGAACCCAGAAAGATGCCCTGCAACCACAGGAGCATCTTCAAAAGGGCCTCTCCCACAGATCTTAACAGCTAGAGAGATTCAGAATGGAGAGGTGGTCCTGCAAATAATCAGGCCCTACGCCTTTTAAGGTTTGAAGGTCAAACCTCAGATATGCAGAGGATACCACACTAATGGCAGAAAGTGAAGAGGAACTAAAGAGGGTGAAAGAGGAGAGTGCAAAAGCTGGCTTGAAACTCAACATTAAAAAAACTCAGATCATGGCATCTGGTCCCATCACTTCCTGGCAAATAGAAGGGGAAGAAATGGAAGCAGTGAGAGATTTTATTTTCTTGGGCTCTAAGATCACCGCAGACGGTGACTGCAGCCATGAAATGAAAAGATGCTTGCTCCTTGGGAGGAAAGCTATGGAAAACCTAGACAGCATATTAAAAAGCAGAGACATCACCTTGCCGACGAAGGTCCATATAGTTAAAGCTATGGTTTTCCCAGTAGTAATGTATGAGATTTTAAGAGATTAGTAATGGCTGTGAGAGTTGGACCATAAGGAAGGCTGAGCGCCAAAGAATTGATGCTTTCGAGCTGTGGTGCTGGAGAAGACTCTTGAGAGTCCCTTGGACTGCAAGGGGGTCAAATCAGTCAATCCTAAAGGAAATCAACCCTGACTGCTCATTGGAAGGACAGATACTGAAGCTGAAGCTCAAATACTTTGGCCGCCTAATGCGAAGAGAGGACTCACTGGAAAAGACCCTGATGCTAGGAAAGTCTGAAGGCAAAAGGAGAAGGGGACGGCAGAGGATGAGATGGTTAAATAGTATCACCGATGTAATGAACATGAATTTGAGTAAACTCTGGGAGACAGTGGAGGACAGGAAGGCCTGGCGTGCTATGGTCTATGAGGTCACGAAGAGTCGGACATGACCAAACGACTGAACAACAACAACTCTCTCCTTAAATTGTGACTAGTAAGAAATTGGCAACCAATACAGAACTTCTACTGGTATTCAGCCAAGCTGCTGCATTTTGCATCAACTAAACTTTTGTACACTTTTCAAAACTAACCCTACATAAAGGATATTTCAATAGGCAAGATAGGATATAACGAAGGTGTGGATAGCCCTTACTAAATCTGAGTTGCCAGGAAGGGTGGCAGATGATGCCCCAGATACAATTGTAAAAAAGAATTCCTCATTTTCTTCTGGTTGGTGGTAGCCAGGACAGGTTACATGCCCATGATTTGCCCCAACCCTGGAAACCAAGCTGTGTAAACCTAATTGCTTTTGCCTACAAAAAAAAGTGTGAATTGCTCACAGCAAGCTATTAATTATTCCAGCCTCTCCTCCAACATTGTGGTGGACAAGAGGCAATATACAGGTACAGAAAAACAACACTAGCCTAAGGACACAATGGAAGCAAAGAAATAATCATTCTGTTGCTGCAGAGCAAAACATCAAAATGGGCTGTCAATGGTTTCACTCTGTGTTCAATTTGATATGGAAAGTTCCTCCACTTTCTTGCACTCCAGCTGATGTCCTATCCACTTCATTGTCTTTAGCATTGTAGTAAACCAAGGGGCTGATTTGGCTCCAGGAGAGATGAGAGGATGTTTATTGCCCAGGACATCCCCACACTACACAGATCAACCATGACATCTTCAGTATTTCTGACAGAACCAATGGTTCTTACAAGTTTTCATATTAAAGATAAAACAGAAAATGTAATGGAAGGATTTATTTACATTTATTTTCTCATATTGGCATCATAGGAAAAGGGGCTGGGAAAATAGTTCTCTGTATCTCAGTTGCTGACCTGAAAAGTATCAATGAATACAATCAGTAGCATTTTTTGATGAAGAAGTTACAGATTTAAAGTATAATAATATAGGACATTTGTGGAGAGGTGCCTCTCCAGATGTTGCAATGCTACAATTTCCAGCATTGCTTTTTACCATTGGCCATGATGATTGAAACTGCTGGAAATGCAGCTCAACAGTGTTTCAAGGACTATGAGATCCCCACAATTTAGGATCTAAAGCAGGCGTGTCCAACCCGCTGCCCATGGGCCGCATGCAGCCCTGAACAGCTGGTAATGTGGCCCCCAAAAATCGTAAACTTTTAACATTATTTTGCAATTTTTTTCGTGACTCGATCGCATGGTGCTCGAGTGCGGACTGCGTAGGTAGAAACAACGGAATGCTGTGTAGGGGAGGGGGCAGTGCAGTGCTAACGCTGCCACCGCCCGCTACACACATCAGCTTGTGGCGACTTGGCGTTATATATAATATTTCAACGTGTTCTGTGACGACAGGCGTTTATTGTTATTATTATTAAGTAGACATGTAAGTTTTCTTATTTGATTATTAAACTTTGCTTTGTTTATTTGCCTACCTAACTATTTACGATGGGCTTGTTGTGTTATTTCTTTAAAAAAAAATTATTCCTAAATAAATTTATTCCAGCATGGCTTCAACGTCGTTTCAACAGAAAACAGAACCCAAAAAAGAAAAGAAAAAAAGAAAAATTGCAGATGAAGGAAGAGTATTCAACGAAAAATGGACAGATGAGTACTTTTTTGTTGAGACAAATACTAAGGCACTATGCTTAATTTGTAGGGAAAATGTGTCAGTTTTCAGACTACAATTTGAAAAGGCATTATACGGAAAAACATGCTGCCAAATTTGAAGCGTATCAAGGAATTTGTCGTAAAGACAAATTAGCAGAACTGAAAAAAAGTCTGTCATCTCAACAATTTTTTTTTTAAAAAAGTCACAACTCAAAAGGACTCTATTATAAAAGCTAGTTATTTGGTAGCAAATCTGATTGCAAAAAAATCAAAACCATTTACTGATGGTGAGTTTATTAAGCAATGTATGGAAAGCGTGGCAGATATAATTTGTCCTGATAAAAAAAGCGATTTTTCTAAAATCAGTTTGTCTCACCAGACTATAGCCAGGCAAATTGAAGAAACAGGAAAATCTATTGAAAGAGGTTTGAAGAGTAAAGCTGCTAATTTCAAATTTTATGCTTTGGCGATGGATGAAAGTATTGATGCTACAGATACAGCTCAACTTGCCATTTTTATTAGAGGTATTGATAACAAATATAATGTCACTGAAGAAATGGCTTCTTTGGTGCCATTAAAAGACACAACTAAATCTCTTGATTTGTACGAAGCAATAAAAATAACATTAAAGCGATTTTCTTTAACCATTGTCAACATATCTGGTATATCTACTGATGGCGCCTCGGCAATGGTTGGTAAAAGTGAGGGACTTACAAAATTGATAGAAGATGATGCAAGTGCCGCTGGCAACTCACGTTTGATGAAGTATCACTGCATTCTACATCAAGAAAATGTATGCGCAAAAGCTTTAAAAATGGATAATGTCATGCAAATTGTCATCAAAGCAGTGAATTTCATAAGGACCAAGGGATTGAATCATCGCCAATTCCAGGAGTTCCTTAAAAGTATGGATGCTGATTATGAGGACATCTTTTACTTTTCTGAAGTAAAGTGGCTAAGTTGGGGTAAAATGCTGAAAAGATTTTATGATTTGCGAAATGAAATCAAGTTGTTTATGGAATCAAAAAGAAAATTTGTGCCAGAACTTGAAGATGAAAAATGGCTCACAGATTTAGCATTTTTGGTGGATTTGACCAATCATTTAAATGAGTTAAACATGCGTCTTCAAGGTGAAAACCAACTTATCACTGCAATGTTTCAAACCATAACAGTGTTTGAAATGAAACTTAAAGTATGGCAAGCTCAAGTTATGGAAAATAATTTTATACATTTTAATATGTTGGCTAAACACAGTCCTGTGAACAGTGAGAAATATGCAGCCTTGCTTTTCGGTTTGATACAGGAATTTGAGAACAGGTTTCAAGATTTCCGGAAAAATCATCAATATTTTGGTATGTTTTCGACTCCATTTTCAGTCGACATAACTACATGACCTCCGAATTTTCAAATGGAATGCATAGAGTTGCAATCAGACATTCAACTCAAAGAAAAATTTGATCATGTCTCTCTACTGGACTTTTATAAGACCTATCTTCCCAGAGAAAAATATCCCTCGCTTCACAATCACGCCTTATTCATGACATCGCTTTTTGGCAGCACATACATTTGTGAGAAACTATTTTCAAGGATGAAGCACACAAAGAGTAAAATTAGAATTAAAATTTCTGATGAGCACCTTGAGAACTCACTGAGAATTGCAACCACTTTCATCGAACCAGACATTGATGCATTAGTTTCACAAAAACAAGGTCAAATATCCCACTAGTTTTGTGTTGCCCTCTTTTTTTAAATTTTATAATAAAAATATATAAAAAAATGAAGTTTTATTATTTATATACATTAACTATATTATATATTTTATGTGTGGCCCATGACAATTCCTCTTCACTCAATGTGGCCCAGGGAAGCCAAAAGGTTGGATACCCATGGTCTAAAGTGTGCAACAAGGTCCTTTATAAAATTTAAAGAAATGCTTTTTTCCAGTTTAATTAGGTCAAATTCCTTTTGCCCTCTTATCTCTACAAAAGGGTTGTTTTCTTATCTGCATGGTGTCTAGCTATCTTTGGTGCTTGAAACAATATAAAATAATAGTAGTATTTTGTGATACCTATGTGTGAACAGGCACAACTGGATAAAACCAGTATTATATATACAAAAGTATTTGTATTATTAAAATTCATATCCTGGTATTGTAATTTGATGTTTATTGGTATATATCAACAATGAGTTTAAAAACTTGAAAGATGTAAACATGAATTCAACAAAACCAATGTTTCCTATTACTTTCATGTTTTGGTTGTTGTTGGATTTATTTATTTATTTATTTATTTATTTATTTATTTATTTTATTTTATTTTATTTTATTTTATTAAATTGATATTACCGCGCATCTTCCCTGTCGGGGACCCTGGGCAGTTCACAATAAAACATAGTTAAAACATAAATATAAAATTACAATATAATAAATAATATAAAATCCAACTATAAAAGATGTTAAAAATGGTAATACTGGGAGGCTTCATGGGACCAGCCGTCCCCAAGAGGAACTGTTGGCATATTTATTTATTTTATTAAATTTATATTAATTTGATCTAATATGTTTACTGATGAGCTAATGACTAAGGACATGGTGGTATTATAATAATTTTAAAGTATTTGCTGATCATAAATGGAGAAGACCCTTGAATGGCTTTCATGTACTTGGAGTTAATCAAAGATGTGGCACTATGAATGATCTGGTTGATGCTAAAGTATAAAAAACCTTCATGGAGGAGAATAGTTGGGAATAAAGGCACTTAGTCTGAAATTCATGATGTTAATTCATTGATTACAGAAGAAGGAGGTGGAAAGGGCAGCAGAGCATTACAAAATGTGTTGACATGTTGTTGACACTGCTATCTTCCCTTCTCTTAAATTTCTGCTTGTTCACTCAACATTCTCCTCACTTTCAAGTTATTTCTTCCTGAACATTGTCACACAGAGCTGCTTTCTTCAACCTGGGACTTTCCAAGATCTTACAGCCACAGCCAGAAACTTTCCTTTTAAAAAGGAATTTGAAATACAAGGGACAGCCAGAGGTTTAACTTACTACTATGACGATAGGATGATTTTTTTTTTAATTGAAATTGAATTGTTGTTATTGGCAACATTGAAAGCTTTAAACAAAGCAAACATAAAAGTTACTTACAGAACACAGAATAAGCACACTTATTCTACGGTTGGTTTATTATTTGTCCATCTCCCCCATTATTGTTTGCTTTAATTAGCAGCTGTTCTCTAAGCTCTGAGGGTGAGATATTTCAGCTGCTACTTGTTTAAAATTCAAAATGCTAAGGATTGGGGCCTCTTGCATGTTGAACACACTGGACCAGAAAGCTGTTTGCCTCTAGATGATTCCATTCCACATAGCAGCAAGTCCATTTTAAATCTCATTGAACAAATTGTACACTTGTTGTAAGACACCTGCAGATGTACATGCAGAAACTGATTTATGCCGGGGGGGGGGTGTTCCTCACCTTCAGCCCCCTTTCTGACTGATAGTATTAGAAGGACAACACAATACTCAAGCATTGGGGAGATTTATGGGCCTCTTTGTCTCTGATGTCACAGGTATTAACCACATTTCTTCTGCTGCTTCTAGAAGGCATGCTGTTGAGGAGAGTTGACCCTGTAAGTTTTTTGGGGGGATGAGTTTCAGCTTTGTTTTTCCACATCTGGGTACCGCCTGATGAATAGCATCAGATATCAGTAATCTTTACCAAAGTCATACTTAGAGTAGAAAGATCACTTTTTTGTCAAATAACACTGCCTTGTTGACATAATACTGAGTTAAATGAAGGAAGAGAGCCTAGTATACAGTATGTTGAGTTTGTATAGGGTGTGGATGGACAGCATAAAACACCAGCTGTTTTGCATAATTGCTCCTCATTACCCTACAAAAAAGTTAGCTGTGGCCCCTAATTATTAAAAGGGTTTCACATCTTTGGTGTAGGCTTGTGACCAGCCTTCCATGCAATTTATATCTACTGTAAATAATATGCATTAGATCACACTAAGAGTTCTCTGTATTATAAAGTCATATTTAGATCTGTGCTGCGATTCTTTACCTTTATAGGCAAGGTAGGGCTTAATAGGCTTCCACTGTTGATGCTCATAATCTAAAAATTATTATTTTTATCATTTCATTAACAGTTGTTATTTATGAATAGCATGGATATTTCTGTGATCTGACATCTTAACAGCTTTTTAACTGCACTAAAGGGCATAGCACATTTTTCTCTATCCTTTTAAAGCATAGATCTCTTTTGTCTTCCTTCGAACATATAGAGTTGTCTAAAAGGGCCACTGACTATGAAACAGTATCTGAGCAGCTTTGATCCCAGACTAGTGGAGGGCAGTGATTTAAAATTACACCATCCTGTTGGACCTTGATGATGCTCTCAGAGCTGTTTTCTCCCGCTTTCACTCTGAATGCCTCCTCTCACCTTCCCTCATTGTCTTCCTCTGTCTTGCCCCGGGGTTAGGATAGTTATTGTGTAAGATTGAGCAAAAGAAGTTCTGGTTGAGTGACTGCATTCAGTAGTTGAGAAATAAGGGATATCTAGGAAAATGAGGAGACAGCTGTCTTGTACAGCATATACCTTTGTGATGTTATATTATATCAGAAGCTGGACTGGGACAAATCTAGCCATACCCACAGAATGGTCAGTGCTTAAATATATATACAAGTACAGAGCTGAATGAAAAAGAAACAATGGCCCTCATTTCAGGGGGAGGGGGGACATTGACTAAGCATAATTAAGTAGAATTTTATTTTTTCTTTAAATGTTTACATTAAAAAAAATAGTACACCTCAACAATTCTTACATGATTTCTCATAAACAAATAGGGAGATTTGGATCCCCAAAGCCAATTAATTATAGAAGCTACTCAGTAACAATTGCTAGTGTTTTCTTATTTTCACTCGATATTTCCAGGGTGAGGTGGTCTGAACATGGATCAAGATTTTTTCCCCAAGCTAGTGTGCCTGGAGGTGATGGACTCGACCTTGGGGGAGCTGGGGATGGCGACAGCCGACAGGAAGCTCTGGCGTGGGCTGGTCCATGAAGTGATGAAGAGTCGGAAGCGACTGAACGAATAAACAACAAGTCTGCCATTGCTACCTAGTTCATATGACTGTTTAGAACGGGGGTGGGGAACCTTTTTTCTGCCAAGGGCCATTTGGATATTTATAACCGGGGACCGGGGGGGTGGGGTGGGGGTTTCTGGGATTTCTGCGGACTGGGGGAAGGGTTTGTGGGTGGGAGCCAATCACGTGGAAGGGGCAGGGTTTGTGGGCGGGAGCCCCACGGGCCTTAGGCGGGAGCCCCACGGGCCTTATACGGCCTGCGGGCCTGACGTTGCCCACCCCTGGTTTAGAAACACATGATTTTCTAAGACACCGGAATGAGTGATCTTCATACATGTGTCCTGGAATAGCCAGTATGGTTCATAAAGTATTTGCAATGTTTCTAGATGTATGCTGCCCCTTTCTAAGCCCTTCAATGTCTTATCCTGAAGTATGGCTATATTACTCAGCCACTGAGGTGGAAGAAGCAGATTAATAAAACCAGACTGCAGGACAAATGCAGAGGAGAAAATTATGTAGAATTATGTAGTACAGCCTCTGCTAACTTTAGTCTATAAAACTAAAGTTTCCCCCATCAATCCTTAACCATAAATAGGCTGAAAATGTGCTCTCATTCCCTCCAATGATGTGGTTACATCATCATTCTATTTCTTCTCGTCCTTGGTTGTCCATACAGAGAGAGAGAGAGAGAGAGAGTGTTACCCAGTCCAGTTTTAGCATAATAATCATATTCAATATTTTTTGCATCCCATTTCTTTCTGGTCTCATTGTTTATACCTTTTTCCTCTCTGTTCATGGGTGGAATATCAACAAACATACATGATGACATGAATGCTAGTCCACCAAGGTTTATGCCATAAATTTTGGTAGTCTTCAGGTTATTGCAACAATGCTTATGGTCTTCTTTATTGTTACTTACGTATTCTGTGACCTAAAATCTAAAATCTTGTTTTCGCTATTGTGTGACACAGCTTAGAATCTGAATAATACTTTTTTTGTTAAGCCACATTTTCATTCCTGTATGTGAACAAAATGAAATTTCATGCATATAAGGATCTCATGTCTCATGCTACATTTTTATGAATTGCAGAGGAAACATCACTGCATTCTTCCCCGTCTCTGACACTCACTCCAAGAATATTACAAGAATATTCCAGGAATGAGAAAGAAAAGGGGAGGCAGGGGAGGACAAGCAAACTAGGCACCAGTTTTTATATAATCTGGTTTTCAATTCATTGTAGAATCAGTTCAGGAAAAGAGGAGCCTGATTGAGTGGCCTTTCAACAGAAATGGCCCCATTCCTCATCTCAGCCTGATAGAATCACTTGAGTGGGGCTCAGTCTTTAAAGACTGGTGATGTTATTCATAACTGCTCTTGAAGTCACAAAATAATGAGTAGGCTCTTCCATGCAAATTCCATGGAAACAACTTGGACTCTAATTTGATGCTTTCTACAATTACTATCCCACACATTTACAAATCAAACTGCCTTTTTTTTGTATGGTTAGGAGAGGAACTGACTGAAAGGTCAAAGGGAAAATAGATTAACAGACAATATATTGAAGCTTGTACACTACCTGGGAAAAAGGCCTTCTAAAATACTACATCTCCCAAAGAACGCCAAAGAACAGGAATAGGCAACTTGTGCAATCCAACCCCAACTGAAATACAGTTGTGAATATTCCTAGAAAGCATGGCCAGTGGTTAATAACCATGCATAATAACCAAGAAACAAAGGTTAAATAATGAATGTGACCCTGCATACGTTATAAACAGTTGGAAAAGCACTATCTGGATAGCAGCTGGAAGACTTATATAACAAGGGCAGAGGCAAAGGCCCCAAGAGATTACAAAAAGAGCAAACTGGCAAAAAGACACTTAGAAAGGTAAGTTAGCTATGGTCCATTGTTATGCCTATAGACTGGAAAGTTGACAGAACATCCAGGGGAAAACATAATGGCTAAAGACTCCCATAGCATTCCTAAGAAAGCATCATGGATGCAGTCAACAGGAATCAAGCAAAACTCTTGGAAAATATGTGGTTAAAAGGATTTAAATTTGCAGTATGTTATAATTTGTTATAAAACTGCCCAGGGTCCCTCCTTGTGGGGGAGATGAGCAGTGATATAAATGTGATGAATGAATGAATGAATGAATGAATAAAAATAATTTAAAAGAGAATTTTTATAAAATTATGTACCATTGGTATCTGACTCCATAAAAATTGTCTAGAATGTATAAAGGTACTTCAAATTTATGTTGGAAAAGTGGACAACATAAGGGTCATTTTATCATGCCTGGTGGACTTGTAAAAAAGCCAGAAATGTCTGGGTTCAAATACATACTGTATATAATGATACACAGAATTTTAAAGATTAACATTCAACTGAAACCAGAACTTTTCTTGCTGGAATTAATGGACAATCAATTAGAAAAGAGCCATGGAAGATTATTTTTATATATGATTACTGCTGTGAGACTATTATATGCACAAAAATGGAAAGACTCTGAAATACCCACAATGGAAGAATGGTTGGTGAAAATGACAGAACTAGCAGAGATGGCAAAATTAACTTGCTTGATTAGAGAAAGATCAACAGCTATATTTATCAGTGATTGGAAACCCCTTATGGGCTTTTTGCTGAAAAAAGAGAAAAATGAACTTGTGATTTATGGGTTTGAAGATTAGAAACAGTAGCTTATGGAAAGAAGGAAATTATGATGTAACCTTAGAGAGAGAGGGTAAAATATAAAAGCATTTATAACCGCTGTCAAAAAGATCGGAAGCCCTTTCTTTTCCTTCCTTCCTTCCTTCCTTCCTTCCTTCCTTCCTTCCTTCCTTCCTTCCTTCCTTCCTTCCTTCCTTTTTCTTTTTCTTTTTCTTTTTCTTTTTCTTTTTCTTTTTCTTTTTCTTCTTTCTTTCTTTTCTTTCTTTTCTTTCTTTTCTTTCTTACTTATTCACTATTCTTCCTTATTCTTTTGTTTCTTTTCTAATATTTGTATTGTTTTTCTCTTGTTAAAAATTTCTTCAATAAAAATTGTATTTAGAAAAAGGAATCAAGCAAAATGCAAGAAAGTCTTTACCTTTCTATTGATTCCCATCAATAATTACTGAGCATCTCATTGTGCCCCTTGGAGATACATTTAGCTATATAATTTCTTTCATAGCTGTATATAGTTTCCTATTTTCCACATATATCCTTCTATTCTGATATAAAGAAAGTGTGCAAGGAAAATCATACTAACCACCACACCGCTTTCCATCTAATGAGTAGTAGTAATTGATTAATGTTTTAAAGACCAAGCAAGGAAACTTCTTACAGAGTTAATTTACAGAGGAATGCTACTGCTAGTTGCCCTGACTTTGCTGAATCATTTATTTGTTTTCTCTTATATTGCTATAAAGAAAACAAAGCTAAAACTATTGCAGATCTTGGTCTTAACTAGGCAATGTTTCTTGAAGTATATTATCAACAATGCTTTCCACTGGTTACGTTGCATTAAAAGAGTTTTGATTTAAAAATTAGATTCTATACACTGAAATACAGATTTAGAGCTAGCAAAGATGCTCCTTGGCTTCTGATTTCTATGGAGAAGTCAGTTTTTCTTTGTTCCCCATTCCTGAAAAGCTTGTAGTGCTTATTTACATATGAAAAGAGAAGTTTATCAAAAGAGCTTTCCTCTTTAAATTATTAACCATTAGATAGACTAAAATCTGCAGCCATTATCATCCTATAGATGGACACAAGCGGCATATGGATCATTCTGGAGCTGAGGGCTCAGTTTCTTTTTAAAGAGAATTGTTTTAGTTTTTGCAGGAAATTAATCAGGGGAATGGGCATTGTGGCTCTTGGAGCACATCTAATCTGTCCTTTGTTCAAATGTGCCTTGCTCCAATTCCTAGCAATTGTAGACAACATGGTCTTTTGTTCGGGAACCACTTGTTACATGCATAATTAGAGACCTCAGTAGCTGTGTTTAAAGAAAAAACTGTTTTCCAATGTAATGTGTGATCTTGATAATAGTATTTTCATCAAAGGTAGCAATTACATTCATTAAGTAAGGACTGGCATGGCAGCAAGGAAATTAAGTGGAAGGTGAATAAAAAGCTCTCCCGTTTCTTTCTTTTTACTTTTCTTTTTCTTTTTTTAAAATCTCTCTTAATAAGTTGAAATACACCATGTTGAGCTGCTACTGCCAAATACATACTGAATATGGCTTTTTTTAAAAAAAAAAAAAAAAGAGAGAGAGAAATACAAAAAATAAAGTCCCCTTAACCTTTCTGAATAATGATCCTGCAGATATCCCAGGGACAGCCACGACTGCTGCACTTTTCAAATGAAAGGGCTTGAGTCTACATTAATTTCTTATGCAAGTTTTAAACGAGCTCAACATACGATGCAGGTCTCAAAAGGCTCCAGGGCTCACTAGGATTAATTCACTGTTCTTTTCACACATAAATTAATTGTTTTGTGTTCTCAAAAACAGCAAACAGCGCATAAATCAACCAGTTTTAGAAGACAGGCTTGGCTTTCATTATCTGTTTAGAAATTACTACGGCATACTTTTGAAAGGAAACACGAGGCCTCACAAAACTAGGCCTCATTCTCCACTAATTAAAAAGATCCTGAACATGCAGTTCAAAGTCCTGAGAAGTTTTACTCTGTGAAGGAAATGCTCTAGTTCATGAAAGTACCACCTTGCTTGGAAAGAAGGGAGAATTTGGTCATAACATGTTCTCCCCCGCCCCTTGGGGGGGGGTGCAAGTTGTCATATCATGTGTTAATTTCTCTAGAGCAGAGCTTTCCAAACTTTTAACGTTGGCGACACACACCGGCAGCACAGCCTGCGGTGTCCTGGTCTGTCACGCAAAAAACCCAGAAGCGCTGATGGGGGGAACCGAAAGAAGCGGCACCCACGCCAATCAGCGCCCACGCCGCCACTGGCGGCACTGATTGGTGGGGGTGCCGCTTCTTTCAGTTCCCCCATCAGCGCTTCTGGGTTTTTGCGCAACACAGCAGGACACCGCAGGTGACACAATAGTGTGTTGCGACACACACTTTGGAAAGCTATGCTCTAGAGCAGTGTTTCTCAATCTTGGCAACTTTAAGCTGTGTGGACTTCAACTCCCCGAATTCCTCAGCCAGCCATGTTGGAGTCCACAGCCAGCCTTGCGACCACAGCTTTTCTTGGCAGAGCGCCACTGTTGCTTGGCAAAAAAGCCTCGGATCACTGCAAAAAGTGATGGTGGGGGGGCGCCCCGGGGTGGAAAATCTCTGCGCTGATCAGCTGTGCGACGGGAGGTGGAGGTGCGCCCGAGCTACCCCAGTAGGGGCCGAAAAAAACACGGGGAGCAAAAGGGGGGAATTCTGCCCCGCGTCCCACCGGGGTGCCCCTTCGAAAGGGCAGGCTCCGGGGACCCTGAAAATGCCCTCGGTTCCACAAAAAAACACTGCACTGAGCAGCAGGGAGGCAAAAAGCGAGGGGAGGCTGATTGGTGGGGTGCTCCTCGGCCTGCCTCCGCCCTTCTTTGCCGCGCACAGATAGGTGGAGGTGTTTCCCTTTCCAGGCCCCCACCAATCAGCTGCTCTGGCTCACCCTGCGGCCCACTTCCTAACAGCCGCGGCCCACCAGTGGCCACAGACCACTAGTTGCTGACCCCTTCTCTAAGGGATCCTTCTACAACAGAGCCCATTTCTGTAGCTTTGAGGTCTTAATGTAGTGTGTAATCCTCAGTGGAATGCATTTCACAGATAACAGTGGAGAGTGTATTATAGCACCAGTCATATCAAATACAATATACCACTGTCAGTCCTCTGAGGTAGGCTAGGTCAGGAAACACATGCTTTCTTGTTTTCCTGGACTAAGCTCACATTTTAATGATAGCTATTGCATAACTTCTCCAAGGTCATCTCTGTGCTCCTCTATGCACAGAAACACATACACATTTAGATGAGTTGTGGTTTAAAGTTAACATGATTTCCCCCCTACATAGCTGAGGACTTAGCTACCTTCAGAGTCTAATCTGTAGAGATTTCAAAAAAAAAATGCTCAAACTGCTTTTTTGGGGAGAGGGTAATGAAAAAATGCCACCCACCCCCTGTAACCCTGATGATTTTCTGTGGTCTCAGTTCAATGAATATTTCTTCAATTTCATTGCAATATCAGTGTTCCAAGCAACATTTGTAACAGATCCTCAGTTTGGATAGGACTGGCCACATTCTTTTGACTCAAGAAATCTAGGTATGAAATGCTCTTGCTTATTCTGAATTATCTTCCTAAAATGCTAATTGATGTCCAGCACATGAAGTATTGATTTACATTGTGCAGGAGAAACCTGCTTGTTTCCATTTCTTTTATAATAATAGACAAGTGGAAGACATTTAAACAGAGAGACATATGCAGTGGGGCATTATATAAAGAGATCTCAGTCTTCTCCCACACCTGCATCCCTTAGGTCATAATTAAAGGTTCTCCTCAGGATAAGGCAGCTGATGCCCAGGAAAACAGCTGTAACATACCCATTTTTTGTTATGTAAATGCCAAGTGATCGCTTCTTCTCTCCCAGGCGTTGTTGAGTGCTAACATGTTTATAATGCTCTGCTAAATTTCTTATTTGCTGTCTTTTGCTGTTTTAAAACTGAGCTGTAGTGGCATTTGCATTACTGAAATATTACAGTATAGGACCATACAATTGTAGAGTTCCAAGGGGCCCGGAGATTACTGAGTCAAGCTTTCTGCTCAGTAAAAAGGTTCCCCCCCGCACATTTGTGCAGTCATGTCCGACTCTAGGGGCCGGTGCTCATCTCCGTTTGTTAGCCGAAGAGCCAGCGTTGTCCGAAGACGCTTCCACGGTCATGTGGCCGCATGACATGCGCAGAACGCTGTTACCTACCCACCGAAGTGGTACCTATTCATCTACTTGCATTTGCATGCTTTCGAATTGCTAGGTTGGCAAGAGCTGGGGCGAGTGCGGGAGCTCACTCCGCACGCAGGGCTAGGGATTCGAACCTCCGAACTTGCGATCTTCCGATCGACAAGCCTGGCATCTTACCCGCTGAGCCACCACGCCCCTTTCTGCTCAGTAATGGACTCCAAATTGAAGCATGTCTAGTAGTTGGCTGTCTAGCCTCCCTTTAAACATGTCCTCTAAAAGGGATCCCACTACTTTGTTAGGCAAATGGTTCTAGTGTCACCCAGTTACTGTTTTTTTTCTAACAATCAGAACCTGCCTTTCTTACATTTTAATCCATTATTCTGTGTCCTGCAGTACGAAACAACAGAGAAGTGCCCTTCAGTATTGATCTTCCTCAGTCTGATCTCCTTTCAAGTACTTGAAGAGTGTTTTGTATTCTCCCCCCGTCTTCTTTGCTAAATTTTCCAAGATTTTATTATTTTTTTACCACCTTTACAGAACATACTAGTTTTTACTGCCCTGATCATTCTCATTGCCCTTCTCTGAACAATTCTACTCTGTCTGACTCCTTTTAATGTGAGGTGCCCAGGACAGGACACAATATTTGAGAGGTGGTCTGTCTAATGCCAAATAAAATGAATTGGAAACTATACTCCATGCTGCTAATTCATATTCAGTTTGTAATCTATTAGCTATTTGGACAGGAAAGATAAACTTGTCAGGGAAAGCACTGTCACCACTAATAGAAAATGAAGTTTCTTGGGACACTGAAACAATATGTAGTGTAGTCACTGAAATGCCATCAGAAGGAATTGTGGTAAGGTTCCTGGAGAGAACCAGGGATTCCTAATTTTTTGTATTGGAGAAATGCCTCCTACTAAAAAAAGAAATAAACATTGGTTATAAAGATCAAGAGACTGCAGCATACCAAAGAATAGGGAGAATATATCTAGAGAGAGAGAGAAAGAGCGTAAGCAAGCAAGTAGAAGTCAGTATATTTCTCCCCTTTTATTTAAATTTATTAACAATTAGGAATACAATGGAATATACTGTATATAAAAGCAAAACACATATAATCTTATTTAATTAGGTTATCCAGGACCTTGAGCCAAGTTTTGGTCAATTTTTCCATTAGAGTGATTTTCCAACATATTTGCTACCATATAGAAATATTCAAATCCTTCCTGTTTTCTGGGATCTTGCTTCCTGTCTGACTGCAACCAATAAGAAAACTATAAACTCTCTGTGTTTCAAGGTGTCATTTAGATTATTTTAAAAAATAGTAAAGCCAATCTTAAGTCTAGGTTGTGATTTGTCCTATTTTAATAAAAATTGCATTCCCAAAAGACCGAACAATTTTACGATACCGCCACATATTATTATATGGACCTATTTCTTTATATATCTTTACGTATGGGGCTTATCCTAGAATTTATCACATTGAGTTATCCTTATCATTGAGTTTTCCATAATTTTGGCCAAAATTGATTTCAATGGTTTTCTATGCCAGCCAGATAACCACAAAGTCAAAGGTAAAAGGGCTTTTATATCTGATTCCCATATTGCTTTAATCCATTACAAAAGTTTATCTTCTCTTCTAATAGAACATTGTATATTTTTAAAATTCTCCCTTTCTCCCTATTAGGTAATGATTTTACCTTAATTTTAAATTTACTCATGGCTCTAGTTGCATGTATTTTAACTCCTGGAACTGCAGTGAAATGCAGAAGTTGAACCATGAATGAGTTAATAATAATTTCCTAAAATTATTTGTAATTTTTCTTCCATTTTAAGAATATCCTTATTATATAATCTTTTAAATGATAAAGTCCTTTCATTTCCCAGCCCTGATACTGTTTAATTTTATCTTCAACATGAAAGGCATGATGAAATATAAAAGGTTGACGGGGTGATGGGTCTGGAGTTAATTTAGTGGGCCATCATTTCCAAATTTTGAACATATTTAGAAGAAATGGATTATGTTTAAATTCTTTATGAATATTTTTGGCAAAGGAAATGCCCTAATTTTTGCAAGTGATATATTTATGCATTCCATCTTTAATGGGGGTGTTAATTCTTCTGACTTTATCAAGCCAAAAATGTTATTGATATGGTTAGCATCATAATAAAATTTAATATTTGGAATTTGAAGGCCACCTTCATTGGTGTTTTTGTAGATGATCTTTGAATTTATTCTTGCTTTTTTGCCACTATGCATAAATGTACCAATACTTTTATTTTTAAAAGACAGTATGAATTAGGCTTTTGCTGTCGTTTTTACCCATAGATGTCCACTATACAGTAAGTTTAGGATAAGCAGAAATAATATTTGGCTTGTTAGAAAATGTGCAAGTGCTCATACTAAGGGAATTATATACTTTCCTATATAGAAACCCTTAAACAATATCAAAAGAATTGATGTTAGATTGTAAGAGGACTCTGTGATCAAGATTTGCTGTGGCAGAGGATTGACTGAGTAATATATCCTCTATTTTTTGTGTTGGATTGATTCATCAAAATTGTTTTATATTTATTTATTTATTTATTTATTTATTTATTTATTTATTTATAGTGCTATTTATACCCCGCCTATCCCCTCCCTAACGGAGGACTCTAGGCGGCTTACATACATATATACATACATTTTTACCATTATACAATGTCACCAACTATAGAGTGTAATTAACCCGCACACCAGGAGAGGGGGTAAGGGAACCGGCTCTTCTAAGGCTCTGGACTACAATTCCCAGGATGCCTTGAGCCGGCTGCTGACGTCCTGTTGATGTCACTTCCGGGTCTGTCCTCACCTTCGCCGTTCAATCTTTCCTTCGATCTTTCCTCCGGTGGAACCGGCTCCCGACAGGACGCCAGCAAATTCTCCCACTTTAAGGTGGTACCCATTTATCTACTTGCTAAGCTTTCGAACTGCTGGGTTGACAGGAGCTAGGACTTAGCGACGAGAGCTCACCTCATCGCGCGGGATTTGAACTGCTGACCTTCTGATCGGCAGCCTACAGCTCAGCTGTTTAACCTGCTGAGCCATCCACGTCCCAAATATATTTTACATATTCTTGCAATATATTTTAAATAAGATAAAAATAATATAGACTCTTCCTTTAATTACTAAATCAAGGGTAAGACATTTTCACTTTTAAGTAAAGGGCTACTCTCCTTAGAATCTATTATCTTTGCACAGCAACTCTTAAGACTTCAGCCTTAAACACATCAGTAGGAGAAATAGAGAGCTTGAAATTGCGTAACCTGCATCAACTTTTTTTCCAAGATCTTTTTTCAAAGGTTACTATTACCAAGCCAGTTATCCTCCAATCTATACCTCTGCATTTTCTAAGTGAAGAACTTAACAGTCATTAACAGTCATATTGGAAGTATAAAACCTAGGGTAGAACCCTTTGGTATCACACTCAAGATGTTTAGGAACCTCTGCTGAGCACTCTCTGAATAAGGGGTTCAAGTCAAATATATCCACAACTGTCATGCCATCCAGTCCACACTTCACTAGCTTGTAAACCAGAATATTATGGGACACTTTGTCAACTGCCTTACTTAAATCAAGATATATCTACACCATTCTAGCAATCTACTAAGCCTCTGCCAGGCTTGTTCTTGACAAATCCATGCTGACTTCTACTAATTACTGCACTGTTTTCTAAGGGCTTGCAAATCAATCTCTTTAAGATATGCCCTAGAAACTTAGAACATAAGTAGTGCCCGGTTGAATCGGACTCTTGGCCCATCTAGTCCAGCAGTCTGTTCTCACAGTGATCCACCAACTGCACAAGGTTGCCCACTGAACTCCCAGCAGATGGCCATCAGAGGCAGTCACACAGCCACTGATCCCCGTGACTTCCATGAATTGGTCCAACCCTTT
The DNA here is from genome assembly GCA_023362775.1 of Charina bottae. Classification (NCBI taxonomy): domain Eukaryota; kingdom Metazoa; phylum Chordata; class Lepidosauria; order Squamata; family Charinaidae; genus Charina; species Charina bottae. Next base: position 59,151,022 of record JALMGJ010000005.1, on the reverse strand, counting down.
TTTGAAGCCTTTTTTGAAGATGGTAGCCAGCACCACATATCATGTGATGGTCCTAAATAGGTCTGCCTTTTCTTTGAACCTGTTAGCATTTTGCCATCTTCTTTGAACAGCTGGCATGCTGCTCATTTTCCTTTTTTTTTTTGTATTCTTAATACTAAATCCTTTATTTTGAATGTATCTATGAAGCTTGTAGCATCTAAGATAGCTTTCATGATATATCTGTACAGTTATAGGTTAGCTATGTATACTCTTCTTTGACCTTTCTTTCCAATTCCTATACATCTCTCCCCTCCACCCTGCTGCCAAAACTCTTACTAAGCTTTTTCGGCAGTCATGTTAGATTCTCCTGCTATCCTCCAATTTTTTCCCCAGCTGAAATTGTGCTTTAATATCTTCCTTTTTGGGAAATCCATACTATGCTCATTTCCCCATAACTTCTCCTGCCATGGAGTCCTACTTACCTTTGCTCAGAGTTCATCGAAGTCTCCTTTTTTGAAGATATATTAGAGTTTTAGTTTTTCTTAAAATGAACAATTCCAGCATTACAGTCATCTTCTCTAAATTTCCTGCCACTTGCACTTTTGGTAAGCATCAAATCGAGGATAATTGATTTTGTTATCCTCTCCTCTACCCTCTGAAGAAAAAAGCTGTCAGCAAGACAAATCAAGAAGGCCCGGGCTTGGTAAAATTTCTCTCTCAGCTGATACTGGAGTAATTAAAAGCCCCCATTTATTATTGCTACTTCATACATCTTTATAGGATCTGCAATTTGATTTTGGAAAGCATCACCCATATTCACTTCTAGGATGGAGAAAGCCTGAAAGCAATACTGAACCCAATCAATCAATCGATTGATACTGAATCCCAATAGTACAGATATAGTTCTATATCTCTTATTTCTGGTTGCTCCTTTGTCCTGCTTGTTTCTTTGATTCTCTACGTTGCATAACACTGATTCCTCTTTCTGTTCAAGTTAGAGGACTTCCTTTGTTTGATCTAATACATCTTCATCCTCATATGCTTATCCAATCTTATAGCTTTTGAAACATTGTTAGAAGTTTGCACTTGCTGCAAATATATGCTAAGTTTTTTTTTTCAGACAAACAAGCCTTAAGCATGGCTGGTCATGACTCACTGCAAAGTCTTGTTCATTCCTGTTCACTTTTCTTTTTTAACCAAAATAATTATTTTATATCTCTTGTTCCATCTCAGGCTATCAGATTATCTAAATATACGTTATTATTTTAGAAGGTAAACCTGTCAAGAGACTCTCAAATTTCACTGATGAATTCTGGCAAATTCCTGTTCACTCACTTCATGCTGATGGTTACTATATTTTATCTAATGAGCTGGTCTGTGGAACATAAATCTTAAACAAATAATCATGCTAAAAGGGAATGCTTCATAATGCAGTTTGACCAAATAAAAATGTTTCTAGGGAACTAGAAACTCTTCTAGGGCAGAAACAGTCACACTGCTTCTCAACTGATCAGAATCAGTAATACCTTTCCTCAATCTGGTGCCCTCCTGGTTCTTAAACTACAGAATCCATTGGCCTCAGTCAATATGGCTATTTGTCAGGAATGATGGGATCTATAATCCCAAGTATCTGGAGACTGTTTCTATAATACACTTGGCAAAACCAAATATGTAAGCACTTCATAAATGTGTGAAGTTCCTTTGGATAAAATGAAGACGTCAGTTGGGGGAAAAACTCTGAATGTGATTCTTGCTTCTTTAAAAGTCAGATTGATACTGAAACTTTTTCCTTTCAAAATGTGTACAATCATGAATAAAATGTATATGAATTGCACATAGGCTAAATGTTTCTTTCCTTACAAGATAATTTGTGAACAAATGTTCTGATTGCACAATTTAATTAAATTCCAGGAGGCAGATTCAGATTGAAGGCCATTATCCACTCATCCCAACTATAGTCCAACTTCTTTACTATTCCTTTGCTATTTCATGGTGACCAGCAAGCCAATATATACATAAGAGAGGGCTTTTCAATAGCAATTACCACAACCAAGTCATATGCAACTGAACCACAAGTCATAGAAAGGTAAATATTTGTGTGGAACAAGATTTTCTGAATATTTGGTACAAGAACAATGCTTTAATGAAGGGTGGCTGGGTAGCTGACCTTCTGAGTTTTCCAAGTTTCTGAGTTTGCCTAAGTTCTAGAAGTACCACAGTTAAATGTTTTTGGACAGAAGGTCCCAGGTTTCACTCTCTCTCCAAGAAGGGCAAAGAGTCTGAAATCATTGCAAAGTTGTTGCCAGTTAATAGAGACCAAGAGCAGGCAAATCTTTTGTGGCTTGGAGCAAAAAAGGTTTCTAAAATAAAAGTTTTAGATGGCCAAGACCCATGGTGCTGGGACATGGTGGTAACATGCCACTGGAAACCACAGGGTTAGACCTTTCATCCCTTTTCTCTGATGTTGTTGTTTTGTAACTATGAAAAATGTACAGCAGCACAATGCTGAAGAATGGGGCTCCGGGGCCACAAAAAAAAAAAAAAGATTAGATGGACAAATGGTCTGACTTCCACTGTGAGAGATGGAGGAGGACGGAAACATACTTAATTTTCTACTCATGGGGAGAAAAAGCAGCTGTACTTTTAGAATTAATGAAAATCTGGCACCCAAACAGTAAGAAGAAGAAAAAAAACATAATGAATGAATACTTCACTCTTTGAAAAGTCAGCTCACTTCAGTGCCAAAGAGAACTTATTATCAACCTTAAAAAATGTTAACTCAGGAAACAAATACATTTAATTATTCCCAGACTGGCAGGCTTTCTTGGCACTTTTTCCCATGCTTTTCTCCCCTTCAGTAGCTCTGATGCAACAGATTTAGTAATTTTGGGATTGAATGGAAGCGCTCCTGTGCCCTCTGCTGTATAGATTCCAATATGTTCAGTTTATTTACAGTACTGAGAAATGGACAGCCCTCTAGTGGCTGGCTTAAGTGGAGGAAAATGCTAAACAACATTGTTGGTTGTTTTCTGTGCAACTTTTCATGCTTATGTAATAAGTTTTAGAAATTGTCCCGTGAGGAAGAATATGGCCATATTAAACTGGAATGACTTATCAATGCATTTCCCCCCCAGAAATTGACTTCAGGGGTGGGGAAGTATTTATCTAAAATATATTTATCTCATCTCTTGGAAAGCTTAAGGCAACTTCCTAAATAAGACTGAGAAGAACAGAAACCTTAGCAAGTCACAATGATAAAATTACAGTAAGAACATTCCTAACAACCCCACTTCTAGCCAACAGCATACACCATCCTGGAAAAAGATGGTATTAGAACCCCAAGCAGTTGGGAATAAACTGGACTCACAGAAGGACCTAAACAGAAATACAAAATAGATTTGATCCTTTGGGATTGCCGGTAAATAGCTCCACCAAAAGAAACATACATTTATTGGTGATGAGCTATGTATTCTTGCTTAATTGGGCCAGCTAGGATACTGGATATTAAGGCTGCTGATTACTATTTATCAGGCTTGGGTCTCTTTCAAACAACTTACAAGGCAGGCTACGAGGACACGGAAAACACAATGTAACTGGGGGAGAAGAAGAGTCTTAAGAAGAGAAGATTTTTTTAAAAAAAATCCTGGAACTAGTTCACCCTTTACATTTCTTTCGAACAAGGCTCACAGACTAGAAATAACATTTTAGGAGTAACAGCTGAGGTGGATGTGAGCACAAGGAAAGGTTCTGCTTCTTCTGCTTTCCCAGCCATGCTTCAAAATTACACCCTTCCCATCACCCTACAGAAAGTTGACACATGTTATCCTACAGTAACTGCTAAGAGCACATTTCACCAAGTTATCACAAAATGGTCTACAATTTCATGCATCACCCGATTTCCTTTAAAAATTATTGTAATAACTACATTTCAGTTTTTTTTGGTACAAAGGCCAACCTTAAGAACACATTGCCATTAGAAAACCAATCATTTTATATTTGATTTCAATATTTTGGATAGAGAGCAGCTGGGCTCACTGATTTCTTTTAACTGGTCAATATAGTTCAAAACTTAATCTCTTTATTTCCATTCCTGAGAAATTTTCAGTTCAAGTACACGTATCTAGTTTGCAACTTTTGTGATAAACAGAGATATAAAAATGTATTCAGTTTCTCTATTCTTGTTATTGTCCATTAATATTAGTTTACACCCTTGATATTCAATTTTGTTTGGTTGATGTTTTAGTTGTATATATGTTGCTTTCAACCTTACTGTGAAACCATCCTGGAGGTTTTAAAACTGGGCAGTATACAAATCTATGTAAGTAAATAAGTAAGTAGTTCAACCATCTCCCTGTCTGGTTTCCTAGTTGTGATGCATTTGAAGTTTTTCCAGTTGCGTCTTATTATTAGTAATATACTCCTCAAAAACCTCTTTTTGCCATCTCTTCTCTGCTTGCATCTGTTTTGTGAATGTGTTTCTTTTATTTTGCGAAGGAAAAATTTCCTTCCCTAATAGCTTCCTTGGCAGTATTGCCACTGCTTATTAACTGCACTGATGAGCTTGTGAACTTGTTGAGACCTTTCCTGACCTGCAATATTCATCCTAGCTGAACTTCTATTCTTGCAGTTTTGAGTAACCCCAGATGCAGTGGAGACATTTGACCTTCTTGGCTCTAATTTCATTTTTGAGAAGTTTCCTTTTCTGAAGTCAAAAGGAACTATCTTGGATTTACTTGGCAATTTTCCACATAAATATACATTAAGTTTGATGGTGTTGTGCTCTTTCTTTCCAATTGATTCAGCAACATTCACATCTTATACAAGGTCAGAGGTGGGCAACCTGCAGCCCTCGAGGGCCTTTGATGCAGCCTTTCCTCTCCATCACTTGCCTGCCCCTTCCTGACTTACTGATACTGCAACTGCAGCTGATTTTCTGGAAAGCTGTTTTTGCAAGGCCCAGCGATCATAGAGTCCTATCCATACCGATACAAACAATGCTTTGACTTCTGCAATAAGCATGTTCAGTGATCAGCATGTCTTGTTAAAGAAAAGAAAACTGGCACTCTAGCAACGGCTGCAGCATTGTTAAATCAGAAGATGACAGACAAATGGAAAGGAACAGGAAATCTTTAACTTTGCCCCCCTAGCAATCTAAACCATATTGGGATCAAAAGAGGACAGGCTTTGAGTAACTTCATACATACAAACACTAAAAACCTTAATATGGTATTTTTGGTTTTCTGTGAACCGAGTCACTGCGTCACTCAATAAACCACATTAGAAAGGCACACAACAACCAACTCAGATACCCACTCAGCTGGAATCTTCCCTCCTTTCCCCAGGATACTGCTATCAACTCCTCTTTGGAAAAGTTCCTAAAGTTTATTTTAAAATCTTTATTATTTATTTACACTTGTTTATATTGCTTGTAAACCAGTTCAGAAAGATTTTTCTATTTTTTAAAATGCTCTGTTAGAAATACGTACGTAAACTGATAGAACTTGGGAAGAGAAATGCTGTCTTTCCACCTCCTTCGCTGCAACTTTTGTTGTTTATTCGTTCAGTCGTTTCCGACTCTTCGTGACTTCATGGACCAGTCCACGCCAGAGCCCTCTGTCGGCCGTCACCATCCCCAGCTCCCCAATGGTTGAGTCCGTCACCTCCAGAATACCATCCATCCATCTTGCCCTTGGTCGGCCCCTCTTCCTTTTGCCCTCCACTTTCCCTAGCATCAGCTGCTTCTCCAGGGTATCCTGTCTTCTCATTATGTGGCCAAAGTACTTCAGTTTTGCCTTTAATATCGCTGCAACTGGGTGGACTGAATACATGGATGCCTGATCAGGACATCCCCGACAGGCTGCTGCTAGAGCATGGAGTTGGGAACTGGGGACTACAGCTTGAGCAGCCATGTTGTGCAAAAACAGCTAGTCTGCAAGTCACTTCATTGTGTGCATGGGTGTGCATAGGAACCATCAGTGCCACCTATTGGGTCTTAAAATCAACCAAGTTTCCCATCCTGCACTAGGGTGTTATGTCCAATATCACCTTCCCTGTGGCTAGTTGTGTCGTCTGCTATTTCAGGATACAGTGAACGAGATATGACATCTGACATGCAGTTGATTTAAAAAAAATTTTTTTTTTTTACATTCATCCTGTATGAATAGCTGGCAAGAAGAATAGGAAAGGCAAATGAGGACTATGCTATGGGGGGAGGGTGAAGGAGAATGGAACTCAAACACTTTGTGCCCTTTGTGATCCTTCAACACCCTGTATGATTTCATTACCCTTTTATTTAATATTTGCATTTGATTATTTTTTTCAGATTCACAGAATCATTTTGCAGATGAAGCTTACAATCATTGTATGAACATTACAAAATACATATCTAAGAACCAAGTATGCATAACCAATGCAATACAAGCAATACAAACATATGCCTGCATTAGACGTTCTGTCTACAAAATGTACCTTTAAGTTGGAAAAAAAAATCACCATGTTTTTTTTAAAAAAAAGAATACAATTCAATGCATGCAGCCAAAACTAAATAGGATACGCATTTATCTAAGGAATGCTTGATACAAAACCATTTCAAATAAAAAGTTAGTATGTTGGATTTAGAGTTAGCTGTCTAGGTCTAGAAGAGATTGCCTGCCAGCAGTACAAACTGGTAAAGCAACATGTTCTGCTAATTTCTTCCCAACTACCAACCACCTTCTGCTACTCCCCCCCCCCCAGTTTAGAGTTGCTCAAGCTTCCAAAATATTGAGTGGGAGGGCACTGATCCCAGCAACAGAGAAGCAAAAATTGCTTTTGCACATGCGATCCATCCGCCGACCATATTTCCCACTGGGAAAATGTTCTTTGCCTTTGGTTAACAGAGGTAAACGTTTTAAAAATTCTCCCCAAAATGCGTATCTGGCACACCAGTTTAATTTGTATTTATCTTCCTATTACTGTTAGGCTCAGCACTACTTGAGGGGAAAAAAGGGGGAGGCAAGCAAAGCCTTTTCATGCAGCTTTAAAGATTTAGAGAAAGAGTAGAATGAATTTGTATATATGTGTGTACATATGTGTACGCGTACACATACACCTTTCATAGTCAAGAGTAGGATGAGGCACTATATTTATTCCTAACCCCCAAAGGCAGTTTAAAAATGAGACAAATTGCTGCAGCTGGATATTGACTATTTAAAAGACATAACTAATAGGCTTGCACATGTTCTGGAGCCTTTACATTCTTATCATCAACACTGTCTCCCTCCCACCGTCCATGGGATCTCAAAATACATGATTATTATGCTGTCTGACCATAGCACACAGCTTCTTCCTAGCCATGCATACAAAATGTCAGCAGGAGCTAATCAACTTTTGGATGTGTCATTCATGAGAGATTATGTTACACTCCCTGTGCAAATTATGTCTCATTTTCATTCCCTTCTCTAAGAGGCTTGGGCCAATACTGTAAGTATTTAAGAATGTTAAATGTTCTACTGTTGCTTTTTCTTTCTTTCTTTCTTGCTCATTCATTCATTCATTCATTCAATTTCTATGGCCACCCATCTCAAACAAGTGACTTTGGGCGGCGAACAATCATAAAATCAATTAAAACCAAATACAAATACAATACAAAATAAATATATATAGCAGCCGAGAAAAATCATAACCGTAGATGTTAATATAACTAGGAAACGGGGCCCTTAACAAACTCGGGATCCGAGGCCCAGGCACACAACCAGGTCTTCAAGGCCTTACAAAAGGCCAACAGGGTCAGGGCCATCCTTGGCTGACGGGGCCCGGAGCATGCCTAGCCTGCTGGACCGAATTGGACGGGTAGAAACAACTGGGAGAAAACGGTCCCTCAGGTAACCCAGTCCCAAGCCATGAAGGGCTTTAAAGGTGACAACCAGCACCTTGAATTGCACCCGGAAACACACTGGCAACCAATGCAGCTCACGAAGTAGTGGTGTTACATGTGTTGAATATCCGACACCATTTACTACCCATGCAGCTGCACTCTGCACGTTGAAGCTTTTGAATGCTCTTCAAGGCCAGCCCTTTGTACAGCATGTTGCAGTAATCCAGATGGGAGCTCACGAGGGCATTCCCGGTCAGGAATGTTGTTCTCATGTTTCTTTGCTCTTCTTCGCTCCTCTGTGCAAATATGATGAATAATCCCTTTTGCAAGGGATCAGTCTTATTTACTAATAAAGGCACATATCATACACAGGTGATTTGCATATGTAAGACACATCTACATTTCAAATATGGCACTAAATTAAGCAGGCAGTTTCATCTGATAAATCTGTTGCCACAATTCCTCCCAGTGAGGTAGAACACTTGGAGAGCCAGTTTGGTCTAGTGGTTAAGGTGCTGGGCTAGAAACCAGGAGACTGTGAGTTCTAGTCCCGCCTTAGGCGTGAAAGCTGGCTGGGGGACCTTGGGCCAGTCACTCTCTCTCAGCCCAACTCACCTCACAGGGTTGTTGTGGGGAAAACAGGAGGAGGAAGGAGTATTAGGTATGTTCGCCACCTTGAGTTATTTATAAAAATAATAAAGGCGGGATAATGAATGAATGAATGAATGAATGAATGAATGAATGAATGAATGAAGAATGAATTCTATCAGCCAGCTAAGGCAAAGGATTGTAATGGCAGCTAAAATAAGCACACTGATTTAACTGGAACTTGTATCTTTTCTTATCCACACTTTCAAGAAGCCAACAACATTTCCACACACTGTTCAATGTAAAACACAAGTCTCTTGTCACCCTTATATAACATTTATACCTTCTAACAGATTATTCCAGAACACACTGTAACAGTTTATGTCAAAATTAATAGAATTTATTTATTTATTTATTTTATATCCCACCTTTATTATTTTTATAAATAACTCAAGGTGGCGAACATACCAAATACTCCTGCCTCCTCCTATTTTCCCCACAACAACCCTGTGAGGTGAGTTGGGCTGAGAGGGAGGGACTGGCCCAAGGTCACCCAGCTGGCTTTCATGCCTAAGGCAGGACTAGAACTCTCAGTCTCCTGGTTTGCCATTGGCTCCTTCCTAGGGCTGAGAGAATGTGAGCGGCTCAGGGTCACCCAGCCGGCTTTCATGCCTAAGGCGGGACTAGAACTCTCAGTCTCCTGGTTTCTAGCCCAGCACCTATTGTCCAAAAGTGGATAGGACTTCATGGAGCATCCAATGTAGGAGAGCTCTGACAATGGTAATAGGATTGCCCTGTTAGGTAACATACTACTAACAAATAAATCTGCTTTATTTTCCCAATTAGAGTATTTGAAATCAATCACTGAGTATTTACATTGACATTTTCTAAATAGAAAGATAATTTTTCAAGCACTGATCATTAACACTAGTGTAATCTGCTGACATGCAAGTGCTGCAGAGTATTTTGAGCGTTCTGGACTATGCTCAGGCTCATCCCTCTGATGAACAGAATTATAAAGATTTCCTAGATATTTGATAGGTGGATACAAAACCAGACAAGTTTGTTTCTTTGTTTGTTTAGAAAGCTGTGTGGAAGGGCATAACCTCTTATTTCACAGTGGTTGGGGAAAGAAACAAGAATTCTCATGGTGTACTACTGATTCTGAATAGTCCAGCCACTTATATTGTACTCTTGTACAGAGAATTGCACAATGATTAAAAATTACTATAATTTGGTTTACTTGTTAGAAAACTTGGAAATAAACAGGTAATCTGCAACCCACAAGTAAGGCAAACTGTATTTAACTTTCTGTGAAGTAATCAGGTTGGCAACAGTCATTCAATTTCTGGAATTTCAGTACTCTTGAGCAATGCACTTTGCAATGGTGTTTAACTGGATATTTGAAGTTCCTTCGTATATGGTACCTGAAACAAACCATGGGGGGGGGGGGGAATGAATTAAGGAAGCATACAAGTACTGATTATTTTAGCAAACACCCAACTGTGAAGCAAAGATTCAATATGTCTATGAAGGTTCTCAGTCATCCAGGTGGAATTGTCTGTAGCTTGAATCATGTCAACTGGATTTCTATTTTCTCAGTGGAAACGTTTCGCTCCTTATCCAAGGAGCTTCTTCAGTCTCAGCAAAGTTGGTAAGGGAATCCTAAATATGTTTCTAGGTAGCTGTGTCACACAGCTACCTAGAAATATTTAGGATTCCCTTACCAACTTTGCTCAGACTGAAGAAGCTCCTTGGATAAGGAGCGAAACGTTTCCACTGAGAAAATAGAAATCCAGTTGACATGATTCAAGCTACAGACAAAGATTCAATATGTTATAAAAGCTGAGCTAAACATTCTATAATGTCTTTTAATAGGGATAATGTTTGCAACCTGCAGTTTATTAGCCATTCAGCATATACATAAAACTTTATCACAAAGTTAAACATAAAGGAGGCTTCAGAAAAATGGTCAACTGTTGTTAGCCCTTCAAGTAGTCCAGGCAAGAAGCACAACCATGAGTACTAACTCTATCTTTATTGTAAGGTTACATTAACAGAATCTTGTAAGACTGAAAGTATTTCTCCCCCCCCCCTTTCCTTTTACTCTCCGGAAAACTAGGGAGGGTCCCTTCTGAAACACTTTCCATGCCCCCTCTCCTTCTGTGGGCTGAGAAATCTTTTACATGCTGGTGGTCCAGTTTGCAGCTCTTCCTCCTGTCTCCCAAGGTCATACCCACATACTATTCATCTGTATAGGTGAAATCGCTATCATATTTATTTCATAATAACCTGCATAAATTACTGTTCAGAGGAGGCAGTGTATACATTAATCAGTAAGTCATTTACTGATGAAACAATGATTTGGTTTATACATTGTTCTAAAGCATAACATGGTTTACTTGATTTTGATTAAGCATGTTTCAGCTCAGCCATAATCCATGATTTATAGCATTATGTGTGAACAAAACCATCATGGCTTGTTTAACAAGGATATGAAAGAAAAAAGAAGAAAGAAAGAAAGAAAGAAAGAAAGAAAGAAAGAAAGAAAGAAAGAAAGAAAGAAAGAAAGAAAGAAAGAACATTTTGTGTGAAACTAAGAAAAAGAGAAAGGATGTAATAGATTTGAATGAAGGTGGTGTAATATTGTGAAACAGAACTGATGAGATTCAGGGAAGTGAGCAGGCTAAATAAAGGGCTAAAATGTTTGTTAGAAAGTAGTAATTGGTGTTATTGTAGGTGTACATGAAAGCAGGAATCCCTAAGTTGATGATAGTTCCATATTCTGCTCCAGTGAATAGTGATAAAGGAAGACTTTGAGATGAATTTGGGGAAAAATTGAACAACATTCTGAATGAATGTGAGTACAGGTAAAAAAAGAGAATGTTACAAAAATAAAGATGATAGAAAAAATACTGTATACAGTATGTGTAGAAAAAAAAGTTAGTTGGAATAAAATACAGTCTAAGACAGAAAGAAATAGTCTAGCTTAAAAGAGCCAAAAAACACACTGAACAATTTTGATGGAAATATAGAAAGTGTCCTGGAAATAAGTGAAGAAGGCTAACCGAGGAGCCTTCAGCAGAGGGACCAGAATTAAAAATAAAAGAGATGAAATGATTTGAGATGAAACTGAGTTGGTGTAATGCAGAAAGGATTATTCTTGAAGTGGAATATGGTTATCATAGAAGCAAAGATAGTTTGTAAGGGCACAAAAGGTATGAAGAAATTATAGTATGTGGTGTTGGTATTAAGTAGATTTAACTATATATTTTTCTTATCTCATGCCTTTAATTTCCTTTGCCTTGCTATTCTTATTCCCTTTTTGCCTTCTGCATGATAATGCTTATTCTGAAAGGAAATAGCATGACGGATAAGTACTAAGTATATGTGTATGGTAACTCATTCAATGTGTGTGTGTGTGTGTGTATATACACATATACATACGTACATACATACATACACATACACATGCATACAAAGGAAGATGACCCTGTAACTTCTCCTCCTCTAAGAAAATTAGACAGAAGAACTTATCAGCTCCATTACCATATTTTCAACTCATCTAAGACTATCATCCCATTTTAAAGGTAAATTACTTAAGGAAAAAAAGAAAAAAACTCTTCTTGTTAGGTAAATGCAGAATTTGCCACTGAATATCTGTATCAGAAAGCTATTAAAACCAATGCTTTTTAACAGCTCTGCCATAATTAAATTCTGAACTCAATACAGTGAAACATGGAAATGCATCATCTATAACTTACCAATCTTGCAGTCCCTGTAATATTTTTCAATTGGATAATCTTTTGTGAAGCCAACTCCACCCATCCATTCAATACATTTACTTGTCGTTAGAGTTGCAACCTTTAAGATATACAATAAGCCTGCTGTGAATCATCTCAGGGCCTATGAACTGTTTGGTTTCTACTATTAATCACCCACTAATAAATATATTACAGAAAATACTAAACATTAATCAAATAATGCCATGTTAGCTAATGATGTATAATTAAAGAGCTCTGAGGCTTATGGATCTCAAACAGGAAACCATGATTCTCTTGCTCAGAGCAATTTATTTTGGAATATAGTCTGCCAGATAACCTGGGAAGGATCTGACATTCATATGGCAAAAAATTAAATGGGGATGATTAAACAAAACAAAATAAAACCTTGGAGCTCATGGTAGCCTGTACCTGAATTTTATTTCAGGGAGAGGGAATCTGTATAGGATTAGATTTACAGTCTTCAATAAAACAATAAAGTTTGCAGTGATAGCACACTCTGATTTGTTTATGTTTAATTTTCTTACTTTAAGAGGGTCTGTTAGCCACTCAGAGCCAGTCTGGTGTAGTGGTTAAGGCACCAGGCTAGAAACTGGGAGACCGTGAGTTCTAGTCCCGCCTGAGGCACAAAGCCAGCTGGGTGACCTTGGGCCATTCACTCTCTCTCAGCCCTAGGAAGGAGGCAATGGCAAACCACTTCCCAAAAAACATGCCAAGAAAACTGCAGGGACTTGTCCAGGTAGTCGCCAGGAGTCAAAAACTGACTCGAAGGAACAAAAAACAAAACAAAACAAAACAAAAGCCATTCAAAACCCTTTGGGACTGGAGCAGCATATAAGCCCTAGTTAGCAAACACACACACACAAAATCCAATTTTATAATATAATTTTTGTCTTTTAAAGTAGGAAATAATTTATTCTTTGTTTAAATAATCCAAGTAAAATACATTTAAGATTCCATTTTTCATCTTTCTTCCCCCCTCCCCTCAACATAGCTTACTGAAACAAAAAAGGCTGAGAATCAGAAAAAACAATAATTCCCTTTCAATTCTGCTTAAAATTTATTAAAATTAAAAAGAAAAATAGTGATCTTACCTCTGCTGCATAATATTTGGCCATGCTTGCTTCTTTTATAAATGGCTTCCCAGTTTCTGCAAATCGGGCAGCGTTATAGGTCAGCAACCTTGCAGCTTCTATCTGAATGGCCACTTGAGCAATCTGATGTTGCATTCCCTTAGAAATAAAACTTACATTGAAACACTGCACTCAGGAAAAGTTAACCTTCCTTTCATAACCATCAACAAAATACAGAGTTCTCGATCTTATGGCAGCATCCTTCCAATTCTTAGCAATCCTTTAAAAAAAGGTTCCCCCCACACATTTGTGCAGTCGTGTCTGACTCTAGGGGCCGGTGCTCATCTCCATTTGTTAGCCGAAGAGCCAGCGTTGTCCAAAGACGCTTCCATGGTCATGTGGCCGCATGATGCGCACAGAACGCTGTTACCTACCCACCGAAGTGGTACCTATTCATCTACTTGCATTTGCATGCTTTTGAATTGCTAGGTTGGCAAGAGCTGGAGCTAGTGCGGGAGCTCACTCCGTCACGCAGGGCTAGGGATTTGAACCGCCGAACTTGCGATCTTCTGATCGACAAGCCTTGCCGTCTTACCCGCTGAGCCACCACGCCCCTTTACTCAAATAAAAATCTAATTGTGTTCGATGGTGTTTAGTTATGGGTTAGTGTGTAGAGGTCAGTGGCTAGAAAGGACAAAAATTGAAATTAAAAAAAATCTAGACAAGAAAGGGGAAATCACTGTTGTCATTGTCATTCATCAAAATGTGTTACATACAGTATATAATATGTATGTATTACAACTGCTAGCTGTATTGACAATGCAAATGAATTCTATATGAGATAATAAAAGGAAAACAATTTTCATCTGAGTTGCAGAATTTTGGAATGGTAGTGACACTTGAGATATATTGTTCAACTTGAATAATTTATGGTAATTACTCAGCATTAGCTGCAGTAGAATAGTAACTGTATGGTCTATAGTGTTTATCTCTACCAGTCACACACACACACACACATATTTATTTATTTATTTATTTATTTTTCTATCCCGCCTTTATTATTTTTTATAAATAACTCAAGGCGGCGAACACACCAAACACTCCTTCCTCCTCCTATTTTCCCCACAGCAGCAACCGTTAGACCTATTTCATCAACCAATACCTGAAAATCAAAAATGCTTTTTCCAAACTGGGTTCTTTCCTTTGTGTATGGGATAGTCTGATCGAAACACCCCTGTGCTAACCCCAGCATCTGCATACAAACAAACATTAAAGTTATTGTAAACCGCCTTAATTCTCATAGCAACTTAATGTCATAGCAACTATTGCAACAGGTTTATAACTAAATAGCTGTTCAAGAAGGACTGATCATTCAATCCCTAGATTTGCTCGCTCTAAAATAGGGCTGGGGTGCTATCCTAACATTGCCAGCCAGCATGACCCAGGGCCAAGGAAGATGGAAGCTGTAATCCAGAAACATCTGGAAGCCATCAAATGCCAAAGACGTTACTGAGGAGTAAGAGAAGTGCATATTATCATTGTTTTATTCTCACTAGGTAAATACTGCAGCAGAGAACAGATTACACCAGAGGAAAAAAAACCCAAGAGCTAAAATTGGGCATCTTGGTGAGTTACCTGCTTTTTCCCAAAGATTTAGATCAGCATTTTTGAAAGGAGAATAGAAATCTATCTGCAAAACATAGGATCTCACAAAGAACCAAAATAATGGAGTAAGAATGCTTAGTTCTTAAATTAAAACATTTCAATCCAGGAAAAATTAAATCCAGGAAAACCAGTTACAGGCCTTCACAATGGACTTTTCAGAGCAGCTATAGATATAAGAATTTCTAGAATTGTCTTAGCACAGCAACTATTCTATCAATGTAATTTTGAGGGGCCTGTCACATCTAATCATTTATCAGCTGTACAAATACTATAATATTTAATGTTAACATTAGGCAGCAGCTGTGATTCAACAAACTATGCAGCGTTTCATGCCCCCAAAGAAGCTATGACTTCAGTTGATTGAAAAATAGTTCCTTTCTCTTTTGACAATTAGATAGGATAGATTATAGAAAGAAGAGACTCAACAATGTAACTTTAAAGAAAGAGGTAAATCTACAATTGTACTTATAACTGCTGTACAGAAGATTGGAAGCCACTCCTTTATATCTTTTTTTCTTTTCTATTTTTCATCCTTTTTTTCTTTTTTCTTTTTGCACTTTAGCTTTCTCTTTTATTTCTTCCTTTTTCTTTTTTCCTTCTTAGTCTATTTTACTTTGCATTAATTTTTACTCTTGTTTTTAAAACTTTCAATAAAAAAGAAAAATAGTTCCTTTCTCATAATGTGCCATTTTTGAAACAGAGGGCAGGTTCAAAGGTAGGTTGTAGTATACCATGGTTGCCTGTAGTTCAAAGGGGAAAAAAAGGCAGAAATCCAACGGGGCATGCTCAGGTTTTTGAGCACGCCTAAAATTATTCTTGGTCCTATTCTATGTAGACAACGCTT
This sequence comes from Charina bottae, assembly GCA_023362775.1. Lineage (NCBI taxonomy): Eukaryota > Metazoa > Chordata > Lepidosauria > Squamata > Charinaidae > Charina > Charina bottae. The sequence continues at coordinate 59,135,236 of JALMGJ010000005.1, read as the reverse complement.
TTATCCCCAAAGGCTGCATTTCCTTGGAAACAACTGTCAGGGGCTTCATGAACAGGATTGCCTCTGTATCAAAGTGTTCCTCTATCCATGGATGAGAGTGGCTTCTATCAGTGAAACAGGTTTCGCCCAGAAAAAGGCTTTTATTAGGAACAGACTACTTTTAATTTCTCTAATTACAGTTGTGATAGGGTTTGGGTTTTTTTTAATATTCTCTTTAAAACAAGGTGCTGGCAATCAGAACTAAGTACAGTTTACATCAGATTCTTATATTCTGCAGTTTACTCACCTGTGCAGCAATGCCAATTCTTCCTGTATTCAGCATTCCAATAGCATACTTATAGCCCTGACCAACTTGTCCCAATATATTGCTTTCAGGAACCTACAAAACAAAACAAAAAACACAACAAAACACAACACAACACAACACACAAAACACAAAACAAAACACAAAACACAAAACACAAAACACAGAACACACAAAACAAAACAAAACAAAACCTCAATATTGAGCCCTTTTTTTGTTTCCAAAAGTCAAAAGACCACTGTTATGATATTGCATTCAAAAACAGCTCTGGGAAAACCTAGTTTTAAATGGTGATATACAAATTTTTAAAATGAATAAATAAAAACAGAGCAGAAAACAAAAATGGTGTTGCTTTTGATCTTCAGCAATTGGTTTTAAGTTTGGGTCGGTTATAAAGGCTTAAAACACAAATTATGGCCATTTGCAACTTACCTTCCAACTAATAAAATATTTAGTACATTAAGCTGTCACACATCTATACAAAATGCAAACCTGAAATACATCACTCCCCTTCCAAATTCATGCTACCAGTGGGTTTCTATAACTTTAGCCTACTGGCTTACTTCCCAGAATTACAAAGTCAGGACCAAATGCAACACAGAGCTTTACAAGTTTTATTTTACCTTCACATTTTCAAATGTTACAGGACATGTAGATGCTGCTCTGATTCCCAGCTTATCTTCTTTCTTTCCTACATGTAGGCCATCCGAATTACGGTCTACTATGAAACATGTAATTCCTTTATAGCCCTAAAAAAGAAAGGCATATAGTACATTAACCATGTTGGTGAGCACATACCACATAAATATATTCCAACCCTAGAAAAATATTTCAGTTTCTTCATACTGTAGGATACTCAAGTTCCATTCAAATCAGCGGGTCCTTCTTTAAGCATCCATAACCGGCAATCACTTTTTCCTACAAAGGTGGTCCAACTGCAACGTTCTGCCTGCCAGTGTTACATTTTGTATCAAGACTGACATGGATTCTCTAAGCAAGAGCACCAAGCACCCACACATGTAATAGTGTCTGGTTTGGCAGCACGATGTCCATACCATACTACTTCTAGATCGCCTGTATAGACATACATAACCCAAATGAAATAAAAAGCTACCAAATTTTGTGAGATTTCAATGTAAATGGATCATGGATGATCTCAGGCAAGGAATCTGAAATTACATGTTTTTGTTTTTTCAAATGAGATTCAAGGGTTGTGATCACCAAAATCTCATGAGATTTGGCACTTTTATGAAACTTCAGCTGTATTAAAAATGTGTGTTTGCCACTTTACAGCACAAGATCTGCAAAATGGTACTTGATAGTTTAAGAGATTACCAGCCTCTGATTTGATTTGGAGCAAACAAGTTTAAATAGAAGTAAAGAAAGGAAAAGCAAGACTTTGTTTGGCACTGCCCCCAAAGACAGTCCCCTCTTGAATAACACTTTAGGCCAGGGCTTTCCAAACTTTTCCCGTTGGCAACACACCAATGGCGGTGCACGAAAACCCGGAAGCGCGGCGGTGGCGCGCGAAAGCCTGGAAACACCGCTGCCGCAGTGCTTCCAGATTTTCGTGTGGCAGTGGCACTTCCGGGTTTTCACGCACCGCAGTGGCGGCGGTGTCCTGGTGTGCCGTGTGAAAACCCGGAAGCGCTGATGGCCTGGCGGCGCACCATCAGCGCTTCCGGGTTTTCACGTGACACACCTGGGCCCCGCAGGCGACACAGTATTGTGTCACGACACACAGTTTGGAAAGCTATGCTTTAGGTCACCTGGAAGTGGTTAAAACTTCCATCTCCTCAGATGAGAAGAAAAACCCTGGAACAGAGGCAGAGATTACAGTTCCTGCCCCTATTTGTCTGCTGAGGTTTCCAAGCAGAAGAAGATACTCTAGAAGTTGAAGGCATATGTGAAAGTGGCAACTAATAAAAGCAAGATGCAAGGTCATCGTTACCCCATATTTTTAACCTTAATACAGTATATCAATACAAATGCAACCACACTTCAGTGATTTTAGCTACTTACTGCTGAAGGGTTTGTGTTTGCCATCACCAAAAACACTCCTGCTTGTTCTGCAAAGCTAATCCACATCTTTGATCCATTGATGATATAGTAATCCCCTTGCTTTTCAGCACGAGTCTTCATGGAAAAGGCATCACTGCCAGATCCTGGTTCAGTAATGCAGATACAGCCCATCTATCAGTTAAGATATAGTTGAGTTGTCAGGTAATTCCATTGTACAATGACATTGAGAATGTAGGTTTGGCGAAGTAATCAGGGAAATCAATCTTTCTATGGTGTTGGCCTTGAAATAGGTCAAGACAAATTGTAAAATAAAGAGGCAAGAGCTTGGTTACTACTGGCACAATTAGCCATTGAAATAATGATAAAGGCAGGTAGGCAGTCAAGAGACACATTTGAAAAGTTCTCTTTTTAAAATAGTTGTGAAGGATATGCTAATCAAATGTAATTGGCCATGCTGTCTTTTCTATTTTACATATATGATATTTCATATTTTGATCACTTCAAAACTATTAATTTAAACTGTTTGTGTAACATGGAAGATGCTATCTCCTAGTCTTTTTAAATAATATTAATGTTTTTACTATGGAAATATTTTTAATGTTTTTTTATAGTCTGTTTTTATTGTATGCCATCCAGTCATGTTCGTGAAATGGGCAGCTATATAAATGTGATGAACAAATACATAAATAAATGAAATTAATATTTAATAATTTAATAAAACTTAACATTTAATTGTAACATTTCATATTGTTCTTTATAACTTATCGTGAAACACTGGGCTGATCTTGGTTTTCCTCTCAGTGAAATACATTATAATTTTGAACTGCAGAATTTATAACCATCCCAGACATCAAAAGTTCTATGTAAGAGATTGTTTTAAAACACAAAGACTTAATATCTAATAAATCAATAGCAACTCTATACAAGTCCAATTGTGTGTATGTTAATGCTAACTTGAATCTCACAGTATTCCAATGTAACTTGACTGTAATAATAGGGGAGACTACTGCAAACTTTGTAAATCTATATTTAACTTAGTCATCAGTATACTTCACCCACCATGTCTTTTGCCAGCCTGGGCAAATAAGTTCCCTTTTGTTCTTCTGTGCCGTAGGTTGTAAACATTTTATTAGTGAAAGTATTTTGGAGTTCGCACGCAAGTGATACAGATGGATCAACTTTGGCTAACTCCTCAACTACCAGAATGGTGGAAAAGAAAGAAGACCCAGTTCCTCCATATGCTGCTTCAAGCTCAATACCCATTAACTGAGAAAAAGAGAGTAAGTTATTGTTATGGAGAAGAAAAGTGTACAAGTTTTAAACCCCAATATAAAGAGATTTATACCCCAATATCAAAAAGTCAAGTCAAAGCAAGAGCTACTGGACATCAGAATGAATTTCCAAGTAATTCCACAATTACTGATAATTACTTGGGATTAAATCGACAGAGTCAGTGGAATCTTAGGCAGCAGGCCTTGGAATCAGTGATACATAAACCATTCTTGTAGATTGTGAGCTCTCATTTTACTAAAGAATAATCAAAATGCTTGTTGCATACAACACATGTATCTCCCCAAAACCTATTTCCATCACAGCAATTTGCTAAATTGTCTATCCTTTAAGTGGAAGAATAAAATCTACAGGAAAAAATGAATGAAAACTAGCAATCTACCCCAATGTTCACTTAGCAATGATAATAATTCATTTTTAGATTATAATGCTTTATAATAGACCATATTATTACAGGTAACCACTAAGCTATATACATACATAGAGCTTAAATAAAACCCAGCATCTTCACATCATAGTTAAAGCTGAAAAAGTTTAACTCATTTTTAAGCGTAAAAAAGAATGGTACGAACCCCTTGTCCAAATAGTGCTTGGAATAAAGAATCATCCAATTTTGCATCAGCATCCATTTTTTGTACTAATGGGACAACTTGCTCTTGAGCAAATTTTTTTACTGGACAAAAGAAAAAAGGATATAAAGGAGCCAAGATTTAATATATTTATATACATATTTAAATGGCAGACTGACTGCCAATACACTGCACGTACCCCCAAGTTGAAGGGTGCAAGCAACAATATGTTGGCTTATAAGGCAGTCTCTAGATTAAAGATCCTAGCTTGCACAGAATAGTGTGAGCATGCTAGGGATAAAACTCAGCTTTGGTTGTCTTATTTCATACCTTTAGTTTCTTATGCATACTATGTCTTATATCCTTTCTGCAGTTTGTTGAATACTGTTTACTTCAAAAGGGAATAGCATCATAGTTATGCATGTATTTAAATGGTTATCTTTATTATTTATTTATTTATTTATTTATTCGATTTATCACCGCCCAACTCCCTCAAAGGGACTCTGGGCGGTTTACAATCCAATATAACATTGAATAAACATTAAACATTAAAATAGACAATTTAAAAATACTATTTATTTATTTATTTATTTATTTATTTATTTATTTATTTAATTTCTATAACCGCCCATCTCCCCCTCAAGGAGGGACTCTGGGCGGTTCACAACACAATATCCACAAAATATAATAAAAACTATGATAAAAATAGAATTAGAATAACTTACAATAAAATACAATAAAATAAAATAAAATCCAAGAGGCAGATAGTTCTAAAGTGACGTTGACTATGGTTAAAATTAAATAACTAAGGTGGCTCTAAGGAATCAGCCATCCCCAGGTTTGACTGCTTTCCTTTTTGCCCCAGGCGAGGTCGCAGAGCCAGGTTTTTATTTTTTTCTAAAATCCAGGAGCGAGGGGGCCTGTCTTATCCCTGGTGGGAGGATGTTCCACAGGGCAGGAGCCGCTGCAGAGAAGGCTCGTCTCCGGGACCCCATTAGGTGGAATTCTTTCATAGATGGGGTCCGCAGCATGCCCTCTCTGCAATATCGGGTGGGACGGGAAGATGTCATGGGGATGAGGCGGTCCCTCAGATAACCTGGTCCCGTGCCATGTAGGGCTTTAAAGGTGATAACCAACACCTTGAATTGGACCCGGAAGCAAACTGGCACCCAATGCAGCTCACGGAGCTCACAATAAATATAATAAAATCAAGATGAGATGGTGGTATCTTCTTAAAACATTGGAAGGGCAATTCTAGGGCCACCCTAAGGTGTTAGCCATCCCCAAGAGTTTATACTGTTCTTCCCGCCCCAGGCCTGTTGGCAAAGCCAAGTCTTGAGTTTTTTCCGGAAGTCCAGGAGCGAGGCGGACTGTCTTAACTCTGGGGGAAGAATTTACAAGATGTTGTGAAGTCAGGTATAAATTTTAGAAGCATTAATGGCTATATAGAGCTTCACTAAATTTACTTTTCTAACAGTTTTCTAACATGGAGGAAACTATATTGGGGAAGACATGTACATGGAGTTTTCAATAAAAAATAAAAAGTGTTCTTAAAATGAGTTAAGCAATAGTAAAGAAGAACTGAATGTGTTGCACTCATATTATTAGCATACCCTTCAGCATAAATAATCCAATATTATGTCCTTCAGATTTGCGGAGACTACTATTTGCACAATACCCAGATTGGAGAAAATATTTCACAAAGCCCTTTCACAAGCTATGTTATAAATGCTGGATTTAGGCTATTTCCCCATTAGGTACTTATATAAACTTTTAGAATCAAACATCCATCACTTAGGTTTTGCAAAGTCTGTTCTTGTTACTGTTATATCAGAACGATAGTTGGATGACTCTAGAAGATGTTTATTTAAGCCACTAGTGGGGATCCTGCCAAATTTATAGAGGATTTTGCTGAAATAATTTGAACTGGTTTAATTACACTAGACACATTACCTGTTTCTTTAATCATTAACTCCTCCTCTGTAAGTGTCTGAAGTGGAGCACAAGTTAATCCTTCTTTGATTATGTGAGGTAAAGCTTTTGATTTGAAAGATTTAAAGAGACAAGAACGAGTCATCCAATGATTTATGCAGAGAGGCGTATTCCACCTTGGCTATGGTCAAAAATATTTTAAAATGAAGGAAAAAAGAAAATATTTAGAGTTAAAGGCAGATTCAGCAAAGAATATCTAACAATCACATTTCATATAAAATCTATACCTCTATTTTTTTCTGCATAGTTGTGCTCTGGAATATATGCAATCCTTAAAAAATATGGGCAATATTATATTTATTTTAAAAGGTACTAAAAAAATACCTTGACCCTAGGATAACTGCGTATTTTCCCTTATGCCTTTTACTTCATTCTCAATTGGATTATCTTCCTTAGGTCTATTCTATGAAAATAAATTACAGTTCCTCAGTGAACTGGATGAACAAAAGGTTCATTTAATATGCATGTTATTTATTGTAAACCGCCCAGAGTTCCCCGTTGGGGGAGATGGGCGGTCATATAAGTTAAATAAATAAATAAATGTTATAAAATTTAAACACAACATCATTCTTAAGATGAGACTTATAATGAAATCTTGAGCAGGTTTACTCAGAATTAGGTGTGCATCCAATAGGGCTCATTCTTAAGTAAGTGAAATCCTGTAAGTTTCACTTTTGCAATTAACGAAAAATGGCACACATATTATAGAATACAATATATGATGTGATGGTGTGGCATATGATTAAAGCTTCCCTGTTACAGATACCTTCCTCACCGTGAAAAAGGCATTGAAGGGGATTTACTCTAATTTCATGGCTGTATCAACCAAATCAAAAATATTCCTGAACCTTTAATATATGTGCAAAAGGGGAAATTTCAGCAAGTGTACCTCTATGAAAATTAGCATAAAAATACAGAAGCTGACATTCATTTCACCTTGCTACCCTTCTTGTAGTTTCTCATTCATTCCTCACCTCCAACATCAATACATTCTTAATTTTAACAGAGCCAGTTTGGTCTAGTGCAGAGCTTTCCAAACTGTGTGTCGTGACACAAAAGTGTGTCGCCACACACAGCGTGGTGTGTTGCCACACCACCCGGAAGCGGCGGCACGTGCGTGCACAGCGGCAGCAGCGTGAGATCAGTGCTTCCGCGTTTTAGCGGAGGCTGCCGCCGCCGCCGCGCTGCCGCCGCCACTGCTGTGTCGCCAGCAGCGGCACTTTGGAAAGCCCTGGTCTAGTGGTTAAGGCAACAGGCTAGAAATCAGCAGACTGAGAGTTCTAGTCCCGGCCGGCTGTGTGACCTTGGGCCAGTCGCGCGCTCTCAGCCCAACTCACCTCACAGGGTTGTTGTTGTGGGGAAAATAGGAGGAGGAAGGAGTATTAGTTATGTTTGCCACCTTGAGTTATTTATACCAATCAATCAATAATATTTATTCAGTTGATGACCAGCAAAATTTAAAAGGAGAAACACAAAGTAAAACAAAGAAATCCAATAATATACTACCAACTAATAAAATATATCACATAATAATATAGCATTCACTCTGCTATTACTATATTAATACATTTGTTATCTAGGTAGTGTGAGCCTAAAACATTAGTAAGTATAAAATAAAAATATGTATCTCCTAACAATTTATTAAGATATTTTAATTTAAAAGTTATTTATAAAAATAATAAAGGCGGGATAGAAAATAAATAAATAAATAACAATGCTTTAATATCACCTGAAAGTTGCAGTACGGAACAGAAAGCTGTGGGTTGCAACCAAACGTGGCCATGCTTAGAGTATACCCGATATGAATAGCAAGTTAAGGCTAATTTTACTTTCACTGACTGTAGTAAGTCTACTCTAGACATTCCCCGGTCTGGATTCTCATCTCTTCACATGCTCCCCCCAACACATACAATTACCGCTCCTTGGCAGGGTTCACGCATTGCTCTGGGCAATGAACTACGTGTTACAAGCCACAATGTTTGCATTCACACAACACCCTAAGCCAAAATACCTGGCTTACTATAAATATCAGAATCTCAGTCTCTCCGCAAATATAACTGGCTTCATAACTCCATCCTTTCGTTCCCATTGCAGGACACGTATTTGTCTTGATTAGTCTACTCGGACCAGCAACATTTCTCCCGAGTCTTCGGAAAAGGCCTCCCCCATCGCCTAATCATTTTAACATATGGGTATGCCAGGCACCGAGCGCGAGCCTTCTGCATGTTAAACTTGCGCTCTGCCACGGAGCCAACAAGGGCGGCAGCTCGTTGCCTCGCACCCGACGAAGTTTTACAGTCACTCACTTTCCTGCAGCATCTCAGCAAAGACAAAGCGCCTGCTGCTGCCATCGTTGGCACCTCAGCAATCTCGCAACCCCCGTCTCCCAATTCGCCTTCTCCCGTCCTGTCCCGCCTCTCCGCTGCACAAGGTTAGATAACCACAGATTTGCATGAGGAACTCAAAGAGACTTTCAAACATGCTATTCTCCTCACTTCTGGTTCCCGTTAAAATCCACCATCTGCGGGGCAAGAGTGATGGGTCCTCCACTTACTTCATCCTTTCCCGAGGAAATCTTGCCATCTGCCCAGAGACGAACCTTTGCTTAAAATTATGCTCAGGAAGACAGTGTTATGCCGACCCAAATGACTGGTTATTCCGTTCTTCTCCCGCACTCTCCGGAGCCTATCTGCGCTTGAGAACCGGAAACTTTTCTAAGAACCATGAAACAAGCGAACTCTTTGGGGAAATCCTTGTCCAAGTCCTTTTCCTGCCGAGCGGAGCACGCGCGAGCCCGCTCTGAGGCATCGGACCGAACTCTCGCGGGACTTTGGTAAGGAGAAGCGATGGGTTTCGTTTAGCTGCGGGAGACACAACAAACATGGAGGCGGTAGTGACGGGAGTTGGGGGCCCAGGTGGCTACAAAGTGCAGCGGCGGTGAGTCTGGGAAGGTTGCGTCGTGCTCCTTGTTCTGAGTCTTTTCCTTCCTTCCTTGTTCTCTGTCACTGGTGAATGTAAGAGCGTGGGAGAGGCATTAGCAAACCTACCTTCTTGCGGCTGGCGGGCAGGTAGCAAGTCAAGGGCAAAAGGCTCGTGTCGGGAGGCGCCTTGAAGAGTCTCTTACATCCGTGGGCAAAAGGCGCTGCCGCTCCCGGGATGAGTTTGGAGCGTGTCTTTGAAAGGGTTCCGGGAGGAAAGCGGCCAGCTACGGGCGCCTGCATCGCCTCGCCGCGTAAAAGAGAATCTCGGCAGCCGGTCGAACCCTGGAAGCGAGGAAAACTGAAAGGTCCCTTTCCCTTCAGCTGTAAGGCAGGCCCTCCCCTTCTCTGTTGAACCTCGTCACCCTGGCGACCATCCCTGGACTGCATTCCTGGGAGCGGGGGAATCTTCCTCGAGAGGGAGAAAGTGCCCAACTTTGGAGGGAGCAAGTTGCTGCTGCCAAAACTTAAATCCTGGAGAGCAGCAAACGTTGTGAAGGCTCCCAGGAATGCTTTTCCTTTTCTTCTAGCGCTGTTAGAAGGGTCTACAAGGAGTGCGGGAACGTCTCCCTTTGCGTTAATAGAAAGGAGAGAGTGGTGTGTCTGGGGTGGTTAAAACCGCTGTGTGTGAAAGTGAAGGTCTGGTGGTCCAAGAAAAAAGGTCCGTGTAAATGGCTTTCAGTAGGAAATGAGAACTAAAAAAGCATACGAAGAAGAAGCAACAGTGGTAAAAGCATTGGCTGTAGGTTCACTTTTACAGAGTGTGAAAGGGAAATAAGAACAATGATGGAGAAGATGCACTCCAGCTGAATACTCAGTCTTTGAAATGTTGGTCATGTCCACAAATGCGTGCGTAGAGAACACCATGTAGCTTTGTAGTCAACATATAGTCTAGCTGGGAGCTAAGCTGAAAGGGAAAGTATGCGGTGATCTTAGTGATGAGAATAGAAGAAATAGGAAGTTTAGCAAATAAATTAAACATTTATAGGATAGAGCTCTAGTAAGGTGGAAAAGCAGCAAGCCAGTTTTTGTGTGGGCCGAAAGAAAGGAAGGCCAGAGACTAAGCAAGCCATAGACCAGGCCTTTGGAGTTCTGGTGAGTGAAAAATCTGTGTTCTATTCCAACTGCCTACTGATCCCCCGTACTGTCTCCCCAGCTTTTATGTATAGTAATTATATGAAAGTGACAGCAACCATAACTGCATAGAATTACACAGGCGAAATAACTGAATAGGTGTTAGCAAATGAAGTGTTCTTTTCTAACAGGATTGCACATAATTCATACTGCAGCACTCCAAGTTACCGATCTATCTAAGGAGTGAAGCTACAGAAGGTTCTTCAGTTTCATATCCTTTCAAGCTTTGTTGACTATGATCTGTAAGGAAGGGAAATGAGCTTTGTGTTATCAAGAAGGGTAAGAGTGACAGTGATTAGGGTTGTGCAAATCATTTGGAGGGGTACTTTGACTAGTGCAATTCTCCTTGAGGCATTAAGATATTTTCATGCCCTGGGCATTTCAGAGCTTTCCCAGCTTATCTGAGCATGCATAGGAAATACTTCCAGAGGACCGCCATTGAAGTGAGAGAATAATCCAAATGATTTATACAACCTTAATCAATACAGCATCTGCTGTTCAGTGAACATAAGGAGGAATTGAGTGGTTACTATAACTATAATGTGATTTCCTGCCACTGTTTATTGTTTTTAAGTGCCACTTTGGCCTATAAATAAGAAATTAAACTGTACCGTTGAATCAGAGATGTAGGAACACTTCATAACTGGATCTTGGAATTTGATTTGAAGCAGAGATTATGTAGCTTGCTTATTCCTTTTTTCTGGGAATAAAAGTTAGCTACTATGAATAAGGCATCATGTACATGGCCAGGAAGGAAAAAATGATGGTCTTCCTTCCAAAAGCACTTTAATGGTGTTTCTTGTGCATAGAGTTTTGCATGCTGTGTTTCTTTTATCTGGTTATCTCTATTGGTGGTCTCCCATCCAAGTACTAATACTTAGTTTTTTGAGATCAGCCAATATTAGTTAGGTGTGGCCACCCAGCTGGAGTGGTTGTTTTAAAAGTTGCTGTTTAGTGAATACTGTGACATATCCATCTAGACCTTGTAGGTAATTTCACCAAAATTGTAATATTCAGCCCTTGAGGTTTTTGTGCGTGACTTACTCTTGTCACATCACTAAGTTTATGATTTATTCCATTTAGACTGCAATCTTATAATCCTATAGAGAGTTTTTTTGTGGGTGTGTGGATGGAATATGATAGCCTGGATTTACCTGTTCCACGGTAGGGAGAGGAATCCAGTTCCTGTGGAAATCCCTTCAGTTTATGGTCTTCTAACATTAGGAGAGGCAGAAGATCTATTAGGACATTTTATGTGCAGCTCATGAGAGAATTTGGATTGGAAAATATATTCTAACATGGAAAGTAGGAATGAATACCACCTCCATAGATGGGATACATCAGCCCTGCTCCCTCCCCGCACCAACATCCCAGAGTGGTTGTAAAGGAAAGAAAATGGTTTTAAGAAATAGAAGCTGAAGGAAGAAGAAAAGCATTTGTTCTCCCTTCTGTTCTGCTTGCATAAACTCAGGATGAAGTGGTAGGGGTGCTCTGTGAGCTTAAAAATAAAAATGTTCTTCCCACTATTTCCAGGAGGCTGATGATAAAGGAAGGAAAATAGGCAAAAGTTTTTATTAATGGATAATTTGAAAAATCTGTGTTTTTGAAAATGACACTGGACTAGGGTAATCCATTTCCTGAGCAAGGAAGAGTTTCATTAGAAATACTTTGGAGTTGCATTGATGTCTATGCAGTACCTTAAAGTCTCAGGAGTTGACAGTGCTTGGGAGGACTGAAGTAGCAGTGAGGGAGGGAGAGGAAACCCACATCCATTTACACACATGCTTACACATAACATTTTCACTTCTTTCTGTTTTGGAGATTATTAGGGGGCTTAGGTTAAAATCAGGAATGCAACATACTTCTATCAGCCCTTGGTGTCTTAGGCTACATTCTGGTTCAAGGATCACAAACTATGTGTGCCTCGCCTTTGATAAGAAATATCTGTAATTGTATGAAGTTCTTGAAGCTGAAGTACCATAATTATTATTGGGGGGAATTCATGTGACTCCCCATGTGTGAGTTCAGATAGTTGCTCTCATTATCAGTTGAGCTATTCAATTATTTCAGGAAAGGTATTATGAAGATGGCAGTTTGTTCAGTTATGGTGTCATTGCTAGGAGCAATTTAAGGGTCATAACACATTTTTTTCTACTAGCTATCTGCTATAACTATTAGCATCTAACACAGAAAAAAAATCATAAGAGACAGTGCTATGGCTGAGCAAGGATAGTGTCAAGATAATCAGGAAGATCCAGAATCAAATCCTCACTCAGCTGTGAATCTCATTTTTATTTATTTTATTTATTTATTATTTGGATTTATCACCGCCCATCTCTACCATGGTAGATTCTGGGCGGTTTACAATCATATTATAAAAAGTTAAAAACCTATACATCTAAAATCTACTATAAAATAAATAAAAAATCCAAGAGATGGTGTGTTCTTAAAAGGAGGATATCACTAAGCTAACCACCCCCAGGAGGAACTATATCATTTAATGATATTGAGCCATCATTCCCTTGGCCTAACCTATTGTCCTGACTTTGAGTGAAGGAAACACGCTGAGACTTGGTGTACAGGCTCTAGTGTTTTATTGTTCTACTCTGCCAGACAGAATCCAGCTAAACTAAAATGAACTAGTAATGCTCAGAGAAAGGGCCCAAGAAATTAGGGCGGTGCCACCCTCAGCCTCTTATGCCGAAAGCAAAGCGATTCAGTACTGCGCATGCGTTTATCCCCCTGGAGGGAGCCCCCTCCTCCTTCACCAGTTATCTCCCTGACACCTATTTAATGCTAAGATGAAATGGAGAGCAAAGAGGGCTGTTACCAATATGAGCTGTTGGAAAAGAATGAATAAAAATATAATAAAAAATAAAATTACCTGTTGTTGGAAATAATGAGTTTTCTAATGTGGGGTGGGTTTTTTTTTGTAGTTATTATAAGACCTGATTACCATAATCTCAAATTTAATACTTGGGAAAAAAAACATTATTTAACTATTTATCACTCAAAAGCCTGCCCTTAATCTGAAAATCAGAGTATTGCTGGTTTGCTGCTCTTTTCCTTTTGAATTAGTTAGGGTCACTCTCTTAATATCATAGCCAACTTCTGACCCAGATATCATCTACTTTGTTTCTAGTAGTCTGGTGGGACTGAGGGATGTTTCTAGGGAATGTTTCTAGGGAAGCCTTGCTCTTTGCTCCACTGTCACTGTTGAGACTCAGCTAGTGGTGGTTCCCAGAAGGTATGAGAGATATACAGCATTGGAATGAATGAGTGTTTCTCCTAGAGTAGTTGTACATATGGAAACTTTCCTCTTTCTGAGACTACAGTAAACAGTTCATAAGTTATATTAAAGACTTAACTAGTAAAAATACAAGATATCTTTCTGTTAAAGTACATAAAGCAAATGTCACTTTTAATGAAAATATACGTCCTGGTTTCATTTTCTTATAGGCTGATTGTAGAGGCATTAATCAGAAAAATGTATTTCCAAGTATGATGGAACATAAATCTCAGGAGTGGATTTTTGATGCCTTTGTCAATGACTTGAAGCTGATTTGGACTAAAGTAATTAAGGTAATTTACATACCTTTAAGTAGTTTTTATTTTTATTTGTTTTATTTGTTTTATTATATTGTTATAAGACATAATATATTCTATTCAATACAGTGGTATTTATACAATATTGACTAGAGATTATTAACACACTAATGTTTAGATAACTTAGACCTTTAAAGATAGAAAAAAAGAAAAGGTTTATATCAGTATTAACTATGATTTGAAATGTTGATGTTAATAAGGATAAGATTGTTTAAATTTTACATCCAAAACTAAATATAGCATTAATAAACAACTGAAAATTACATCAAAATATTTGGTGTACAATAAAGGTTTCTGTCTTAAGCTGAATACTTAATACTAAGGTCTCCACTGTATTGTTATTGACTATTGTTTGTGCTGTGGAGTCCTTGGTGTTCTCTGAGCCTTGTTGTTTTCTTGCAGATGTTTCATTGCCAGACTAGGCAACATCTTCAGTGCAAAAAGGGAGTGGTACTTGCTTTCTGTTTATATATCATGGCTTTTCCTGCTTGTGTTGGTGGAGGTGTTGTTCTCTCCTTGGGAGTTCCTTGATTGGGCTGTTGCTTGCTGTTTGGTTGATTGACTAAGTTAATAGTTCCTTGATTAAGGTATAATGTACTGTTTGATTGTTCATCTGGTGTTAATCTTGGTGTTAATCTTTGCATATCTGGGTGATGATTGCTGGCAAGGAAGTGTTCTGGTCTTTTGGCTTTTCTATTGTCCCTTTTGAATGGTATGTAAATGATGTTTACCTCTATGTGTCTGTTGATGGCTGCTTTGTCTGAGTGCCAAGCTTCCAGGAATTCTCTAGCGTTTTTGGATTTGGCTTGGTTTAGGATGCTCGGAGTTTCCCAGTTGAAAAGTATGGTTGAGTCTGTCCATGTGTTGTGAGATTAAGGAGTTTTCATCGTGTTTTCTGACTGCTAGTTGGTGTTCATGGATGCGCTCTGCTAGTCTTCTGCCTGTCTGTCCTACATAGTGGCTGTTACAGTCCTTACGCTGTATGTTGTATATAACTCCTGTTTTTTCTTCTTGGGCTACTGGGTCTTTTGGGGTTACTTATGATGTTTTGAAGGGTTTTGTTTGGTTTATGTGCTATGGTGATGCCGTGTGGTTGTAACAGTCTGTTGGTAGTTTCTGAGATGTTTCTGATATGGTAGTGTTATCCTTTTTATAGCTTCTGTCGGTTGTGTTGTAGTGGGTTGAGTAGTCAGGCACTTTTTGATAAAGTTGAGTGGGTATCCATTTTGCTGGAAGATGCTGTATAGATGATCTGTTTCCTTTTTCTGGTGTTCTGGGTTGCTGCAGTGCGTGAGTGCATCCTCATCAGTAGAAGAAATGATGGCAAGCTAGAAACACAAATCTACCAGAAATCTACCCACACTAACCAAGTGCTCCATTACCAAAGCAACAACCCAACCTCCCACAAGAGGAGCTGTGTAAGAACATTATTCAGATGAGCACTCACACACTGCAGCAAAATAGGCAACAACAACAACAAATAAAAATGGGCAACAACAACAACTAAAAGAAAAAAGACTTCCATAGTTTTTAAGGATCTTCAGATATCAGTGTAGTATCATGAGGTATGTATTAGGAGACTGCTTGGCAAGTTAAACGTTATAGTAAGAGAGAAAAGGTTAGGAGATGGGAATTTTGACCATTACTAGAGGAAAGAGGTTAAAAGGTAGAGGAGATTAGCTGAGTGGGATTCTCTCTCTGAATTTCTTAGCTCTATCCATGTTCATTATAATTTTGAGTTTACTAGATACCTTTTTTGCTGTCCTTCAAACTATTATCTGTATTTGTTGTTGTTGTTGTTCAGTCGTTTAGTCGTTTCCGACTCTTCGTGACCTCATGGACCATAGCACGCCAGGCCTTCCTGTCCTCCACTGTCTCCCGGAGTTTCCCAGCCGCTTCACTCTTTCTGGAGCTACTCGAAATTGCCCTCCGCTCTTCCCCAGTAGTATATTGGACACCTTCTGACCTGAGGGGCTCATCTTCTGGCGTCATATCTTTTAGCCTTTTGATACTGTCCATGGGGTTTTCTTGGCAAGGATACTGGAGTGGGTTGCCATTTCCTCCTCCAGTGGACCACGTTTTGTCAGAACTCTCCGTCATGACCTGTCCATCTTGACCTGACTTCGTTGAGTTACGGAAGCCCCTTCGCCACGACAAGGCAGTGATCCATGATATTAACCCTGAGTAATTGTCAGAGAAAATCCAAGAGTTTAAACATGTATCTCAGTACTACACCTACACAATAGCACAGTAGGACTTATTTTTTTAAATTTCAACTTGGGTCAATCTTGGGTGTACACTTTGTGCAGATTTGAATTTCAAATGCATTTAAAGATTATCTTTGAGTAAGAGGTAAAAAGCAAGTCTTACATGAGTTTTTTTAGCACTTGTGCAAAGTGCTTCTAGAGAACTTGGAGACAACTGTAGTGATACAACTCTTGAAGAGTGATTAACATCCATATTCTTTCAGAAGGTATGGATATTTTTTAAAAACAGACTTGCCTTTACAGCAAATGCAACATATAGCAAGCTAGATTATGGAGTCCTTGGTGCTCTCTGAGCTTGGTTGTTTGCTTGCAGACGTTTCATTAGGTGACTAGGTAACATCATCAGTCCTAGTGAGTGTGGGGTTTGCTCCCTGTTATATACAGTAGCTTGCCCTGCTCGTGTTGGTGGGGATGTGGTTTTCTCCTTGGTAGTTCCTTAATTACGGTATTCTTTTCTGCTTGATTGTTTTTCTCTATAGTTTTCTGCTTGGTTGTTTGTCTGGTGTTAATCCCTGCTTATCTGGGTGTAGGCTGCTGGAGAGAGTGTGTTCTGGTCTTTTTGTTTCCTTCTTAGCTTTTTTATTGTCTTTTTTGAATGGTGGTAAATGTGGTTTATCTCTGTGTGTCTGTTGATGGCTGATGTTTCTGAGTGCCAAACTTTCAGGAATTCCCTAGCGTTTTTGGATTTAGGTTGGTCTAGGATGCTCACAGTTTTCCAGTTGAAACTATCCATGTGTTGTGAGATTAAGGAGTTTTCATTGTGTCTTTTGACTTCTAGTTAGTGTTCATGGATGCGCTTGCTAGTCTTCTGCCTGTCTGTTCTATATAGTGGCTGTAACACTGTATGTTGTAGATGACTCCTGTTTTTTCTTCTTGGGGTATTGCAGAGCTTTCCAAACTTTTCATGTTGGTGACACACCTTTTAGATGTGCATCATTTCACGACACAGTAATAACAGGGCTCCCCGGCCCACGCGATTGGCTCTCAGGTGGAAACCCCGCCCCCAGCCCTTTCGGGTTTTTGCACGCCGTGGCAGCAGCGGCGGCATCCTGGAACCCGGAAGCGCTGATGGCTGCCGCATGCGGCGACACGCCATCAGTGCTTCCGGGTTCTTGAGCGACACACTTGGGACACCCAGGCGACACAGTATTGTGTCGTGACACACAGTTTGGAAATGCCATGTAGTTGTAATGGTCTGCTGGTAGTTTCTGAGATGTTTCTGATGTATGGCACTGTTATCCTTTTCATAGTTTGTGTTGGTTGTGCTGTAGTGGGTTGAGTGGTCAGGCACTTTTTAATAAAGTTGCATGGGTATCCATTTTGTTGGAAGATGTTGTATAGGTGGTCTGTTTCCTTTTTCTGGTGTTCTGGGTTGCTGCAGTGTGTTTGTGCTCATCTGAATGATGGTTTTACACATCTCCTCTTGTGGGAGGTTGGGTTGTTACTTTGGTAATGGAGCACTGGTTAGTGTGAGTTGTTTTTCAATAGCGTTGTGTTTCTAATTTACAGTCATTTCCTCTGCTGATGAGGATATCTAGGAAGGGTAGTGTGTTGTTGTTTTCTTCTTCCTTTGTGAATTTTATTCCTTTGAAGATGTTGCTGATTGTTTCATGTGTCTTCTCTAGTTGTTCCTTTTTTATTGTGATGGTGCCATCTACATACCAGATCCCTACTTTTGGTTGTCTGTGTGGGGGTGCTGTAGTTTCTAGCTGCTATGAGTCCTGAGGGTGGTGATCCCATGGGTGTTTCTCTGATTTGTTGGTATATTTGTCCATCAAACTGAAAGTAGGTAGTGAGGCAGAAGTTGATGAGGTCCATGATCATTTACATCTATAGACCCAGAACTAGCGAAAGAATCCTGAGCAGCAGTACTACACAACACACCCGACCTAACCAAATACACTAAGATCAAAATACCCAGAATCATGCACCTAGCATCTAGAAACTATAGCACTCCTACGCATACAACCAAAAGTATGGATCTGATATGTAGACAAACAACTAGAGAAGACACATGAAATAGTCAACAACATCTTCAAAGGAATACGATTAATTGAAATTAAAAAGTAATTGTCAGCAAAACTCACACTTAAAGAGTGGGAAGGAATAGTAATAGAGATTTATGAAATTGTGTAGATAGAATAGAGAATTAACTTCCAATTAGTGTCAATAGGAAATACCTTTTAATATGCTTTAATATTCTTAGCATATTAAATAGTTAAATAGTTAAAATTCACTTGCTACAAGGTATGGTTATATCTACTGGCTTTTTTAACCTTTTAAGCTAAAATAGAAACTTCAAAAAAACAACCAACCAACCAAAAACATCCCAACAGTATAAGGACTGGAGGTATGCAAAACATTTTGAGTGTAAAGTGTTCCTGGTTTGAGCTGAAACAGCTATTTTGAACCACGTTAAAATGGGACATTTTGAATGTGAAATGGTTCAAATTTTTAAATTGTTGCACTCCCCTAATAGTGAGCATTTCACATTTGTTTCCATCTGGTAACTCTAATCGGTTCCTGGATTGTGTAGTATTTCTGTTGTATGCTAAGAGGTCTGGTCAGTTTATAAGCAGAATGCTTGTATAGATGAGCCCCTATTGGGTCCAGCCTTGCAGCTGATAAATAGCTGATAAACAGCCTGTAGAACCTTCACTGCAGAATGCTGTAAATTAGACTTTTCCCCCCTAGGTAAGCCAGTAGTACTAAAACAGTAGAGTATGTCAACAAATGATCTTTTATAAACATTTACGTTTTAACAAGATAGTCTATTGAAACAGATGAGGAAGAAGCAAATCTGAAGGAATCTGCTTGGGAAAGGGAAGAACTGAAGAGGAGACTGAGAAAGCATAATATGAGGTGATAGTGAAATTTTAGGAAGATAGCAAAACACAGGATCAACTTGAAGTAGAAGTCTGATAAGGCAAAATTTGTAATGGTAACAAACATATATAGTTCAGTGCTGGCCTGTTGAATTGTTGCAGTTTCTAAGCTTGGTTTTAGGGTTGTAGATATTTCATTGCCCTACTACAGAGATTTCCAAACTGTGTGTCGCGACACAAAAGTGTGTCGTCACACACAGTCTGGTGTGTCGCCACACAACCCGGAAGCGCTGATCATCATCAGCGCTTCCGGGTTTTCCCGCTGTGACACACCAACTGCAGCGCGCAAAACCCGAAAGCGGCAGCAGCGCTTCTGGGTTTTTGCGCGCTACCGCAAGGATGGCACTTCCGGGTTTTCTCGCAGCGACACACCAACGCCGGTTGGTGTGTCGCTGCGGGAAAAACTTTGGAAATCCCTGCCCTACTAGGTAACATCATCAGCACTGGGAGTTTGGATAAATAAGGTTCACTGGCTGACTGAGGTTATATATCTTTCTGTCTTGCCTGCTTTGCATGTTCTTGGGTAGAATTGGATAGTCTGCTGGATGGATGTTGTTTTGCAAGTGATGCCTTTTTGTTGGTAGATTATTTATCTAACTGATAAGGTATTCTGTATGTGGGTTGCTTCCTGTGTTGATAGCTGTGTGAAGGGACAGCTTGTTGGGAGGATGGCATTCTTTTTTTTTAGTAGTTGTTGAATTGTAATTATATTTGGTGATAAGGAGATGACTCTAGTTTATGTAGGTGCTGACTGATTGCTTTGTGATGGAAAGGAATGTTGTTGGGTGTTGAGTTGGCCTACTAGTGTGGGTATTTGGTTATATTTTTTGACAGGTTCATAACTAGAGCTTCAACCTTTATGTCTGTTGCTGGATTGGAGTGTCATGCTTCTAAAAATTCTCTTGCATTTTTCAATCTGGCCTGTTCTAAGAGTTCTACTGTTTCCAAGCAAAAGTTACCCCACAGGAGCATCATTAATAAAGTCAAGTCATACCTTTTGACAGCTAGTTGGCGTTTGTGGATATGTTTTGCTAGTCTTTTGCCTCTTCATCCAATATAGTGTTTTCAGTCTTTGCATTTTATTTTGTAGATTACTCCTGTTTTATCTTCCTTTGTTACAGGGTTTTTGGGTTTGCTTAGTATGCTTTGTGGAGACTGCATTGGTTTGTACATCATGGTTATTCCAAATTATTGTAGTAACCTATTAATGGTCTGTGAGATTCCTTTGATGTAAGGGAAGGTTACCCTTTCTGTGGATTGTGATCTTTCTGTTGGTGGTGGTTGGGCTGACTTGCACATTTTGCACAGGTATTCATTAACTTGAAAAATATGGTGTAGGTAGTTTATTTCTTCTTTCTGTAATTTTGATGTGCCACAGCTATTGAATGGCTATTGAACTACCTTTGTTGGAAGAATAGATGTGCTAATTTAGCTGATATGTACTTGTCTTTTTTTTTTTTTTTGCTGTTAGGAAAAGTGGGACACAGCTGCTTTATGTCTTGTAAGATACCTTGAAGAATTCACAATGTTTTCAACATAACGAATTCAGGTATGATATTTCTAATTATGTTCTAGGAAAATTGTCATTTTAGAGATCTTGCCTTTAAAAATCATGTGCACCCATTTTAATTGTTATTCAAATCATTGATCTTTTTTCTCATAGCACAGAGGTGGGCAATGTGCAGCCTTTCTAGTTCAGTGCCATCTGGAGAGCCAAAGGTTCCTCACTCTTGTTTTAAGGAATCAGTTTAATGAAATTGAATGCATATTTGGTACATTGCAATGGATTTTTTTAATGCTCAAGGAATGTTTAATAATAATTTTGTAATAACTCTTACGTAATCATAAAACACGTGTGTGTGACTTCAGTCATTGCAAACTGCTTTGCAAAAAACAGAGTAAATGATTTAATAAAGATCTAATAGAAGCAATCTCAGCCAGTGGAATCACTGGTTCCACGTACTACACTAAGCCATGATAAGATTACTTTTTATTGCGACTTAGATTGTAGTTAAGCAATTTTAGTTTTCAGTGAATCACTGTTACAAAACTGGGTTATGCTGTGCAAACCCAGCCAATTTCTGCTGGGTTAGGCAGTTTATTTGGGCTGGAGAACATGTTTGGAATTTTGAGAGTAAGATGTGTCCTCACCAAGTAGCAGCTAGTGGAACGTGCTTATTCATAAAATGGCTGCCATTATGGCTGGCCCAGTTAGAAAAAGTCTATTTACCAGAAGACAAACCGGTAAGGTTGCTCCACAGCTTTAGTCCTGTAGCATGCTCTTTTTTATCCCAGTTTACCCATCTCTTTTTTAACTGGTTAGATGGGCATGTGTCCAAACAAATTACTGGAGTGCTACAATTTGTTTAGTTTTTATTTACTAAGAAAGTCTGTATAGAAGCCAGAGGGATTACCGAGAATAAAAATGGTGCTAGAGACTGGCACTTTGCCTTTAAACATGTTAGCTCTTCATCTGTTGCTTTTCTTTTTCAAATTAAAATCTTTTAGAAAAAGCAACAAGGAAATTGTATGCACACATGATACCTGTGCATGACAGATTGCCTTCCTTTCTTATTGTGTAAGTTAGAATGGTATTTTAGCAACGAGTTACTGTACTAAAAGCTTGAAACAATTTTGGTGTAAATTCTAACTTGATTTTATGTTTTAGGTTTGCAACATTGTGAAGTTGTAGTGTGACTATGGGTGAAAAGAAACCAGAACCTTTGGATTTTGTAAAAGATTTTCAGGAATATCTAACTCAACAGACTCACCATGTGAACATGATTTCAGGCTCTGTTAGTGGGGACAAAGAAGCAGAGACTCTTCAAGGAGGTAGGTTAAAATAGTGCACCTGAACTTTTATATCGTTCTATAAATGAAAAGAGGCATGATGTTTAAGTAATATTCCTTTTTCCTCTTTCACTGTAACCTGTAGAATGTTTACAAAACTCAGTAAGAAGCTTGATGTGTCTTTCTGTTATTAATTACAGCAGGGACAGAAGGTGATCAAAATGGATTAGATCATCCTTCAGTTGAAGTTCCACTGGATGAAAACTCAGGAGTGTTAGTAGATGGTTTTGAAAGAACTTTTGATGGAAAATTAAAATGTCGATATTGTAACTATGCCAGCAAAGGAACAGCACGGCTCATAGAACATATCAGGATCCACACAGGTATCATTGTATCTGTAGATTTTAAGTTTCCATGGTGGTGTTATACATCTTTATTACAAAAGATGTGAGCTATGTATTAATGATTTTCCTTTTATATTTTTCAACAAATGCTTAAAATTCAAATGCAAGTTAAGCCTAGAAAAACAAGCCACATAATATTTCTTATGTGGAAAGCTTCTTAAGTATTTCGTTTATTCTGGAAATAAGAATGCAGTTTAGATTTTGGATCTAATTGGTTCTTGTAATTGCTAAATTTCTTAACTACTTAGAACTTGCTAAAAGGAGGATCTTGACCTCATCTTGTTGCAATACTTTCTTTCAACCAGTGATTTATTTGTAGTTGCTCACTTTTCTTCCTTTGCTTTGCTAGGGTGCTGTTACCACACAAAAAAAATCAAAATAAAGCTTTGCTTGTGTTTCTCCAGGTGAAAAACCACATAGATGCCACCTATGTCCCTTTGCATCAGCCTATGAACGTCACCTGGAAGCTCATATGCGGTCTCATACCGGTGAAAAACCTTATAAATGTGAATTGTGTTCCTTCCGCTGTAGTGACAGAAGCAACCTGTCTCACCACCGGAGACGCAAACATAAAATGGTGCCAATAAAGGGTACAAGGCCTTCCCTTAGTAGCAAGAAGATGTGGGGTGTTTTGCAAAAGAAGACCAGTAACTTGGGGTACAGCCGAAGAGCACTAATTAACTTAAGTCCACCTTCCATGGTGGTTCAGAAGCCAGACTACCTTAATGATTTCACTCATGAAATCCCAAATATTCAGGCTGAAGCATATGAAAGTATAACAAAACCAACAGAGGCTAGTGGATTGCCGAGAGATTCACAAGACCTTATGATAGATAACCCTTTAAACCAGCTATCTACTTTAGCAGGACAGTTGTCTAGTCTGCCCCCTGAAAACCAAAATCCACCTTCTCCTGATGTTGTACCATGTCAAGATGAAAAGCCTTTCATGATGCAGCAACCTGCTGCACCAACTTCTGTTCCAGCTGTACCAACCAGTATTCCCCAGAACTCATCCCCTACAAGTCCAGATCCTCGTCCTGTACATTCACAAAGAAATTACAGTCCCGTGGCAGGTCCTAGTAGTGACCACAGTGCTCAGGCCAGCACCCCAAGTATCAGTAACAGTCAACCAAGTACTCCAGCACCAAATCTTCCGGTTCAAGATCCTCAGCTTCTGCATCACTGCCAGCACTGTGATATGTATTTTGCTGACAATATCCTGTACACTATTCACATGGGATGCCATGGATTTGAGAACCCTTTCCAATGCAACATCTGTGGTTGCAAATGTAAAAATAAGTATGACTTTGCTTGCCACTTTGCCAGAGGCCAACATAGCCAGCATTGACTGAATTTAATGTACACAGTGCTTTCTTTTATTTATTTGTTTAAATACATTTCTATCTGTCTCTTACATAATTGGGAGGTTGCCTTTTGAGGAATCCAGATAACAATGTAACGTTGGGGGCAAACAACTTATATTGTCACATTTCACTGACGATATGCTTGCTAGTCATGGTCGTATTCTTCACACTGAGCTCTTAAAACAAAAATGAGGCCTATAGTGCAATAACACCTTCTAAACGGTTTGTTAGAGCAACAAAATGTGGATTTACTTTATATATTATGAAGCCTTGGATCAGTTCTAGCACAGCTACAGTTGCTTAGGTTAGCCTATGCCACAAAATAGCCCAATAATTCTGCTATTCTTAAATTACCCTAATACAATCAGTATGGAAGCTGTAAGATTGTCTGAGTGGGCCATAACCTAAACTGCTAGAAAATTCTGTAAGCATTACCAACAAACATGATGTCTACAAGAAAATCTAGAATCCCCTACCCCTGAAACCCTGTAATTGCAGTCAGGTGTCTAATGATGTTCCTTTCGTAATAGTACATTGTGGAAGTAATGTGAAATAAGAGTACAAAAATATCCACCTTCCAGTACTACTATCCTGCTCTTTAAGGGGGAAAAACAATACAAGGAAACAGTGCCTAGTGTTAAATGTTTGTAACTTTTTAAAACTACTTTAGAACAAAATGGATAATGTGTTAAAACAATGTACCATAATCATCTTGGCTAGCTTTGGAGTGCATTACAAATAGTTTCATTGCCTTTAAGTGCTGATGTCTGTACTATTTTGCCTTTGCCCTCTGGGTAGCAATGTCTTTTAATGGAAATGAAGCAGCAAGAAAGTTACATGATTATGATGATCCATTTGGATTTTGTGTGGGTCATTTTAACCATGAACACATTTCCTTTTTGAGAATGGCATTCTAGTCATAGAGGCAGCAATTGACAGAGAATAGTCTAGACTTGGTTTTTGTTAAAAATTCTGGACTTGGTAAGGCAAGATACAAATATGGAGAATCACAATAATGAACTGCAGTGGATATAAGATGTATGATACTTCTGTCTTTTAAAAAAATACCTAGGAAAATGAATAGGCACTTTAAACAAATTATGCTAGCAGAAACTACAAAATACTAGTTTATAGCACATAATTCCTTAATAGCATACAGAGGAAAACATTTTGAAATGCACTTTTATTGTATATTTTTTTATTTTATGGGAAACAAAAATATACTTTATATTGCTATCCCTTGCATAACAAGTAAATATGCACATACAAACCTATTTCAAATATGATAGAGTGCATTTATTGAACTGTTTAGTAACCCTGCTTCTCTTTATGTGTAGAAACGTCTGATTACAAGCTTCATCTTCAGAACTTTTGGCAGATGAACATTTCTCTAATAACTGTTTCTGATGGCCAAAACAGATGGCTTTTCTAAGCTGTCTATATCCATCCACCCACCCAAAAGTTAGACAAGTCCCCCTATGAAAAATGGGACTTTCCAGACCTTGAGGAAAGGCTTTGGAAGAGGGAGTACAGGGTGTAAGGAAGAAAATGTTGTTTACTTGGAGACAATCTTACATGCATTCTGGTCAGAGTATTTTTTAGAATTACTTGATTTTTTATTTGAAGTTTTGCTGTTTAGTACAGATACCATCAGTGGTAGTGTTTAAAATTTCTTTGCCACAAAAGGATGTCATAAAGGCCCTAGCAGGAAAAGGCAACGTACAGCTTTCCAAATGTTGCTGCACTGAAATTCCCATCATCACTACTGGCCATATCTGCTAGTGCTGATGGAAGCTGGGGCTCCACAACTTCAAGAGGCTAGATGTTGCCCATCTGCAGTAAACCATGAGAGGTAGCGAGTATCTGGTAAATAGCTACAATTTGGGCAGGAGAGCTGTTGATGACCCCACCTGCCTGAAGCAAATCAGCGGACTCGCATATTTCTTCAAAGTGGAGAATATTCCTTTTAGGGGGAAAAATCCCAAGTATATTTAAGGTCTGTCTTTTATTTGCAAAAGTCCTGTAAATATTTTTATGACAAATAATATTCAGTAGCTTAATACTTGAGTAAAATACTTTATTAAATACTTGCAGGTTTTTTTAAACAGTACATTATTGGAATTATCTATTTATTTAATGTTCCTTTCTGGCAGATTTCTATCTTACGAGCTTCCAGTGATACATATGTTCAGAAGTCAGTGACAAAATACTCATAAAGTTTTGTTTGACTGGGATTTGCCATGACAGGAATAAAAAAGTAGTTTTTATTATAATGTTGGAGGAGCTGAATTAACTAACAACTAAGTAAAGGCTGTTAAATGTTTTGGTTGGTCATCTTGAAATTTTCGTAAATGAGCTGTGTGCCAAATCTGGTTTTCTGTATTAAATAAGATACTAAGGCAAATCACCTTTCATTGTCTCCAGTAAAGAAGTAGACAACAAGCTGCAACAAGGATTTGCCCACAAGGGCATGTTTAGGGGAACTTAATATTACTCTTCAATATAATTTTGTGTCACTTCCTCTTTAGAAATATCTTGAAGCAATTTACAAAAGATAAAGTACATAATAACAAACTCTGTACATGCAAGGCTGAAAGGGGGAAAGAAATACAAAAGCGAAAACACACAAGAAAGTTATCCAGTATTTATAGACAGAAGGCCCAGGTAAAAAGAATTGGGGACATCTCTAACTGCTCATAGTAGATTGATAAATCTTGGTCACTGAATCCTATTGTGTATTATATTTATTCTGTAAAACAGGAATGAAGGATTACCATGTTATATTTTGGAAGAGGTTTTGGGACTCTTGCATTTGAAAGAGGTAACATTGTTCTGATTTACCTCTAAATTAAAAGCAAACGGTATATTCTACCATTTTAGTTAGGATTAAAAGTATGTGCGAGTGTGAGTGCACAGGTACTTATGAGAAAAGCTTTATCGGCGAGCTCTTTAGAGAAAGCTGATCTACAGATGTCTTGGATCCCTATACTAGCACTACATCGTTTTACAGCTTCTGAAGATTTCTGCGTGGACCAATGTGGCCATACAAAGACCAAAATTACTGATGTAGGTTACAGCTGGAATCCACTAAGCAGACAGTGCAAGTCTGAGGTACTGAGTCTTGTGATCTGTTGACTATGCTGTACAACTTTCAGGTATGGTCATTACTTGAAATACCTTCATTAATAGGTCCTTAGGAAATGTAGAACAACTACATATAAATTTACAGATTGGGTTCAACATCAATAAAATTTCAGCAAAAGCTCAATAAGTACTACAATTTTTAAAGTGCTCTGTTACCAAATGGTTTTCTTTTTCATTTTATTCAAATGAGTTCAGATTTGGCATTCAGGTGGCAGCACTGCCCAAGAGACACTTCAATTTATTTTGGAGTTTTCCTGATGCCTTTTGCAGAACTATTGATTGTGAATTGCTGCCTGTAACACAAAGACTGATAAGTAGGATGAAAACAAAATTCATGAAATGTGTCATAGAGATCTAATTTAAAACTGAAGGGGGTGCAACTGACAAAAGCAATGAGAAGAAAACAGTCAAATATTTAAAGTCCGCTGATTTTAGTAACAAGAGCCACGTTTGCGTGAGACTTCAAAGCACTGAACTTGGATGGAACTGTGTGTGTGTTCTTTTGCAATAGGAACCAAAATGCTGTGCTGCTTTTAATTAACCTAATTATAGTATTGGACAGGAAGCACATCACCTTGTTCTGTTTTGTTACAGTCTATTAATTTTTGGACAAAGGAATGTAACTTTAAAAAATGTGCTAGCCAAGTTTTCTATCTGTGTAAACACAAAAACCCAGCAAACTCCCTGCTGGAAGTTATTTTGGTCTCAAAGTATTTTTTTCTCACTGAATGATATTTTGTCTTTGTTTTTAAAAAATTATTTAGTATCTATTCCAAAGAAACAAACCTATTTCTATAGCCAAAATGAAAACTGGATTTTGGAAAATATTTTTATATAATGAACTTCCTACAAAATATAATTATTTTGCATAATTGCATATTAAATATCCACACTGCCTCCCTCCTCCTCTATCTCAAATAGCAGTATCTCATTTTATCTACATAGTTACCAGTGGTCACTTACAATAATGGGTAAATACAGAATATAATTTGCCAAGTAGATTACTACAGACTGATAACCTGTTCCTTTGTATTGTTTTGCTAGGTGGTAGTGAGGGCACGTTTAGCAGGAAAGCACCGGTAGCCAGGTGGTCCCAAGCATACTGGGAAAGCAAGTGACAAAATCATGGGTATTATTCTCCCATCCTAGCACAACACCCATGAACAGCTTGGGTGTGTTCTACCTCACTGTGTTTATGAATATTAGTTCCGCATTTTGTATTTTAAAGTATTGGAGCCCATGGAATGAAAACAGGATGTTACCTACTTCTTTTCTCTTTAATTTTATTTATTTATTTATTTGTTACATTTATATCCCGCCCATCTCCCCCACAAGGAGGGACCCTGGGCGGTTAATTCATTAAGTAAGAATTGAGGTAAATCAGGAGCAAGGATGGATGGGCATAATGAAATAACTGAACCAAATAGGCTAACAGGAAAACAAGTCAGAGTGCAACAACATAAGTACCTGGCTGTATTTTCAACAATAAATGGCCACATAGCATTGAAGTAGAAAGCAGGACTGAACCGGTGACAGCTCCTTTTTGAAAAATAAGTAAACTTGTTTGCTGTTGTCACTCAAGACTATTGGCAGATAGACTGCTCTTAAGTCTTGCTAGTACTTTTGTATGAAGTAGACACATGGACGATGGCCAAGTTACAATCAAAAGAACAGAAGCCTTTATATAAAGGGTTGAGCATATATAATCTCCTTGTGGGGGAGATGGGCGGTGATAGAAATATGAAGGATAAATAAATAAATAAAGCAAGACAAAAATGCAGAGAGATATGAATATTGTGTTGAGGACAGATAATACATGGTGAAAAATGTCAATAACACAAGGAAATATTGCAGATGATGCATACACAGGCTAAAAAAATTATGTGGTTAAAAAAAATACAGCATCCTTGTTTTGTACAGTAATATCAAAAGACTAAATAGCATTAATAGTCACCAACCTTGGCTGGAGACAGTACTAAAAGAAGGAAGGTGGGGCACATAGAACAGCAGTGAGAAAAGTGAGTTGCCCAAAATCAGGAAGTACATCTTGTGCTTTGATATATGGCAAAATACGAAGGTGAAGCAAGAATACATTCCCACTTGGGTTTCCAATTATTTTTTTCCACCAACAAACTGTTGGAAGCCTTTTTGGATGAAGAATAGAATCAAAATACTTTAAATAAAACATTAGTTTCTCAGGATGTTGATAAGGTACATTTATTCACATTAAGTTCATCTGATGACATGTAGGTTTCTTGCCAATAATATGGAAGTGGTTTATCACTGCTCTTTTCAGCATTATTTAGATTCCCCGGTATAACCTATAATCCTGGGATTTCTTAGTGAAATGCAGATATTAACCATGTCTAACCTTGTTTAGTTTTTTGAAATCAAGGTCCACTAGGCATTATGAACAAATCAATGTAGTAGACGCCTATTAAGTTATCCTAGTAGTTTGTTGCTTTTATTTAGGCAAGATATGGGGAGCTTTGAGCTTGCTTGCCTGGCTCTTATGAGGAGCTTAGAATGAGACTTGTCTACCTCTACAAGAGCCATAACTATAGGCAGCTAATCTGGAAAGTTGGCAGAAAAAATAGTGCCTCTTAATCAAACATCTTCAAGCAGGAAATAACTTATTCCTCATACTGAACAATATATTCCACCATTCAGAACTAAATTTAAATGCTTTTAAAATTACACAGGGAAACCATATCTATTACAGATAGCTTTATTCTTGTTAAGCTTCCACCACACAGTTGATACCTTTTCATGAAGCAAAATAAAATGCTACCATTTATTTAAATACTTCTTAACAATACCATCTGTCTCTTGGGAAAATGAAGTTATATTAAATATATTATTTTCTACACAGCACTGATTTTGCTTATTAGACTTTTGTTTTAAATCATCTAAGAATTTTACTTTCTGCTTGTTGAGCTCCTCTGACAAACTCTTCATCTCACTTGGAGTAAGGCTATTGGCTGGAAAACAAAACAAACTATGAAATGTTGTGGTTTAATTTTTGTATCATCTTAACTTTTGAGAAGGAAAGGCTATTATCTAAAAAGAAACATGGCTGCAACTATAAACTAGATCCATAAACAAGTCTAGGTCATAATGTGGTTTGTTTCCTTTGGCTTAGCATGTTGTATGAATCAACCTATTGAGCCCATAGGGTACGCCACCAACATATGCTATTTTTTTTAGGCTTAATTTTACACCTATAATGCTCAACTTCCCAAGAAAAGGACAAAAAAAACAAACCTTTCAACTGTCACATTACCATGCTTCCCAGATACACTACAGCCTGGCCAGCTCTCAGATGTCCTTGCTGGAAAAGTCTTGCTTAAGTTTGTTTAATTAATTAATTTAAATTTGTATTACTGCCCATCTCCTCCAACCAGGGAACTCTGGGCGGCTCTGGTAATATATGAACCAGGTCTCTTTTTAAAAGCTGAGCAATGATTTTCCACTGCAGAACAGTGATCTGCCAAGGAGAAGTTTTCAATTGCCAATAATATCTATGATCCCTTCTCTGTGTGAAAACAGAGTCTTAACAATAAAATGCTCCAAAGGCATCATTTGTTAGCATTGTATTCAAAGCAAGTTAAATTCCCTCTAGTAAAGTCATCTCTAAGTCTTGCTCAACATACCTTTAGCATTCTGCATTGTTTCAGAGATAGTTCGCCTGAGAGCTTGATCGGCTTGATGTAGAACACTGGCTGCACATATAGCCCGATCCATCTCCTAGCCAAGAGCAAACAAGATTGTTTTAATAAGAGTTACTGATCCTTGGACCACCACAGGTATCCAGAATTCTCCCATGTTGTTAGCTATTTCAATGCATCTAAATCCACTCTTCCAAACTAAAAGTCACTGGGATAGTAGTAAAGACTTTGTATGAAAGTGTGAACGCTCACATGAACCCTAAGTAGATTCCCCATATGGACCCTCATAAAAGGTTCTTCTACTCTTTTAGCAAAATACTGCAAAAAGAAAAAGAAAAACTAAAGCTTTAAAGGATTTATTTAGAATGGTGTCAACTCATGCTTTGAAGCAAATGTATCAGCATGGTGAGGCTTCAAAGCTTTTTATCTTGGTTAATGACAAATAACTAGATCAAATTATGATTTTGGATGTTGATTTATAGGGGAAACTGCTGGTTGATCAGACCTTACAGTTTGCAGATTGCATTAAGTTTGCAAATTGCACTAAGCCAGTGCTTCCCAAACGTTTTCCTTTATTACCCCAAACCACCTATCAGAAAGTCCTTTTTACCCAATGTAAGTAAAACACTTTAAGTCAGTTCAATGGGTTTGTGTGTCATTACCCAAAGAAAAACTACTTTTACCCAATTTTGGGTAATTTACCCAGGTTTGAGAAGCACTGCGCTAAGCTGTAATCTATGGTCTGCAAACCACAAGCAACCATTTGCTTTTTCTGGTTTACTGTTCACATCGTGAACCAGGCCTAAACATACAGTATTTGGCTATGCAAGATGGGAATTTTAAATCTCTCCATGGATCAGAGAAAAAGGAATGTATATCAAGGACCTACCAGTTACGTCTAGCCTTACTAACCAGAAATTGTTTATACTGATCTGCAAGAAAATAACAATTCAGCAAAGGAAAATTTGCTTCTTTCCATCCAGAAAGTGACCAGTGCCTGCTTCCATAGGATTAGCAAGAACTAACAATACAGATTACTTTGTATTCCCACAACACTGGTCACCTCCAGGTTACTTTCTGAAAATTACTCACCTTCCCTGCCAAGCTTTGACATACATACCCCCAAGCATCTGTTTTCAAAATCTGATTTTAAAAGGATAGGAGACAAACCTTCCTTTATTTTAAAGAAATCCACTCCTGTTTTTCCTTCCAGTTCTGCAGCAAGTCTTCACAATCTAGTTTTATATACAAGGGTTGAATGAAAAGTATTGCCTCCACCTCCATAACTTTAGCTTAAATAGGGATATCTTAATACATGAAACTGGGAAATAATCCTTGAAATGAGCCATTTTGTTACCTGCATTTCCTTCTCCACATAATCACTACACATTTTTGCCAATGACGGACAAGCTTCTTAAAGCCATCACCAGGTCCTGTCATTCCTTTCCACCTCATCTGATGCCCACAAATGTTTTTGCTCAATTTTGGAAAAAGGTACAAGTTGCATGGTACCAAGTCAGGGCTATATGGCAGATGGGGAAAGAGACTGAGATCCAACTTTGCAATAGCCTCTTGGGTGGTTCTTGAGGCATGAGCCTAGCATTGTCATGTTGCAACAAAAATTCCTTCTCATGTTTCTGAACTTTGCTTAATTATTGTTTCAAAGTTTTGAGTGTTGCAATGTAGCACTTGAGTTGATAGTGGTGCCAGGTGTAAGAAAATCCATGCAATACCATCTGCATCCCAAAAAACTATAACCGTGAGTTTTCCTGCTGAAATTTCAGTTTTGAATTTTTTTCCCCCCTCAGGTGAAGGTTTGTGATGATCTTCCATGGACTGATGCTTCATTTCTGGGTCATAATGATAAGTCTATGTTTTATTGGTTGTCACAATGCTGTGAACAAATTCTTCACATTCATTCTTAAGGCATGGCAACAATTGCCAGCAAATTTAAACTCCTGAAGCTTTAATCTCTGACATTGGTATACAAAGAACCCATTTTGCACAAACCTTTTGATATTTTTTTCTTTTTTAAAAAATAAGAATTTTATTAAGTTTAAGGCAAAGATAAAAACTACAAAAAAACAAAAAAACTACAAAAAAGAAAAAAGAAAAAAGAGTGAAAAGAGTAAAACAGAAAATGAAAAGATTTTTTGAGAAATTACAAGATGACTTCCAAATTTCAACAAGAATATACAGCAATTTCCATAATCCCTTACTCTAGCCTTAACCAAAATCACATTATTTCTATAAATCCTTCCATAAACACATTATAAAAATCACTAAAAACAATTGCTCTTTCCCCTTATATGTAAAGAAAAATAAGCAAATTTTTTTTGTTTATTCGTTCAGTCGCTTCCGACTCTTCGTGACTTCATGGACCAGCCCACGCCAGAGCTTCCTGTCGGCCATAGCCACCCCTAGCTCCCCCAAGGTCGAGTCCGCCACCTCCAGAATATCGTCCATCCATCTTGCCCTTGGTCGGCCCCTCTTCCTTTTGCCTTCCACTTTCCCTAGCATCAGCTTCTTCTCCAGGGTATCCTGTCTTCTCATTATGTGGCCAAAGTACTTCAGTTTTGCCTTTAATATCATTCCCTCAAGTGAGCAGTCTGGCTTTATTTCCTGGAGTATGGACTGGTTTGATCTTCTTGCAGTCCAAGGCGCACTCAGAATTTTCCTCCAACACCACAGTTCAAAAGCATCTATCTTCCTTCGCCCAGGCTTCCTTATGGTCCAGCTCTCGCAGCCAAAGTTACTACGGGGAATACCATTGCTTTAACTCTGTGGACCTTTGTTGTCAGTGTGATGTCTCTGCTCTTAACTATTTTGTTGAGATTTGTCATTGCTGTCCTCCCCAAAAGTAAACGACTTCTGATTTCCTGGCTGCAGTCAACGTCTGCAGTAATCTTTGCGCCTAGAAATACAAAGTCTGTCAACCTCTAAATCAACTTCCCCCCCAAACCAATATCAATATCAAACCTTTTGATATTGAACACCAATAATGTGACCTCCACATTCTTGTGAAATGCCAAACTTGCTATCAGTTTCCCTTGGAGTGATCTACTGATTGTCCCTAATCAGTTCATCAACCTTTATCATGTGAAACGTGTCAGTTGCTGTCATAGATCATCCACTTCATTCTTGATCACACATACATACACATAATGCAACCTTTTCTCACAGCAACTTTCCATCAACTGAACTGAAAGAAATGATGCTAAAGAACACATCAGAATGTCTAGTGCATCAGTCCTGCCATGTTTGCAACTTGTAACATTGGAGGCATTACTTTTCATTTAACCCTCATATCAACATTAGTAGTACTAAGTAGGATTTGTTTTTGCATTTTCAGAATACAAGGTCTTTAAGCCAAAGTTCAACCTTCAAGACTGCAAAACTGCTGATGCATTGTATAAAAAGCCAAGCTGATAGCTTGGAGAACTTCAAATTTTACCTTAAAGACTTTAAAAATGGAAAACAATTTTTAAGCAATGAGATGAGATGTACTAGCCTTCTGAGTTGTAATCATTGTTTTTCCTATTCTACTCAGCTTTTGGGAGCAGAAATTGAATATTAAATTAGATTTATATTTTTATGTAAATAAGGTTTGGCTCCCATAGGGTGTACAATCTGTGGCCCTCCAAAGTGTGTGGCCTCTAAAGCCCCTCCATAAGTTGAAAAAACTTGTGACAAAAACAAAAAACATGAATATTAGCTACAATATAATTAAAATGTAGTTTTGCATCTATCCCATTTCACCTGCTTCTGAGGTGTCAAAGGCCAATTGCAATCCTCCATTTTAGAAAAACATTGGACACTCCTGCAGTTAACACAATGGATAACTTTCCAGCTCTCTTGTTTATTTTTATCCACAATGTCATGGGCCAAACGTGTTGCCCGTCTCAATGGCGTCCTATATATAGCAAAACTCCTAAACTTGTTACCCAGAGAATCCAAAGTACCTTCATTTCTGTATTCTCTTCCATGGGTTTTACTGGATTTTCCAAAGCAGAAGATAACAAATTAAACACCTGAAGACTGAAAAAAAGAGATAAAATTAAACTGCAAATGCACATATACAAATGACTAGCAACTTGCTCCAGGATAAAGCCTGAGATCAATGGGGTCAGTAACATCTACCTAAAAAGCTAGACACTGAAAAAGTTCAGTGTACAAAATGCAATTCAATACAAATGAGTATGGGTTTCTCTTCAATTAGGAGCCATCCCCCCATTTTGCATCTTCCAAAAGTGACTTGTACCAGGATATGTGAGACGCTCACAGGTTTTCTTCCTCCTCACAAGTTCTTCTGAAGCAAGAATTCTACACACACAGAATGCCCAGACACCACCATTATAAACGAATGTAAATAATGGCTTCAATGAGACAACATACTTATCTTCTAATGAAAATCCAGCACTCTTCAGAATAAGGCTATTTTGCTCCCATGTGTATTTCTTTGGATTTGGACATTCTAGTTTTTCTGCCATCGCAAATATAGTTTCTTCAGGTAACGACTGTTTTCTCTGACAATTTCTCTCTAAACAAACTTCAACCTGACAATCTAGGAACAATTGGCAAAAGCCCAATGAATCTAGAAAATAAAATATGTGTGTATCAAAAGCAGTCATTTAAAACTCATTGCAGTTAGACTATGTTTGTAACATACATAAATCTTTACAGAAATTAAGCAATGGGTTAAGGGACAACTGAATATTTATTAAATGTAATCATACAAAGATCTCTGCTTAGCTATTTAAACAATTTTTTCAGGTTGATTTGTCAATATGTAAGGAATAGAATTTTAAAATGCATATATGCATTAGATCAGTGTTTCTCAACCTTGGCCACTTTAAGATGTCTTGACTTCAACTCCCAGAATAGGGGGACCGCGGTGGCTCAGTGGTTAGGATGCTGAGTCAGAAGCCATTAGGGCTGACAGCTCAGCAGTTCGAAACCCAGAGCGTGAGCTGCGCGCTGGAGTGAGCTACTGGCAATTAGTCCCAGCTTCTGCCAACCTAGCAGTTCAAAGCATGCAAATGCGAGTAGATAAATAAGGTACCACTCCAGTGGGAAAAATTACAGGCACATGAAAGGAGCTTCCTTGGGCATACCCCAGGCAATGGTGATGTCACCGGCAAATCCTTTCACTACAAAAGCACCTCGGTGCTTCTGACACGAGGAGAAAAAAAAACTCCCAGAATTCCCCATGCTGGCTGGGGAATTCTGGGAGTTGAAGTCCAAACATCTTAAAACGGCCAAGGTTGAGAAACACTGCATTAGATAAAATACTTTGTATTAAAATATTTTTAGAAAACCGAAGATACAGAATAGGAGTACAGGGTGATCAGTTTTCCCCTTCTGAGCTTACCAACAGTGAGTGGGTTCCATCTTCAAATGAGAAAGGCCTCCTGTCGGCCTCTAAGGCCACTTTGTTCCAATAAAAGAGGAAAAACCACGCTAGTTGCTGGCCAGGAAATCTGCTCAGCAGATTCTAAAACCTTCCAAGCTCTCTGACATACCCCAGACCAGCACTTTATCTACAGCAGTCCCAGTGCTGGTTTAGATGTATTTCCTTTCCACTGGCTTCAATGAGAGGGGATTTCTTTTTTAAAAAATAGAGGTGATTTATAAAAGCTGTAATTCTCTCTCTTTTATCCTGTCAGAAAGAACCCTTCAGGATACAGAATACCTTGGAAGTCTCCTCCCCCCACCCCCAATAATAAATGGCAATTGCCTAAACCCAGTGTCAAGAGGAAGCAGAATGGTTAGATCTTGCAGAACAAAAAGAGGGGTTGCCTGGATAGGCATGTGGGTTGAAGGAGTTCCATTTAACAGTCATCAGTATTTGTATTAATGTGAAAAACAGAACAGGAGCCAAGTCAGCTGAACACTGGTAAAACTGAATCCCAGTCTCCTCCAAATAAGCAGATAGTTCTTTGGTGCATTATGTATGGTTTGTTGTTCTTTACTTTTTAAAATGTAAGCTGCCCAGAGCCGTCTGGAGTTGGATGGCCTCTGAATTTAATAAAAGAAATCAATATTGAATAATCAATCTAACTTGAAGGATTCCAGAGTGTGGATTTTTGAGGCCAGTGTATTTCTGTCCAGAAAAAGTTGCAGATGGCACACCAGCCTTAGCTGGTGGAACAGTCTGCTCAATGTCCTTCCAGGGATAGCTGGACCAATGAGCACCATAGCCTGACAACCTCAGCATTCAGGAAGAGTGCCATTTCATCAGGAACAGCTAGAGTATCCACTTACACAGAAGAACCCCCAACCAATAATCTCTCTTTGTTGCATGCTGATCTACCAATGAGTGGACACCAATGCAGCAGGATCACGGTCCAACTGGAAATAAAGGCAAGAAAGAAATACTGCTACTGGTGGTTGCAGTAATTTGATATTCCATCTCTCAGAGATGTATGGCCCTCTTCCAGCCAAGGTCATCCATCAGGATGAGAAAAGCCATTTCTGTACCCAAACCCCAAGATTTATAAGTATATTAAAAACAACAATTCACAAAAGCCATGCAAAAGTAGATAGTGGCACCTTGTATCATGAATGACTGCCCACTGTTGTTGTTCTGGTACAGGTGTTCTATGCAGCACTTTACTGATTTGTAGGACAGCACATAAGATGTAATTGAGAAGTTCTACCCTGCTCACAAAGAAAGAATCCCTTTTAACTACAACAGCTCAACATATGGTTTGCATTGCTGAGTCATAAGGTTGAATCACTGGTGTAAAATATAAAATCAAACTTACACTGGCGAGCTAACTGGTACACTTCATATCTCATGCTCCGATAATAAAAGTTGTCATCTAAAATAAAATATATTGGCCTGACTGGAATGAAATCTATTAAATATTGACAAGATGCAGAGTCTTCTGTTCCTGCAGATATTAATCCTTGCTCCATCAAACAGGAGACAAAACTTTTCCACATTGTTTCAGTTCTGTTTGGAGGAGGAAAGTAATGGCATCCTTTAACAAGAGCCTGAAGGAAGTGTTCAAGATACAATAATAATTCATGCCGGTATGATCTCCAATGAGAAATCTATAAAGTAAGAAGACAATTATTCATGGTTAGATTACAAGGTTTTGGCTGTAATCTGAAGCTATCAACAGCAACATATGCACTGTTATTTGCCTCAGTGCAAAACGGACATCTGTCTTCTTCATATTTTAGGTCACTGGCATTTTCTTCCGTCTAGCCATCTCATTCTACTTTAATTTAAATCCCCCCCCCCAATATTTTGATAGAAAACTCCATTTCACCGTAAGAGTACTGCTACATGTCTTTCCAGAAGGACCACCCAACTCTTGTTTCACCCAACTTCTTGTTTCTGGAACAGATTTGCAGCTAACCCTCTGAAAATTTGCATCCACAATTTGAACAATTATTTGGTCTGTGCAAAGCATTCAAAGGGGCATTTTGCAAAGCACACGGGCATGAAGGAAGTGCCCTTCCTCAAAGCAGAGAAGCAGCTGCATCCTCCTGAAGACTCAGCTCAGTTGCTTTGAAGTCATTTTCATACTGTCTCCATGTGCACGTGTGTTCAGAGAAAACACATCTGCTGGGATAGGCAGTGAAGGAGGCGTGCATGCACAGAATTGCAGAAAGCAGCTCAACTGAGGAGTATGCGGTTGCTTTAATGCTTTGAGGAAGGATGGTTTTGCTCAAGCCCATACCCCTTCCAATATTTTTGTACAGCCCTTGTAACTATGCTAGCCTGCTGCACCAAACTTCATCATGCCTTTAAAACTTGAAGCAGGATTAGTAACTTTGGGGAAACCACCAAATAGCTTTTGGGGAGTATGGTGGGTAATGTCATATTGCAGAGGTACAGATGTATTTATTTGTAAAAAGAAAAAGAATTAACACGAATATTCACCGGTTACAGACTTACAGTCTTTCACATATGTTTGTATCTTTCTGTACATCTGATTTATAAGTCAGATTACTAACTTTAAAGGAAAAAACAAACGGAAGAGTAAACATATAGTATCAGTACTATATAAGCAGAACAAATTCGTGCATACTGATTTTCTGTTCTGCCTCAAACTTGGTGGGTATTGTTTTGGTTTTATATAACAGATTTATTGTATTTTACATATATACATGCTGGCAAACTGCAACACTGATTTTTGACTGCAAGCTGCATTATGACATTAGAGGCACATTGGGCTGCTGAAAATAGATTAAATATAGTGAGCTACAGGAACTGTTGAGAAGACAGGATACCCTGGAGAAGAAGCTGATGCTAGGAAAAGTGGAAGGCAAAAGGAAGAGGGGCCGACCAAGGGCAAGATGGATGGATGGTATTCTGGACGTGACGGACTCAACCATTGGGGAGCTGGGGATGGTGACGGCCGACAGAAAGCTCTGGCGTGGGCTGGTCCATGAAGTCACGAAGAGTCGGAAACGACTGAACGAATAAACAACAACAGGAACTGCAAAAAAAGTACTGTATATGGTCTGTGAACTCCCCCTTCCCCCATCTTAAAGACAACACATGGGCTCCCGAGAACAGTTGGGGGTGTTGCTGCTGTACCAGCCTCCCTGCTGTGTGGCAACCTCCCTGCCTGAGCTGCTCGAGGCCGTCTCGGGGTTGGCAGTGGAGTTCCCCAGACTTATGGACCCATTCGATTGGCCAGCGACTGATGGACCCAGTGAGGTTTCAGAAGGAGCTGGGGGTTATACCCGAGGACCTGCTACACGGTCCAGTGGAGGTCCTGGCCGCAGCCTGGAATAGGGAAGCGGCCGGAGCCCTGGACAAGATTGCGCCTGTGCAACCTCTCCTGCCCCGCTCGGCCCGTCACTCTCCGTGGTTTACGGAAGAGTTGAGGGCTTTGAAGAGGGTTAAGAGACATCTAGAGCGCCGCTGGAAAAAGACGAAGACTGAATCTGACCGAACACAATCTAGAGCTGCGGTTAAGGCCTACCTTGTGGCGGTAAGAGCGGCAAAACGTGAATATTTCTCTGCTTTTATTGTGTCCGCAGAATGCTGTCTGACGGCCCTGTTTAAGATTACTAGATCTCTTTTGGGTTGGGTAGAGTCGGTGACCCACTTACAGGGCCGGTTGGAAGAGTTTTCTGAGCATCTGCAGGATAAAATCGCTCAGATTCATTCCAAGTTGGACTCTAAGCGTGAGACAAGATCTGGGGAGATGCCAGAGGAACGTACTTACCCTGTTATCTGGGAACGGTTTGATCCTGTTGGGCCTGATGAAGTAGACAGGATCCTCTGGATTGTAAATGCCACATGTCAGCTTGACCTGTGTTCCTCCTGGCTGGTTAAGTCAGCTAGGGAGGTGACATGTGGCTGGGTCCAGGCGATGATTAATACATCCTTGAGTGAGGGGGTGTTCCTGGCTGCCTTTAAGGAGGCACTGGTGCACCCGCTCCTCAAGAAACCATCCCTGGCCCCCACCATCTTGGGCAATTTTCGTCCGGTCTCCCACCTTCCCTTTTTGGGAAAGGTGGTTGAGAAGGTGGTGGCGTTGCAACTCCAGAGGGATCCTGGAGGAAACGGATTATCTGGACCCCTTTCAGTCAGGTTTCAGGCTGGGATACGGGACGGAGACCGCATTGGTCGCACTTATGGATGATCTCTGGCAGGAGCGGGATGGAGGGAGTGCGTCCATCCTGGCTCTCTTAGATCTCTCAACGGCTTTTGATACCGTTGACCACAGTATCCTTTTGGGGCGGCTCAGGGAGTTGGGGGTGGGCGGTGTGGTTTTACGCTGGTTCACCTCCTTCCTCCGGGGCTGTTCCCAGTCGGTGGTAATAGGGGAGGAGAGAGCCGACCCGCGACCCCTGATTTGTGGGGTGCCGCAGGGGTCGGTT
Source organism: Charina bottae (assembly GCA_023362775.1). Classification (NCBI taxonomy): domain Eukaryota; kingdom Metazoa; phylum Chordata; class Lepidosauria; order Squamata; family Charinaidae; genus Charina; species Charina bottae. The sequence continues at coordinate 59,094,967 of JALMGJ010000005.1, read as the reverse complement.
CTCTCTCCTCTCCTGTTCAACATCTACATGAAGCCGCTGGGCGAGATCATCCATCACCACAGGATGAGGTATCACCAATATGCTGATGATACTCAGTTATATATCTCCATCCCGGGTGAAGTAAGTGATGCAGTCGATGCCTTATCTCAGTGCCTGGAGGCTGTGGATTGATGGCCCCCCTGTATCCGGGAAGTTATCACCTTTGGTTCTGGATGGGGTAGCACTACCCCACTCAGATCCAGTGCGGAATCTGGGGGTCCTCCTGGACTCACGACTCCTGCTCGAAGAGCAGGTGGCAGTCGTGGCCAGGAGGGCCTTTGCACAGCTTCGAGTTGTGCGCCAGCTACACCCTTTCCTGGATCGGGATGCCCTCCGAACAGTCACTCATGCCCTTGTCATCTCCCATATAGATTATTGTAATGCGCTCTACATGGGGCTACCCTTGAAGAGTATCTGGAAGCTTCAGCTGGTCCAGAATGCAGCAGCGCGGGCAGTTATGGGTGCTACAAGATCAGCACATGTGACACCTCTGCTGCGCGAGCTGCATTGGGAACCAGTTTGCTTCCGGGTCCAATTCAAGGTGTTGGTTATCACCTTTAAAGCCCTACATGGCATGGGGCCAGGGTATCTGAGGGACCGTCTCATCCCGATAACATCGACCCGCCCCACCCGTTCATGCAGAGAGGGCATGCTTCAGACCCCTTCAACAAGAGAATTTCATCTAGCGGGGTCCAGGAGGCGTGCCTTCTCTGTGATAGCGCCCGCATTATGGCACATCTTGCCCCTGGAGGTGAGGCTGGCCCCCTCACTCCTGACCTTCCAGAAGTCTCTTAAGACCTGGCTCTGCCGCCTTGCCTGGGACGACGGTGGTAGTGCCTCCTGGGGGTGGCTGGCCCCGTAGTGCCTTGATCCTGATAGTGGATTTTAACCATCTTTTGGATTTTTACTTATTCTCTCTATTTATTGTTTTATGGTAATTTTATGTATAGATTTTAACTTTTGCTATTTTGTAAACTGCCCAGAGTCCCCTATCTGGGGAGATGGGCGGGGATAAAATAAATAAACAAATAAATAAATAAATAAACAAACAAACACATACTATCTTACTTTCAATTATGGAAAAGGGGCACAAGAAAATGTTCCACAAAAGCTTACACAGCAATGTTTTATGGTACTGTAAAACTCTTACTTCTCTCAATATATTAATATAACTCTCCTAATGGTAACACAGTATCAGCTATGTTAAAACTAACCTGCCTAACATTATGCATGTATTCACACACCATTTTTCACTCCCCAAAAGTAATCATATATACTATAGAAATTTATCATGCTGATGATTAATATAAATATTACAATTAAAGAATAAAACAGTAAAATTCAGAAACAGAACTATTTCCAGTAGCTTATTTCTGTATGCTTTAAAAATGCAGGCTAGTATTGACATTCATGCATACAGATGTGTTTTAAGAGATCTACTTATTTTTAATTATTTTCACTGAAAATGTTAATAAAATATTCTATTAATGTAAAGCAAACTAATTGCTAGGAAAATAAAGTCACAGAAAATGTGAATTAGAACTTTAAAATGACATTTTATTACTGTACAGAATTTAATGAATTAATGATAAACTAACATGCTCCCATCATACACAGACTATACTCATTTGCAAATTTAGGACAGCATATACTCAAGATAAGCCTCACAGTTCATTTTAAAGGAAAAAATATTAGCTTAATTACCTAAAGTCAGTATGAAATCTGAAAATGGAAAATGCCCCAGCACAGTGACTAACATCAAGGGGTAGATGTGTGTGCGCTCGTGTACATATGCACACACACGCACCTAGTGCCTTCAACCACTACACCAAACTGGCTCTCAACATCAAGATGACTAGCTGGAATTTATTTAGCTCCAGTTTTCTTTCATAGCTTGCTAACTATTTGTTGTTGATCACCTTATTGAATTTTCATTAAAACAACTTGCAGTGAAGCAGAGAACTTTCACTGACCAAAGTCTTCTAACTGCCCAGAGTCTTCTGAAGTGAGTAGCCATAATACCTTTGCATGAATGAATGAATGAATGAATGAATGAATGAATGAATGGTCTGCTGCATCTCTTGCCCTTTTCTTACCTCCATTTGGCTGAATGCTTCCAAAGGAATGAGACTGTCATAAGTGAGAAGAATGCAGGACCATCCTTTGTGCTTCCTCAAGGAGGAACTCAATGCGTGGGCTGTCCTAGTTTTACCTGCTGCTGGTAAACCACAAAGCACACACAGCCCCAGCTGATATCCTCTGGCATTCTCTTGTTCCATGATTCCCCCTCTGATGGAACAGCCACTTCTATGATAGAAAACTCATAATAAATAACACAGAAACTTGGGTTGTTACTGTTGCAGACAATTGGCAGGAGCACATAAAACAGTGTTTCTCAACCTTGGCAATTTGAAGATGTGTGGAGTTCAACTCCCAGAATTCTGGGAATTGAAGTCCACATGTCTTCAAGTTGCCAAGTTTGAGAAACATGGACATAAAAACATGTAAACACATGCATATGCCAGAAAGGAGGGCAAATGTTATATTTAAAAGGCAAAAGTTGTGATCTATTTTTTAAAAACTAACATTTTGCTATTTTATCTGTAGCTTGAATCATGTCAACTGGATTTCTATTTTCTCAGTGGAAACGTTTCGCTCCTTATCCAAGGAGCTTCTTCAGTCTGAGCAAAGTTGGTAAGGGAATCCCTTACCAACTTTGCTCAGACTGAAGAAGCTCCTTGGATAAGGAGCGAAACGTTTCCACTGAGAAAATAGAAATCCAGTTGACATGATTCAAGCTACAGACAATTCCACCTGGATGACTGAGAACCTTCATAGACATTTTGCTATTTTAATTTCATCATTTTTATAAGTGTTGAAAAAATCAGTATTAAAGTGTAATTTAAGCTTACCGTACTGATTGTTCAATAACCCACAGTAATTTTTAAAATTAAAATAATTTAAAGAAATAAAAGGAAGGTAACATAAGATGGACATTACTGCCACCTACTGATATTACCTATAAATGGAAAAAAAACATTCTCAGTAATACTTATAAATTATTGTGAATTAAAAACAGTGCTGAATGAAAAGCACAAATTTGAAAAAAAGATTTTATCTTTGATTCCACAACCTTATAACCTGCAGTCCTGAACATTTCATTTTGTTTTATATTGGTACTAAAGGTGAGTCTTGATAATTTTATGGGGTGGATAGTTACACTTGCTTTCTGTTCCTATTAGGGAATTCAGAAGTAGCACTCTTATACCTTTTCAGTAAAATAGCAAATGTATATCCAATAATATCTACCATCTTAATCTATTTTGTTTTCAGGTATAACAGACTAGCCACTATTTAAAACAACAACAACAACCTGTAAACCATTTGTAATCCCAGCTAGCTGTAAAAAAAAACAAAGAAAGAAAGAAATCATAGCCACATTCAAAGCTTTGTCTTTAATCTATACAGAAACTATTCACAAAACAGAGCTCAACATATCTAGAGTTTCCAGATGGACAAGAATAAAATTCACACATCCAGAGTTAGGGAAGATAAAACAGCAATCATACGTAAGGGCGTTTAATGCCATTTACTCCCAGAAAAATCTATTTGGCGTAGTTGGAAACCATTATTTATTATTATTATTATTATTATTATTATTGCTATTTAGAAATAATTTTGTTGTTGTTGTTGTTCAGTCGTTTAGTCGTGTCCGACTCTTCGTGACCTCATGGACCACAGCACGCCAGGCCTTCCTGTCCTCCACTGTCTCTCGGAGTTTACTCAAATAATAGTAAATTACAAACAACCTACACATAAAACTGCAACGGTGGGAATAAATGCCCTGGATTATTTTGCAGGCCCATGCACCCCTCCGCGCTTTGGCCGCAGCATCTTCGCCCCCCGCCCCGGATGTTCAGAGCCCCCCAGCTCTGCTGTGAGCGCCTTGGTTCAAACCACACGATCAACTAAGCCAGTGAAAAATGAGGCGGTTGCTGTCGCAAACAGGCTACGCTTGTTAAGTGCTAAGCCTGGTTCCAGGGGCGGGGCGTGCGTGATTTGGCCCATTTGGTTAGCTGAAGCAACACATTCTGCAAACTCGGAAAACTTGTCGCCTGAACCCAGCCAGTGTTTAGTTTTCCCTTTGCCACTTACCTTCTCTCCCAGACTTGTTTATCGACTTGCCGACGATTCTTTCTATGAGTTCACCTCGCCGGCAGTTACCCCTTTTTCCCAGCCAAGAAACAGCTGTCTCTACCGCTGTCCCCACGTCTGAGTTTAGAAGCCAGAGCGTCTACCAGGGACATTCTATCTTCTGAAAGGGAAGAGACTCTATTATCTGTTCACTAAAGTCCTGGCGAGTGTACGCGTTGAATTCTGGGAGTTGAAGTCCACGCATCTTAAAGTGGCCAAGGTTGAGACGCCCTGCTCTAGGGTGTGAAATCATAGCCCCGAGTAATGCAGGAAAATTACACAGCGAAATGTTCCAGTGAGTCAGGAAAGAGCCGTACGCGAATCGACGGGAGATATGCATCGTGTATATCGCATCTATCGTGGAAGTAAAACTATGTAGAACTCGGTTCCGAAACACCTTTCCTGCTTTCGCAAGTTAAGCACCTCGGTGTCCCAGCACGATAAAAACAAACTTTTCCAAGAAAGGTGTTTTCAGGCATTGTTTCTAATCTATTCTATTTCTATTATTATTATTATTATTATTATTATTATTATTATTATTATTATTATTTCTATTATTGTTTCTAATCTAATCTAATCAGTCTGATTCCAACGGGTAGTGTATACCACTACACTAAACTACGGTTTCCTTTCCAGTTAACAAAAGGAACTGAGTCAATATATTGTGTTACATCAATGATTATGCCTTAATAAATTTGGATAATAAATGGTTAGAATTCATTGCAAAAGATTATCCTTTAATTTACAGTTGTTGTTGTTGTTGTTGTTGTTCAGTCGTTTAGTCGTGTCCGACTCTTCGTGACCTCATGGACCACAGCACGCCAGGCCTTCCTGTCCTCCACTGTCTCTCAGAGTTTACTCAAATTCATGTTCATTACATCAGTGATGCTATCTAACCATCTCATCCTCTGCCGTCCCATTCTCCTTTTGCCTTCAGTCTTTCCCAGCATCAGGGTCTTTTCCAGTGAATCCTCCCTTCGCATTAGGTGGCCAAAGTATTTGAGCTTCAGCTTCAGCATCTGTCCTTCCAATGAGCGGTCAGGGTTGATTTCCTTTAGGATTGACTTATTTGACCTCCTTGAAGTCCAAGGGACTCTCAAGAGTCTTCTCCAGCACCACAGTTCGAAAGCATCAATTCTTCGGCGTTCAGCCTTCCTTATGGTCCAACTCTCACAGCCATACATTACTACTGGAAAAACCATAGCTTTAACTATACGGACCTTTGTCGGCAAGCTGATGTCTCTGCTTTTTAATATGCTGTCTAGGTTTGCCATAGCTTTCCTCCCAAGGAGCAAGCGTCTTTTAATTTCATGGCTGCAGTCACCGTCTGCGGTGATCTTGGAGCCCAAGAAAATAAAATCTGTCACTGCTTCCATTTGTTCCCCTTCTATTTGCCAGGAAGTGATGGGACCAGATGCCATGATCTGGGTTTTTTTTAATGTAGTTGAGCTCAACTTGAAGGAGACTTTTCTTAATGTCATGTATGGATTACATTCATAGTCAATTCGTGATGACTGCTGAAATATATTTAAAAGGAATTCTATGTGCAGAGTTCCAGCGAGATTCCTGAGGTTTTTAAAAAATGAGATGTACACTTCAAATGTTGTTACGGATCTTAATTGATGAGGGATAGTTTATAATTGAATTATTGGATTTGAATAGTTTGAAACCAAAACTGGAATTTGTGACCAATCCTCCTGTAAACTATATTCAGCAGGAGTTACAAGACAAATACGCCTTTAATTCCTTAAAATCTATCTTCCCATTCCTTCTGTTGAAGAAATGTATCTTCCTGCTTAATGACTAAAGCCTGGAAGAAGAGAAAGATCAGGAGTTAAGAATGGCTTTCACCTTTTGCAAATTGCTTTTTTTTTCAGCTGTCAGAATTATCACATCAAAAGCCTTTACAAGTAGTCCTTGGTTAGCAACAGCTTGTTCAGCTATCATTCGAAGTTACGACGGGGCTGAATGAGTGGTACTTACGACTGGTCCTTGAAGTTGCGGGCATCACAGCATCCCCGCAGTCACATGATTGTGATTCGGACGCTTGGCAACTTGCTCACACTTACGATGGTTGCAGCATCCCGCGGTCACGTGATCGCCATTTGCAACCTTCCCTGCCAGCTTCCCACAAGCAAAAGCAATGGGGAAGCCATCAGGGAAGGTCACAAGTTGCTCCCAATGTTTTTTCTCCCAAGAAGCCCTGCTACGGAGGACCAGATCCCAGCATCCCCCCTCTCCCGGCTGCATTTGTGCCAGGCTGCAGCACCCACCCCCCACCTGCCTGCACTCTGTGGCACTCACCCACGTGCCAGGATTGCCTTTGCTAAGCGATGCGGTCATGTGACATCACGCTTTATGACCGCATCGCTTAGCAACAAAAATTCCGGACCCAATTACCAGAGCTAAGCGAGCACTACCTGTAGTTCATTTACAGATAAGCACTAGATGGCACTAATGGTTATCTTATTGCACCCTTTTATTTCTTAAAATATTTTAATAAAATTTTACTATAATATGTATTATTAAAAGTATTGTTCCATTTCACTGCAAAAAAATGGTGAAGTAGTTTACAAGTGCAATAAAAATCAGAATAAAAACACTTAGTTGGCAAAAACGTTAAGGATTATAGGCCAAATTAAAAAGGGAAATTCTTAAAAAAAAAAAAAGCATATCAACTACAGATAGTCCTCGGTTATTGATGCCAATTGGGACTGGAATTTCTGTCGCTAAGCAACACGGTAATAAAGCGTGATGTCACATGACCATGCTGCTTAGCTATGGAAATTCTGGCACTTCTGGTTGCTGTTGTTAAGCGAATCAGGTTGTTAAGCAAGGATGTCACATGGTCGCCATTTGCGACCTCCTGCTGGCTTCCCCATTGACTTAGTTTGTAGGAAGCCAGAAAAGAAGGTTGCAAATGGCGATCATGTGACAGCGGGGACACTGTGATGGCTGGAACTTCGAGGACCAGTCGTAAGTACCACTCAGAGTTGTCGTAAGTTTGAACAGTCGCTGAACAAGAGGTCGCTAAGCAGGATCACTTGTACACCATACATTATTGTGCAATCATGTTGAAAGTAATATTGTGAAAGAATTAAACTCTGTTGCTGATTTTTCATGTTATTGAAATATCAGATTATTTTTAAAAATTATGCCATTTATATATCAAGTTATTTTATTTTATTTTTTTACAAAATGGTTCACAACATTTGCCACTTTAATAGAAATTGTGCAACTGATTTTTCTACCATTAAATTACAGAAGTGATTTGTGCAAAACTGCAAATTACATTATACGTGTAAAAAGCTTACAGGTGTAATGGCACTATTAACAAGTTTGATTGATTACAGGAAATTTACAATTTTGAAATATTCTATAGTCTCTAAAACACATATTGATATAATTTTTCAGACAATGTAAACAGTAAAAATCATTCTTATGTCTAAATATTGGCATTTGCATCCAGCATAATACTATCGTTTTGTTCATCAACACAATTATATTACCAAAAGTTGGATGTTAAAAACTTTTCAAAAACTTTGTAAATCAACTCTGAACAGAATTTCATGTATGCCTAGAAGTGGAAAGAGGTCGTTACATAAGCTACTAAATATGAGAAGTGGGTATACATTAAATTTGGTGGACCATATGTGTTAGTCTTGGCTTACAGATTTGAACTGTTTATTCATAATATGTGCCTCCTAAACTATACATTAGAAAACATAATTATTCAACGCTTTCCCCAATTTCTGAATGTTCAAATGCATTATGTTCTTCAAAATATATATTTATTCAAGCTGCAATTATGATGTGACTTTAAACAAAGGCTGTAACACTGTAGGGATACATTTGTAGGGATACAAATTATTTTTTTCCTCATCAGAAAACAGTACTCTTTAATCAAGTCTTTGGTATAATGACTCCATGCAGAAGTGTCATATTACATTTCTGCCAAAATTATCATGAGTTGTCAGAAATGTGCCATTGTTGCACTTTAATGCATTTGATAAATGGTGCAAATAATTACTGTTATGAACCTGAAATGATCTGACCTGCTTAATGAGCCCAGTCAATTGTGGTTTATTCATTAAATCATAGTTAAGAAAACATGTATAACTGTCATGTTTTGGCATGTAGTTGGTCTTTTGTCTCATGTTAATACAATATTAACAGAATATCAAAATGAACAGATAAAGCTATTAAGAATTCATAACTTTCACAGATTTATAATATGAAAACAGAAGTATCATTCATTTCAGCCTCAGAAGAAAACATTTAAAATATATTTTTGCTTTACCTGGGAACTTGAAAGAATCTTTAGAAATATCCTACAAGAATATGTTGTTTAAACACTTAAGGATAGTGTGACTCATCCTCAAATCTTCCTGTGCATTAGTGAGCAGTAGACATATGGATCAACAATGGTGTACCAATGGCTGTCAAGTGACATTTGTTGATTTTAGGCAATACAAATCACCTTCTGAACTTTGCTCAAACAGATAACACTATAGCCTTTCCCTCATTGACCGATTTATTTTTGTAATCAGTCTTGTGCTTCACTCATTCACTTCATTATATTCCATTCACATTGTTTCTTTATATATAAACCAACTGACTACAAAGAAGCAATTGTACATTTTAAAAAATCAGAGCATTTGTTGGCAATTGTATAATTAGTAAATCTGTCACCAATGTTAGAGCAGCAGTCTCTCCCCATTTTTACCGGGATCATTATACAGGAAGTGAGTTTGTGTGACAGATTTAACTATTTTAACTACCAGTCTTGATTTTAAGGGGCTCTCCCCACTAACCTCAATGGGTTTTTTCTTGTAATGGTAATAAGTAATATTTATTTTATTTTATTTATTTATTTGATTTCTATAGCCGCCCATCTCAACAAGTGAGAAGTGAGGAGAGAGGGAAAGGGAGGAATCTCATTGGGACCTCAGCCAGATGAGGAAAGTCAAAACCACCTCTTTTCCCAATGAGAATTGCACATACTGTACATGTCCGACCTTTTATAAGTTTGACATAGTTTCTGATCACATTTACTACAATGTCTAGTTTGGCCCTATGTTAGGGTAAAAGGCTTTATCTTCATTGGCATGAGACCAATACTGCTTATAAAAGCAATATCCTGTGGTCTAATAATTAAGGCAGCATTTTCTTTCCTATCTAATGATTTGGCGGGGAAGGGGGCTCTAAAGTAAATCTTCACTTGAAAATTTAGTCCTGTTTTAGAAATTAAACTGAGGTCTTCATTTGTATATTTCTAAAAATAATACTTATAATACATTTCATTGATACAATACTGTCAGATTTTTTCATAGTATCATACAGTACATTTGTTTACAATTCTTCATGATGAAGTAGAGAAAACAGGTTTTTGTGGAATTGGTGGTCGTAAAGGAGGTCTTTGTGAAATTGGTGGTCGTAAAGGAGGTCTTTGTGAAATTGGTGGTCGTAAAGGAGGTCCTTGTGGAGATCGAACAAATTGATTTTGTACTGGTGGCCTAAAAGAGGGAGAGGAAAGCAGTATCTGGATTAGGATTTCTGATTTTGGCAGATGCTAGTTATTTATGTATATTCTCTTTTGAATCAATACTAGTTGCAAAATGAAAAAAATCTAAGCCTTTTGTAATTACAGGTAGTCTTAAAATCTAGCATTGTGAATCACTTATGGAATACTGGAAAGGAAGATTTCCATTTGAACTTCTCAACAGTCTCACTCAAACAAATGAGAAGTGGCATTGTGAAGTGCTTGTAAAGCCACATTATTGCAGTTATTTTTTGTACCTTTAGGTAGACACAAATGTTTTTTTATCCTTATCAGTTTTAGCTGCTATTAATGTAGAACATTCCCCCTTCTCACATTTAGTGGGCCACGCTAAAATGTTTTTTTCCTTATTCATACTGTTTAAAATAATGTAAACCAGGTTTTCATAATCTGATGCCTTCCAAGTATGGGGGAGAATAATCCTCATCTACTTCAATTACCATAATCAATGGAGATGATGGAAAATGTAATTATAGATACTGGGATGATATTAAATCCAAGATCTACACTGATTGCCACTTTCTTTCTATGCACAATTCAAGGTGATGATTGAAATGTCACAGTTTAGGATTTGATTTTCTGAAAGGCTACCCATGAGTGTATGCATGGGGGAGCGGGAGAGGGATATCACATGTGTCACAAGGTCACTGCACAAATGATGCAAATGACATCATTGTGGCTTATATCGGATGCCTATGAGACTTGGACTGAATGTTTGGAGTGGAAGAGAAACCTTTTTGCATAGCATCTGTTTGTCAGGCATGCAGGACAAGGCCTTCTCCTAATGGCACTCACAAGTTATGGACTGTACTTGCTCAAGAATTGAGCTAGACCTTCACTTTCTCTGCCTTCAGGAAATTAACAGTGATTTATCAATACATCTCAAGGGAATCAAACTGTGAAAAGCTGACATAAGCACTTTGAACAGCAGCTAACCAATGTTTTACAAGACATCTTTTTTCTTCCCAGCAAATAAATAGCAGCTATCTGGAGAAATAGGAGACATGGCAACAGGTAAAATGTGTTCTGCAGTCATACTGCAGAATACAACATCAGCTGAAGGAGAATGAAAATTATAGGGAGAAAAGGTGGTGGTGAAGGGAAACTTGTAATGGGGAGGAGACAAAAAGGAAAAGCTGCATTGCAGTTTTGGTAGTGGGTAGGAGAGTGACGCTTCCAAACAGAAGTCTCTGGCTGCTCCGGCACTAATTTTCTGAATATATCCACTTCAATGCCCTTATGCTGACTGTACAATAAAATAAAAACCCTGAAGGAAGGGCAGTGAACTGATAGCCAATCAGAGTGAGCTATTCTCACAAGTGTCTCAATCAATTAGTTCAATGATAAGCCAGCAACTGAGTTCAAAGCAAAGGCCAACTGCTCCTGTGCAATGCTCATGGCCTGTAAATGGAGATCCTAAGTTGCAAAAGAACTAAGCACTGAAGTGCAAGGAAACTGTGATCTGATGTGACCACATGCACCCAGCAATACACTGACGGAACTGGGAAGCAGGTAGGAATTTGTTCTGCTAGTTGAGCTAAGCCTTCATCTACAACAGTGTTTCTCAACCTTGGCCACTTGAAGATGTGTGGACTTCAACTCCCAGAATCCCCAAGCCAGCATGCTGGGAGTTGAAGTCCACACATCTTCAAGTGGCCAAGGTTGAGAAACACTATCTACAAGTTGCCTTAAGCAATTTCTTACTTCAGTTATTGAAATAAAACCTACCTAAAATATTGTGAATGCCGTGCCTTCACATGGTTAGAGCATATGAATGAATCAACTGCATGTGTGAATTATTATTTATTCACTGCAGTTTTACCTCACCTTTTCCTTGAGGCCTCAAGACCCTCAGATTCCTACAATAAAAACCCTCTTGGGTTGAAAGAGAGTAACTGACCCAAAATCACCCAGTGAGTTCTGTGGTTGAGTGGAGACATTGGATCCAGGCCCCCCAGTCCTTAACCACTACACTTCAGCACACGGGAAAAGTGTGCTTGTTCCTGGGAACAGTTTGAGCTTAATGGATGAAAAGAGAAAGTATGGGTGATTGCTACAGCCCTGCTGAACACCAGCTTCCATTTCTAGCCATTACTCTCATGTGGCTGCAATAAATTGCTTCAGAGAATGTGATCCCAACCCACAGCTGAAAAAAATTCTCCACCTCCAGTTTTTAAGTTGCTCTATACTTGTACTTACAGCCACATCTATGGTTCTGCTGAAAAGTTATATCAAAAAGTACAAACCTTGGAGTTGGAAAGTGAGATATCGTAAAGACTCCCGAATTCAAAGTGGCAGGCTGAGAAGGGAAAATGAATACATACATGAGAAAAAAAATGTTTATCTTTACAATCCAGCAAAATACTGTTGTAATATAACTGATCTAAATTCTGCAAACTGAACTTGTGAATGGAAAATAATTAACAAAAAGCAAAAAAAATAAAAATAAATGCACAGGAGCTATTTTTTTCTAGAAGACCTTCACTGGTGGAACATACTCAAAAAGAGAGATTATGATTGAAAATACATTCTTACCTGCCTTCTATTCATTGCCTCTGTAAGATTTGGTTCACCTGGAGTATTATTCTGTTTTGCAGGAGGTAGTCTTCTTTGCTGTGCATTTTCAGTCCTTAAGAGAGCAATTCAAAGAAATAGTTAAAAATTACATAAACATAAACTCCTCATCTTGCAGGATCCCCAAATCAGCAATTATTATCAGACATAGCTAAAAAACAAGAAGAGAAACTTCCAGAGAAAAAGTTTTGCTAAAAGCCATTGTGGAAGCAGAGAGTGCTTAACAATGTACTGGAAGGAGGAGAATCACTGATAAGACACACAGAGCTGTCTTTATGTTATTCCCAATAACTGTGAAGTGGGTTTTTGCTAATCAACCAATTCCTGCTTGAGAAATGCTGTACACTCCAAATAAGGTATACCAGAAGGGGTGCAGATGACGTATGTAACCAACTTGATAAAAGTGCTTGCTTGCATGTAATTTTTGTCTTCTCCTGAAACAGAACATTCTGGGAAGACAGTAATTAAGCAACTCAAAGCATTTTTCAGCTGTTGGTTGGTTTCTGATTAACTGGGAAAAAGGGAGTAAGCAGATTCTCCAAGTATCTATCAGACTGAGTTTGGTTCTGGTACAGTTTTAGAACATTACAATTTTTAAGCAACTATGTTCAATTTTGGCTTCGGGTTTCTTTTTGTTTATTTTAAAGTCAGGAATTTCCCAGCTAGTAAATGTGAAAGTAGATAACACTCTTTAGACACATAGAGATAAACCAGATTTACACACCATTCAAAAGAGACAATAAAAAAGCTAGGAAGGAAACAAAAAGACCAAACACATCCTCTCCAGCAGCCTATACCCAGATAAGCAGGGATTAACATCAGACAAACAATAAAGCAGAAAACAATTAATCAAGGAACTACCAAGGAGAAAACCACACCCCCACCAACATGGGCAGGGTAAGCTATTGTATATAAACAGGAAGCAAACCCACACTCACTAGCACAGAGGATGTTAGCTACTTAGGTAATGAAACATCTGCAAGCAAACAACCAAGCTCAGAGAGCACCAAGGACTCCACAACTCAACACTCTTTAAGAAAGATTCAGGCCAGAGCTTTCCAAACAGTGTGTCGGGACACATTATTGTATCAGCTGCAGTGCCTGGGTGTGTCGCGGCTGCTGCCTCTGAGCCCTGCCAGGATTCCGCGCAGGTCCTAGTGCCTGCCTTGTGCCCTGCTGTAAGAGTGTGTCGCGAAATTATGCTCTGCTGTAAGAGTGTGTCGTGAAATGATGCATGTCTAAAAAGTGTGTCACCAACATGAAAAGTTTGGAAAGCTCTAATTCAGGCAAACAGATTCAGAGAAGGCCATGAAGGTGATCAAGGAACTAGAAACTGGAAATGTTTAGTCTTCAGAAAAGACAACTGAAGAAAGTTATGATAGCACTCTTCAAATCTTGAAAGATGTAATGTAGAAGAAGGGCCAGGCATTTTCTCTATCACCCCAGAGTGAACACCATGGAATAATGGATTTAAATTACAGAAAAGCAAATTCCAATTGACTGTCAGAAAAATCTTCCTAACAATAAGAGCAACTTGAATATGGAAAGTACCAAGAGGGTTGGTAGGCTCCTCTTCAATAGCTAGACAGCCATCGATTGAAAATGTTTGGACTGAGATTCCTTCACTGAGCAGGCTAGTAGTGGGACTGGATTCAGTGCCCTAAATGACCTCTTCCAAATCTATGATTCTGCCTCAGGAGCCCCTTATCTAGTTGGTTTTCATAAATAACTGGTATGATAAGCCTAGCTCTCCAGCAAAGGAGATCGTTACCTTGTCGTGGTGCTGGAGCTTGAGCACCTCAATGAAACCATGAGCTAAACCGTGAAGGGACACCCAAGACGGGAAGGTCGTGGCAGAGAGGTCAGACTAAATACGATCCCTGGGGAAGGTAATGGCAACCCACCCCAGTATTCTTGCCATGAAAGCTAAATGGATCAGTACAACCAAAGATATGTCGGTATACCATCGGAAGATGGGACTCCCAGGTCGGAAGATGGTCAAAATGCTACTGGGGAGGAACAGAGGATACGTTCAACTAGCCCCAGATGTGATGACGCAGCTAGCTCAAAGCCGAAAGGACGGCTAACGGCCGACGGTGCTGGTGGTGAACGACGAATCCAATGTTCTAAAGATCAACACACCATAGGAACCTGGAATGTAAGATCTATGAGCCAGGGCAAATTGGATGTGGTTATTGGTGAGATGTCAAGATTAAATATAGACATTTTAGGTGTCAGTGAACTGAAATGGACTGGGATGGGCCACTTCACATCAGATGACCACCAGATCTACTACTGTGGACAAGAGGACCACAGAAGAAATGGAGTAGCCTTCATAATTAATAATAAAGTGGCTAAAGCAGTGCTTGGATACAATCCAAAAAACGATAGAATGATCTCAATTCGAATTCAGGGTAAGCCATTTAACATCACAGTGATCCAAATATACGCCTCAACCACAGATGCTGAAGAAGCAGTAGTAGATCAGTTCTATGAGGATCTGCAGCACCTACTAGATAATACACCAAAAAGAGATGTTATTTTCATTACAGGAGACTGGAATGCTAAGGTGGGTAGTCAGATGACACCTGGAATTACAGGCAAGCATGGTCTGGGAGAACAAAATGAAGCAGGACATAGGCTGATAGAATTTTGCCAAGACAACTCACTGTGCATAACAAACACTCTCTTCCAACAACCTAAAAGACGACTTTATACATGGACTTCACCAGATGGTCGACACCGAAATCAGATTGACTACATCCTTTGCAGCCAAAGGTGGCGGACCTTTATACAGTCGGTAAAAACAAGACCTGGAGCTGACTGTAGTTCAGATCACAAACTTCTTATTGCAAAATTTAGAATCAGACTAAAGAGAATAGGGAAGACCCACAGATCAGTTAGATATGAGCTCACTAATATTCCTAAGGAATATGCAGTAGAGGTGAAGAATAGATTTAAGGGACTAGATTTAGTAGATAGGGTCCCAGAAGAACTATGGACAGAAGTTCGCAACATTGTTCAGGAGGCGGCAACAAAAAACGTCGCAAAGAAAAAGAAAACCAAGAAGGCAAGATGGCTGTCTGCTGAAACACTGGAAGTAGCCCAAGAAAGAAGGAAAGCAAAAGGCAACAGTGATAGGGGGAGATATGCCCAATTCAATGCAAAATTCCAGAGGTTAGCCAGAAGAGATAAGGAATTATTTTTAAACAAGCAATGTGCGGAAGTGGAAGAAGACAATAGAATAGGAAGGACAAGAGACCTCTTCCAGAAAATTAGAAACATCAGAGGTAAATTCCAGGCAAAAATGGGTATGATCAAAAACAAAGATGGTAAGGACCTAACAGAAGCAGAAGAGATCAAGAAAAGGTGGCAAGAATATACGGAAGATCTGTATAGGAAGGATAATAATATTGGAGATAGCTTTGACGGTGTGGTCAGTGAGTTAGAGCCAGACATCCTGAAGAGTGAGGTTGAATGGGCCTTAAGAAGCATTGCTAATAACAAGGCAGCAGGAGACGATGGTATCCCAGCTGAACTGTTTAAAATCTTGCAAGATGATGCTGTCAAGGTGATGCATGCCATATGCCAGCAAATTTGGAAAACACAAGAATGGCCATCAGATTGGAAAAAATCAACTTATATCCCCATACCAAAAAAGGGAAGCACTAAAGAATGTTCAAACTATCGAACAGTGGCACTTATTTCACATGCCAGTAAGGTAATGCTCAAGATCTTGCAAGGTAGACTCCAGCAATTCATGGAGCGAGAATTGCCAGATGTACAAGCTGGGTTTAGAAAAGGCAGAGGAACTAGAGACCAAATTGCCAATATCTGCTGGATAATGGAGAAAGCCAGGGAATTTCAGAAAAACATCTATTTCTGTTTTATTGACTATTCTAAAGCCTTTGACTGTGTGGATCATAACAAATTGTGGCAAGTTCTTGGTGGTATGGGGATACCAAGTCATCTTGTCTGCCTCCTGAGGAATCTGTATAACGACCAAGTAGCAACGGTAAGAACAGAGCACGGAACAACGGACTGGTTTAAGATTGGGAAAGGAGTACGGCAGGGTTGTATACTCTCACCCTACCTATTCAACCTGTACACAGAACACATCATGCGACATGCTGGGCTTGAGGAATCCAAGGCTGGAGTTAAAATCGCTGGAAGAAACATTAACAATCTCAGATATGCAGATGATACCACTTTGATGGCTGAAAGCGAGGAGGAGTTGAGGAGCCTTATGACGAAGGTGAAAGAAGAAAGTGCAAAAGCTGGGTTGCAGTTAAACCTCAAAAAAACCAAGATTATGGCAACCAGCTTGATTGATGACTGGCAAATAGAGGGAGAAAAAGTGGAGGCAGTGACAGACTTTGTATTTCTAGGCGCAAAGATTACTGCAGATGCTGACTGCAGCCAGGAAATCAGAAGACGTCTACTTCTTGGGAGGAGAGCAATGGCAAATCTTGATAAAATAGTTAAGAGCAGAGACATCACACTGACAACAAAGGTCCGCATAGTTAAAGCAATGGTATTTCCTGTAGTAACCTATGGCTGCGAGAGCTGGACCATAAGGAAGGCTGAGCGAAGGAAGATAGATGCTTTTGAACTGTGGTGTTGGAGGAAAATTCTGAGAGTGCCTTGGACTGCAAGAAGATCAAACCAGTCCATACTCCAGGAAATAAAGCCAGACTGCTCACTTGAGGGAATGATATTAAAGGCAAAACTGAAGTACTTTGGCCACATAATGAGAAGACAGGATACCCTGGAGAAGAAGCTGATGCTAGGAAAAGTGGAAGGCAAAAGGAAGAGGGGCCGACCAAGGGCAAGATGGATGGATGGTATTCTGGAGGCGACGGACTCAACCATTGGGGAGCTGGGGATGGTGACGGCCGACAGAAAGCTCTGGCGTGGGCTGGTCCATGAAGTCACGAAGAGTCGGAAACGACTGAACGAATAAACAACAACAACAAGCCTAGCTAGTCCAGGATTGAAA
This sequence comes from Charina bottae, assembly GCA_023362775.1. NCBI lineage: Eukaryota > Metazoa > Chordata > Lepidosauria > Squamata > Charinaidae > Charina > Charina bottae. The sequence continues at coordinate 59,077,601 of JALMGJ010000005.1, read as the reverse complement.
AATCAAAATGGATCAGGAGAAAACAAAGCAAAGAGCTGCTTTAGTAGGGAGTACTACCAATAGCCCCCTTCATGGATCACTGTCTTGTGGTGAAGGGGCTTGCATAACTCAATGAAGCCACCCAAGACGGACAGGTCATGGTGGAGAGTTCTGACAAAACGTGGTCCACTAGAGAAGGAAAGGGCAACCCACTCCAGTATCCTTGCCAAGAAAACCCCATGGACAGTATCAAAAGGCTAAAAGTTATGATGCTGGAAGATGAGCCCCTCAGGTTGGAAGGTGCCCAATATGCTACTGGGGAAGAGCGGAGGGCAATTCCGAGTAGCTCCAGAAAGAGTGAAGCGGCTGGGCCAAAGTCGAAAGGATGCTCGGTTGTGGATGTGTCTGGTAGTGAAAGGAAAGTCCAATGCTGTAAAGAACAATATTGCATAGCAACCTGGAATGTAAGATCTATGAATCAAGGTAAGCTGGAGGTGGTCAAACATGAGATGGCAAGATTGAACATCGACATCTTGGGAATCAGCGAACTAAAATGGACAGGAATGGGCGAATTTAATTCAGGTGACCATTATATCTACTACTGTGGGCAAGAATCCCTTAGAAGAAATGGAGTAGCTCTCATAGTCAATAAAAGAGTGGGAAAAGCAGTACAACCTCAAAAACGACAGAATGATCTCAGTTCGAATCCAAGGCAAACCATTCAACATCACAGTAATCCAAGTCTATGCCCCAACCACTGATGCCGAAGAAGCTGAAGTTGACCGGTTCTATGAAGACCTACAACACCTAGAACTAACACCAAAAAAATGTCTTTTTCATCATAGGGGATTGAAATGCTAAAGCAGGAAGTCAAAAAATAACCGGAATAACAGGCAAGTTCGGCCTCGGAGTACAAAATGAAGCAGGGCAAAGGCTAATAGAGTTTTGTCAAGAGAACACGCTGGTCATAGCAAACACTCTTTTCCAACAACACAAGAGACGACTCTACACATGGACATCACCAGATGGTCAATACCGAAATCAGATTGATTATGTACTTTGCAGCCAAAGATGGAGAAGCTCTATACAGTCAGTAAAAACAAGACCTGGAGCTGACTGTGGCTCAGATCATGAGCTTCTTATTGCAAAACTTCGGCTTAAATTGAAGAACATAGGGAAAACTACTAGACCATTCAGGTATGACCTAAATCATATCCCTTATAAATATACACTGGAGGTGATGAATAGATTTAAGGGATTAGATCTGGTAGACAGAGTGCCTGAAGAACTATGGACGGAGGTTCGTAACACTGTACAGGAGGCAGCAACTAAAACAATCCCAAAGAAAAAGAAATGCAAGAAAGCAAACTGGCTGTCTGATGAGGCTTTACAAATAGCTGAGGAAAGAAGGGAAGCGAAAAGCAAGGGAGAAAGGGGAAGATATAACCAACTGAATGCAGATTTCCAGGGAATAGCAAGGAGAGATAAGAAGGCCTTCTTAAATGAACAATGCAAAGAAATCAAGGAAAACAATAGAATGGGGAAGACTAGAGATCTCTTCAAGAAAATCAGAGATATCAAGGGAACATTTTGTGCAAAGATGGGCATGATAAAGGACAAAGAAGGCAGGGACCTAACAGAAGCAGAAGAGATTAAGAAGAGGTGGAAAGAATACACAGAAGATCTATACAAGAAAGATCTTAATGTCCCTGATAACCACGATGGTGTGGTCACTGACCTTGAGCCGGACATCCTAGAGAGTGAAGTCAACTGGGCCTTAGGAAGCATTACTAACAACAAAGCTAGCGGAGAAGACAGTATCCCAGCTGAGCTATTTAAAATCCTAAAAGATGACGCTGTTAAAGTGCTGCACTCAATATGCCAACAAATTTGGAAAACTCAACAGTGGCCACAGGATTGGAAAAGGTCAGTTTACGTTCCAATTCCAAAGAAGGGCAATGCCAAAGAATGTTCAAACTACCGTACAATTGCGCTCATTTCACATGCTAGCAAGGTTATGCTCAAAATCCTACAAGCTAGGCTTCAGCAGTATGTGAACCGAGAACTACCAGAAGTACAAGCTGGGTTTCGAAGAGGCAGAGGAACTAGAGATCGAATTGCCAACATTCGCTGGATCATGGAGAAAGCAAGAGAGTTCCAGAAAAACATCTACTTCTGCTTCATTGACTACGCTAGAGCCTTTGATTGTGTGGATCACAACAAACTCTGGCAAATTCTTAAAGAGATGGGAGTACCAGACTACCTTACCTGTCTCCTGAGAAACCTGTACGCAGGTCAAGAAGCAACAGTAAGAACCAGACATGGAACAACCGATTGGTTCAAAATTGTGAAAGGAGTATGACAAGGCTGTATATCAGAGCTTCCCAAACTTTTCATGTTGGTGACGCACTTTTTAGACATGCATCATTTCACGACACACTCTTACAGCAGAGCACAAGGCAGGCACTAGGGCCTGTGCGGAATCACAGCAGGTTTGGAGGCAGCAAGGCACAAGGCAGGCACTAGGACCTGCGTGGAATCCTGGCAGGGCTCAGAGGCAGCAGCAGCCACGACACACCCACACACTGCAGCCGACACACTAACATGTCCCGACACGCAGTTTGGAAAGCTCTGCTGTATATTGTCGCCCTGCTTATTTAACTTATATGCAGAGTACATCATGAGAAATGCCGGGCTGGATGAATCACAAGCCGGAATTAAGATTGCCGGGAGAAATATCAACAACCTCAAATATGCAGACGATACCACCCTAATGGCAGAAAGCGAAGAGGAACTAAAGAGCCTCTTGATGAGGGTGAAAGAGGAGAGTGCAAAAGCTGGGTTGAAACTCAACATTAAAAAAACTCAGATCATGGCATCTGGTCCCATCACTTCCTCGCATATAGAAGGGGAAGAAATGGAAGCAGTGACAGATTTTATTTTCTTGGGCTCCAAGATCACCGCAGATGGTGACTGTAGCCATGAAATTAAAAGACGCTTGCTCCTTGGGAGGAAAGCTATGGCAAAGCTAGACAGCATATTAAGAAGCAGAGACATCACCTTGCCGACAAATGTCCGTATAATCAAAGCTATGGTTTTTCCAGTAGTAATGTATGGCTGTGAGAGTTGGAAGGCTGGAGTTGGAAGGCATAAGGAAGGCTGAGTGCCGAAGAATTGATGCTTTCAAACTGTGGTGCTGGAGAAGACTCCTAAGAGTCCCTTGGACTGCAAGGAGATCAAATCAGTCAATCCTAAAGGAAATCAACCCTGACTGCTCATTGGAAGGACATACTGAAGCTTAGGCTCAAATATTTTGGCCACCTAATGCGAAGAGAGGACTCACTGGAAAAGACCCTGATGCTGGGAAAGACTGAAGGCAAAAGGAGAAGGGGACGGCAGAGGATGAGATGGTTAGATAGCATCACCGATGTAATGAACATGAATTTGAGTAAACTCCGGGAGACAGTGGAGGACAAGAAGGCCTGGCGTGCTATGGTCCATGAGGTCACGAAGAGTCGGACACGACTTAACGACTGAACAACAAGAACCACCACCAATAGCATAAAATGCTCTTTAAGAAAACAAAATCAGCAAATGTATTTTTCCACTGAAATGATCATAGTACATGTTAGAGGGAATGATAATTTGTAGAGTCAGTAACAAAATCAAGATCTGAGAAAGACTGACCATTCTTGGAGAACTACCCAATCCAGGCATTGTCCTCCTTCTACTCATGCTGGCTCTGTGGCTAACAGTACTAGAAGTTACTCCCTAATATTTTCTAAGAATAGTTGGCATTTTTCTTAAAAGTCTGAAAAGCCATAGCATTACATTGCAAGCTACTAGGTAGGTCTTGTAGATCAACTGGGCTCTGATAAAGGGCAATCAATTGCCTGAATATTGTGGATTTCAGTTTTAGGAAAATAACATCTCTTTCCTTTATCTCCTATCTGGACAAAGTTTAATTTAAAACCTTGAACAGAACTTGCTTATTTGGGTTGCCAATAAAATCAGGATAAAAATCATCAAAAGGATTATATTATTTTTCCAGATCTCCATCTGGAAAATGCTTCAATCCCACCCTTCCTTAAAATCTCTTACAAATCTTGCTCCCATTGTCATCTATAAATAATCATGTAAAGGTATCATTTCAAAAGGCTTTCACCTTTCTACACTATTTTTATTTAGTTAGTAGGTTCCAGTGAATTCAGTGAAGTTTACTTCTCAATGGCTTGCACTGCAATGTACACATTTGTCTTTTAAGGTCATTAGGACTACAAATAGTATCTCCATTTCTATTTTGAATTTTTGACATAACCTTGCCGTAGATGTGTTCCATTCTCTATAGCAGGGCTTTCCAAAGTTTTCCCGCAGCGACACACCAACCGCCGTTGGTGTGTCGCCGCGGGAAAACCCGGAAGTGCCGCCGTTGCGGCAGCGCGCAAAAACCTGAAAGCGCTGCTGCCACTTTCGGTTTTTGCGCGCCGCCGTTGGTGTGTCACTGTCCAGTTCCGACTAAGACTGACACGGAAGCATTATGGAAAGTAACTTTATTTATACAGAAACACAAGCAGCCCAGTTTATACAGTCCTCTTCTTCGTCTGCAGGCTGGATAACCACGGGTACAGCGGATTCTACTGGCCGGGCAGGAAGGACCAGAGGGGTTGCAGGAACTACGATTGATCTGGAGGTACCAGGCAAGGTGACCGCAGGCGTCTCGTTAGCTGGGCAGGTAGGACTTGAGGTAAACCGGGGTCCAACAAAAGCAGCCCACTGATGTCCGGCGCCAGCTGGGTTAGGTTGAGGACTATGGCTGGTGGCTAGAGGGGTAGACCAGGGCCTGACGAAAGCAACCCACTGCTGGCCAGCTTCAGTTGCCTCAGGTTTGGAAACCTGAGGAGAATCTGTGGCGTGGGCAGCCGGGACGGAAACAGGCAAGGCAGCAGCGCTTACCCCGGTGGTGGCCTTTTCCTCAGGAAACAAGGAGTGCTCCGGAAGATGCCCTGGAACGGAAAGCTCACTGGACGAAGACGCAGCGGCAGAAGGCTCGGCGCTCGGCGGTGACAGGTCTTTGGAACTTACACTTTGCTCGGTCTCTTCAGTGGCTATCAGGCGGTTCGCGGGGCTTCCCTCATTGCGAAGCTCTTGGCTAGGGTCGGTCCGGTTGTTGTGCGTGGCGGGAGGATCAGGTGAGGGCACGGGTCCAGGTCGTGAGGAGGATCGGTTGTCTCCGGCAGCTGAGGTAAGTTTCGCCGGCTTTTTATTCCTTTTTTCGCGCCTTGGGAGAGCGGGGGCCAATCGAGCTTCACGTTGCTCTGCCCGCCTCTCCGCTCTCCTTTGGCGCGCGCTGATTGGCGGAGGCGTATTTCTTTCAGAGCCTCGGCCAATCAGCGTTTCCGGGTCCCCAGTCAAGTTAACGCTGAGCCTGCTGCCTCCTGTGATTGGCTCTTCTTCCGGTTCGGAGTCCAGCATGTCGGCCGGTTGCCAGGTAAGTACCGGGGCTCTCACACTATCCCCCCCCCGCAGGACCTTCCTCCGCCCGGCTTTGTGGTCTGGGTTTATCCGGATATTGTCGATGGAATTGTTGTACCCGCAATGGCACATGGATGTCCGCAGCATCTTCCCAGGAGTACTCCTCTGGCCCATAACCCTTCCAGTCTATTAAATACTGAAGGCGGCCGCGACGAGTGCGAGAGTCCAGGATGCGAGCAACCTCGTATTCGGTCTCTCCTTGGATAAGGACAGGAGGAGGTGGTGTCTTCCTGGTTCTGAGCGGGCTGTCAGCTGACACAGGGACCAGCAAGGATCTGTGGAACACAGGGTGTATGCGCATGTGTTCCGGAAGTGCCAATCGGAAAGCGACTGGGTTGACAACCGCATCCACTGGGAATGGTCCCAGGAACCGGTGATCCAGCTTCCGAGATGGACGTGCAGATGATAGGTGTCTTGTTGACAACCACACCATATCACCAACCTTTAGTGGGGGTCCCGTCCTCCAATGGCGGTCGGCAAAGCGTTTGTAGTCCTCCTTAGCCCTTTCCAGCTGGTTTTTAAGGACTTGGTGGCTGGCCTGTAGTTCTTGGAGGAACTGATTTGCAGCTGGCACTGCTGAGTCCGGCGCGGTGAGAGGGAACGATCGCGGGTGGAAACCATAATTTGCGGTGAAGGGGGCCATCTGGGTCGAAGAGTGGTGTGCGTTGTTATACGCGAACTCCGCCAAGGCTAGGAGGTCTGCCCAATTGTCCTGCTGGTAGTTCACGTAACAACGCAGGTACTGCTCCAGGATAGCGTTCACCCTTTCCGTCCCTCCATCCGATTGTGGATGAAACGCGGTGGATAAGTGTCTCTGGATTCCCAGATTCTGGAGGAGCGCCTTCCAGAAACGGGCGGTGAACTGCGAGCCACGGTCGGACACCACACTCTTTGCTATACCATGCAGTTTGAAAATGTTTTTGATATAGAGGCGTGCCGTCTCTTGGGCCGTGGGCAAGACCTTACACGCGATGAAGTGGGCCATCTTTGTCAGGGAATCTACCACTACCAGGATAGTAGTGGCGTCCTGGGACTTGGGAAGGTCGGTGATCAAGTCCATAGAGATAGCCTCCCATGGTTGTTCAGGAGTGGGTAGGGGCATTAGGAGACCAGCAGGCTTGTCCGTTTGATTTTTTGCCCTGCGACAGTCTGGGCAAGAGAATACATATTGTTTCACGTCATCCTGTATGCGCGGCCACCAAAACTCCCGGGAGACCAGGTTCAGCGTTTTAAAGAACCCGAAGTGGCCAGCCGCCAGGTTGTCGTGGCATAGTTGCAGGATCAGTTGGCGGAGTTCCCCTGGGGGTACATAGTAGCGGCCTCGGAAACAGAGCGTCTCATGCTCGCATGTCCATTGATCGGTCTGACCGACGGAAAGGTGCGCCAGCTCTTCTCTTTTTTTCCTTGCCCAGGTGTCGGCTCTTTGTTGTTCTCGAATCTGTTGGCTTAGGTTCCCTTGTATAGTGATGGCAGCAAACCGCTCTGGGGGGATAACAGGTTGAGGCGGTGCTGGAGCCTCTAAGCGATCATATTCAGGTTTTCTTGAAAGTGCGTCTGCCCGTTGGTTCTGGCCTCTTGGAATGTAAGTAACCCTGAAGTCAAACCGGGAGAAGAACAGGGACCATCGTATTTGCCGCTGGTTCAAGGTCCTGGCAGTTTTTAGATGTTCCAAGTTGCGGTGGTCCGTTCTTACTTCCACGGGGTGACGCGCCCCTTCCAAATGGTGCCGCCATGTCTCGAATGCCACCTTAATGGCCAGGAGCTCCTTGTCCCAGATGGTGTAAGCCTTTTCTGCCGGGGCGAGCTTCCGGGAATGGTAAGCACAAGGGCAAAGGGTGCCGGTCTGCGTGTCGGCCTGGAGTAAGATGGCACCGACCGCTACATCAGAGGCGTCTGTTTCTACCACAAATGGCCGGAACGGGTCTGGGTGCCGAAGTATAGGCTCCGTGGTAAAAGCTAGTTTGAGCCTATCGAAAGCGCGTTGTTCCGTGTCTCCCCAGTGAAACTTGGTCTTTTTCCGGAGCAGGTTTGACAAGGGTGTGGTCAGTCCTGCGAATTGAGGAATGAAGTTCCGATAATTTGCAAACCCGAGCAGTCGTTGGACATCCTTGGCCCGCCGTGGAGGCTGCCAAGTTTGCAATGCAACCTTGCCTGGTTCCATGGCTATGCCGGTGGCAGAGATTCGGTGTCCCAGGAACTCTACGGTTTCACAGGCGAATTGACACTTATCCAGCTTGGCATATAGATGGTGCTCTCGCAGCCATTGCAGTACTGTTCTGACCTGCCGTACATGGTCGCTCGGAGAGGAAGAAAAGATTAGAATGTCATCTAGGTAGATTATCAGGTACTGGTCCAGGAGATCCTTGAATATGTCGTTCATGAAATGCATGAAGACAGCAGGGGCATTTGATAGTCCAAATGGAACGACCGTAAACTCATAATGGCCGTAACGAGTGCGGAATGCGGTCTTCCACTCGTCGCCCTGTCGTATATGGACCAGGTTATAGGCCCCCCTCAGGTCCAACTTTGTGAATAGGCAAGCATGGCAGAGTCGCTCCAGGAGCTCTGGTATCAGTGGCAAGGGGTACCGGTTCTTGATTGTGATCTCATTCAACTTCTGGTAGTCACAACACATCCTGAGCTCACCTGATTTCTTTTTGACAAATAATACGGGGGCAGCCATTGGAGAAGTAGAGGGTCAGATGAAACCCCTCCTGAGGTTGGTATCAATAAAATCCTTGAGGGCTGCTCGCTCCGGTTCCGATAGAGAGTAAAGCCGGCCTACTGGAAGTCTTGCGCCTGGAACCAGGTCGATAGCGCAGTCGTAGGGCCGGTGTGGGGGAAGCTGGTCTGCCTCCCCTTCATCAAAAACGTCAGCGTAGTCCTGGAATTGAGCTGGGATCTGAAGTTTTGGGGTGACCAGTTGCAATGCAGTGAGAGTGTTGCTAGTATGGGCGGCGCAACTGGGGTGGGAGTGTTCGACCTTTACCGTTGACCAGGTGATTTGCGGCTCATGGGTCTGGAGCCACAACAGTCCCAGCACGAGGGGGCAGTGGGGAGTCGTAACCAGGTAAAATTCCAGCCACTCCTGATGTTTCCCCACACGCATGAGTATGCTCTGGGTAGCAGTGTTCACCGGACCGGAACGGAGAGGGCGACCATCAATGGTCTCAATCACCAGCGGAGGGCGCACTTCACGTTGGGGAATTCCCCACTTCTCTGCGAACCCGAGGTCCATAAAGTTGAAAGTAGCCCCCGAGTCTACCATGGCTTGAACCTTCAGTCCCGGATCCCTCGGTACCTGGAGTGTGACAGCAATGGAGAAGTGCTTGGGAGGATTCGTAGCGGGCAATGGCGACTGGCTGGAGGCCAGCTCGGCCCAACCTAACTGCCCGTTTAGGCCGAGCCGAGTCCGTTTCCCGACGAGGCGGTGACTGGCGACTTGGGGCAATTTGCAGCGCGGTGACTCACTCCCCCGCAATACAGGCAAAGACCTTCCCGGCGGCGTCGGTCCTTCTCAGTAGATGTGAGGCGAGGTCTGGCACCCCCCAACTGCATCGGCTCCTCTATGGCTCGAGAACGCGGAATGAAGGGTAGGGGTTGGGCAAAACGTCTCCTTGACCTCCGTTGCTGTAATCGCCCATTGATCTGAAGGCAAAGATGGGTCAGATCTTGGAGATTTCTAGGGCACTCAGTCCTGGCTAGCTCGTCTAGAAGCTCAGAAGATAGTCCCTCCTGGAATTGGTCGACCAAGGCATGTTCGTTCCAATCCAGGTCTTGCGCCAGCACTCTGAAATCACTGATGTATTCGGCCACCGGCTTGGCCCCTTGATGCAATCCCTTAATCTGCCTAGCGGCTGTTTGGACCTTGACCGGGTCCACGTACATTGCCCGGAGTTGGTCGCAAAACCCACCATAGTTATCTATAAGTGGGTCCTGTTGTATTATTAGCGGAGAGACCCATTTTGCAGCAGAACCCGACAATAAACTGGCCACGAAGCCCACCTTGTGTCGATCGGTTGGAAATTCCTCTGGGCGGAGGCTCTGGTACAGCTGACACTGTGCCAGGAAGGCTGGGAATTTGGCGAGGGTCCCATCGAACTTCTCAGGTACTTGCACTGGACATTTGGTTTTTTGGTTAACAACCGGTGCAACCACTGCCTGTTGACCTTGCAGCTGGGCCACTTGCGTGCTCAAGTGGGCTATCATCTGGCTAAGTTGGTTGTTTTGGTCAGTGAGCTGGGCTACCTGCTGGGATAGCTGCGCATTTTCCATGGACAGCTGCTGATCCATGGCTTCTTGGTTGTCAAGGCAACAGATAACCCCAGGCTAGGGAGAAGTAATCAGGCAATAACGCTTCCTTCCTTCCTGTGGAAGTCTGGCCGGAGACAATCTGTCCAGTTCCGACTAAGACTGACACGGAAGCGTTATGGAAAGTAACTTTATTTATACACACAAGCAGCCCAGTTTATACAGTCCTCTTCTTTGTCTGCAGGCTGGATAACCACGGGTACAGCGGATTCTACTGGCCGGGCAGGAAGGACCAGAGGGGTTGCAGGAACTACGATTGATCTGGAGGTACCAGGCAAGGTGACCGCGGGCGTCTCGTTAGCTGGGCAGGTAGGACTTGAGGTAAACCGGGGTCCAACAAAAGCAGCCCACTGATGTCCGGCACCAGCTGGGTTAGGTTGAGGACTATGGCTGGTGGCTAGAGGGGTAGACCGGGGCCTGACGAAAGCAACCCACTGCTGGCCAGCTTCAGTTGCCTCAGGTTTGGAAACCTGAGGAGAATCTGTGGCGTGGGCAGCCGGGACGGAAACAGGCAAGGCAGCAGCGCTTACCCCGGTGGTGGCCTTTTCCTCAGGAAACAAGGAGTGCTCCGGAAGATGCCCTGGAACAGAAAGCTCACTGGACAAAGACGCAGCGGCAGGAGAAGGCTCGGCGCTCGGCGGTGAAAGGTCTCTGGAACTTTCACTTTGCTCGGTCTCTTCAGTGGCTATCAGGCGGTTCGCGGGGCTTCCCTCATTGCGAAGCTCTTGGCTAGGGTCGGTCCGGTTGTTGTGCGTGGCGGAAGGATCAGGCGAGGGCACGGGTCCAGGTCGTGAGGAGGATCGGTTGTCTCCGGCAGCTGAGGTAAGTTTCGCCGGCTTTTTATTCCTTTTTTCGCGCCTTGGGAGAGCGGGGGCCAATCGAGCTTCACGTTGCTCTGCCCGCCTCTCCGCTCTCCTTTGGCGCGCGCTGATTGGCGGAGGCGTATTTCTTTCAGAGCCTCGGCCAATCAGCGTTTCCGGGTCCCCAGTCAAGTTAACGCTGAGCCTGCTGCCTCCTGTGATTGGCTCTTCTTCCGGTTCGGAGTCCAGCATGTCGGCCGGTTGCCAGGTAAGTACCGGGGCTCTCACAGTCACCGCGGGAAAACCCGGAAGCGCTGATGATGATCAGCGCTTCCGGGTTGTGTGGCGACACACCAGACTGTGTGTGGCGACACTCTTTTGTGTCGCGACACACTGTTTGGAAAGCTCTGCTCTATAGTATCAATTGCAAGTATTTCATACCTGTGGTGTCTTCTACGTTCTCTCCAGAGACGCCTTTTAATTGCTTTCCTCTTGACAATTGCAATTGCAAGTAGAATTAATATAGGCAACACAAGTAAAAAAAATATCAGAAGGCCATCTCGAAGGGATGTATCTAAGAAAGAAAATAAGTATTATATGATTTGTTTTTAAACGTAGAATTTGGACAGTGGTGCTACAAGAAGGAAGGATTTAGCTTCTTGCCAAGCTAAAATATGTAGCTTTGGATAATTTTCCTCAATAAATAAATGAACAAGTATAGTTTTTGACTCCTTTGCTTAACTGGGTTCTCTTTACCTAGTTTTAGGACTTGTGTAGAGAACAGGTTACATTTTAGGTAATATTTATGCAGAAATATTGAAAATTTGAAAGGGTTCACAAACTTTTAAGCACCACTGTATATAAAAAACTTTTGCCAAAAAAAGGAGAAGCAGATCTTCAAAAAATAAAAGACCCAAACATCTAAAATGGGTGTATGCTAACTTATATCTATAGACTCAGATTTTTAAAATAATTAATTTCAATAGGAATAAAATACATTACACCAGAATAGGAAAGACCATGCTGCCTCTTGTTCCTGGTGTTCATTTTTAAACTAGACTTTTTTTGGACAGTTATTCAAATAGAAGATGTCTTCAGATGAAAGTGACCTTTGTCAAATAAGACATAAGGCTACCTTAGTATTTTAAAGGTTCCCCCCGCACATTTGTGCAGTTGTGTTCGACTCTAGGGGCTGGTGCTCATCTCCGTTTGTTAGCCAAAGAGCCAGCATTGTCCGAAGACACTTCCATGGTCATGTGGCCGGCATGACGCGCGTGGAATGCTGTTACCTTCCCACCGAAGTGGTACCTATTAATCTACTTGCATTTGCATGCTTTCAAATTGCTAGGTTGGCAAGAGCTGGGGCGAGTGCGGGAGCTCACTCTGTCACGTGGGGCTAGGGATTCGAACCTCCAAACTTGCGATCTTCCGACTGACAAGCCTAGCGTCTTACCCACTGAGCCACCCTTAAGGCTACCTTAGAAGGTGCAAAATTAACTAGTTTTCAAAAGTGAGCCACATCAGGTGGAATGTAAGAAAGAGGAATGATTCTTGATACCTATATGAGTTGGACCACTATCTATGCTGCCACCATAGCCAGACGTGTCACAAAAAGGAGGTGCCCACCCAGGATCACAGTGGCAATTGGCTTTGTTGTTACATACCTAAAGGAAAAAAAAGAAACAAAATGATGAAATTAGAACTTTTGAAGAGGTTAGAAACTAGCATAATATTAGGGTTAGGGTGTTATGTTCCTCCCCCAACAGGCAAGACTGCAACCATTTAAACATATGTGCAAGAATCCATGAACTTCTCTTAAGGTATTTTACTATAGAAGAACTCAGAAGCCATTACAAAAGAATTCTATTGACTTCCGGTGGGGACATGGCCGACTGAACAGCTGTATCCGCGGGCTCTGCGAACAGAACTGACAACGTGGTGGTTTATTGGGCTCAGGCAGGCTTTTTCCTGAAGACCAGAAGTGTTTTCATGGATAAAGAAAACGCTCAGAATCATCCCATCTGTCCTCCAGAATGGCGACTTGCAGCCAGAGAATCGCAAACAGCGTTCGTGCCAATCTGGTAAGAACCGCCGGGAGGCCGGGACGTCATCATTTCCAAGCCATGTTGTAGCCTTATAGAGACATTAAGTTGAGCTACCCTATTTCTAAATCACCCAATTTATATATTTTTAAAATTATGTACTCTAAGAGAGGCTTTTTACAGCAAGGAGAAGCGATCTCTCTTGGTGCTTATCGTTATTTTTGGAATTAATTTTTTAAATTTTTTTTTAAGTTTTGGTTTGTTTCCCATTCAAACACTAAGGAGGATTAAGAATAAATAATTGCCTCCCTGATATTATTTTTGTATTGAATTTGAATAATTTAATATTTGCCTACACGTTGAATCTGCCGTTTTGAATCTTCAGCTTTCTGTTGCCACTTTCCCTGGGAGCTGCCTGTTAGCATACTTTCTCTTGTGTCAACATCTTTCAGAAATTTTCCATTAACTCATTAACTCCTACTTTCGCTACTCAAGTATCTAGGGGGCACCATAATCTACTGCCTGAAACATGGAGGATCTCAAGCAGACTTTCTCAGAGTTCCGTTGTGAGCTTAAGCAGTCTTTCAAACAGATTTTTTCCGATTCCTGTCAAGCTATTTTGCAAGATATTCGGGGCATTGTAGAAAATATCAGCTCTAAAAAGTGTCATCTGGCTGGGGAGGTCGTGGAAGAAGTGGAGGATTTCAATAACGATAGAAGTGTTTCTACTGAAAGTGAGATTGAGGCTTTTGCTGACGATGACCAGATTGTGGAACTGAAGGAATTAAATGGACAGTTTGAATTGCAAATTATAAATGGAATTGTTTCTCTGATGGAAAGTTATGGGAAAGAAGAGGTTTTTTTCTATGGGAGGTTTTTTGCTGAGAAGTTGGAGTTTTTAAGGGGGGCAGTTGGGCTCTTTGATTTCTCTGTGAAAAATGTTTTGGGTGTATTGTGGAGATATGTGAATGCTTTGGTCTATTTTGAAGTGGGGTAAAGATTTGAGAATGTTTATCTGGATTGCTTTTAAGGCTTGTTTGACTTCATACTTTTTCTTAATGATTTGGATTAAGATTAATAAAGTATAAACAATAAATGCCAGTTTTAGGTTTAATAGAATTTAGATTGTTATAATTGCATTATTATTAATTATAAGAGTAGACAATTTATATGTTTTTTAGTTTGCTTTTTATTATAGTGGACAGAAATGTACAGAATAGTGGTAGGAAGGAAATAATTAAATAAATGCTGTTTTTTGGGGGAGAAGTTGATTAGGAGGTTTATATATTTCTTTTTCTTTTAATATAAGGGGAAAGAGCAATTGTATTTAGTGATTTTTACAATGTGCTAATGGAATGATTTATAGAAATATAAAATTTCTATAGAATTCTAAAATTCTATATAGAATTTTGGTCTGATATAGAGTAAGGGATTAATTATGGAAAATTGTTGTATATTCTTGCTGTTTAAAGTTGGAAGTCATCTCTTCATGTAATCTTTAAAAACTTTTTTCTTGTGTTTCTACACCTTTTTAGTTTTCTCTTTTTCCTTTTTGTATTTTTTCCTTTTTTGTAATATTTATCTTTGCTTCAAACCTAATAAAAATTCTTATAAAAAAACAAAAGAATTCTATTGACTGCTGTGTATCAAAAGCAAGGCCTATGTAATAGTGAACTCAACGTTCAATTTTTGCACTGGTTCTCCCACCTGGGCTATGCCTCACACCATATGGTCCTCTCTTTTGGATGGGAAGGAGTGGTGTGCTGGTAAATATTTAACAACCAGCTCTACTGACTCCATTGCCGCCGCAGCGCTACACCACTTGCCTCCAAACAGCTGCTTGGTGCGCTAGGCATCGGAGCTCTGCTCTGCTTTCAACTGGCTTGCAAAATTACAGAAAATTTAACAATCATCTCTCATGACTCAGTACGAACCAGCTCCAGCACACTACTTATGGGAGGCCTGGTTTCCATCCATCTCTTGTTTTGTTAATAACTACAGATGATATCAGTTTGTTTTCCTATGAAGATGTGGGAATTAATTTTCCCATGAGGTTTATTTCCTGTATGATTAGTTTTCCTATTATTTCTGAACTTGGCATATTTAACCTATCTGAAAACAAGCATTTATTTCTTTGAGAAAAAAAGCAGGATTTAAACATTTTATCTTGCCGTGGGCGTCTAAAGGGAGGGAAGGGAGGCAAATGAACCGCCCAGGGTCCCTCCTTGTGGGGGAGATGGGCGGTGATATAAATGTGACAAACAAACAAACAAACAAATAAAAAGGGAGGCAAATGACAAAGCATGCATTGTAACATTGCAATGCAGACTCCACCCCTTTTGTATCTGTACTGTATCAGGATATTGCATGCAAGCCCATAAGGGATGGGGCTTTAGTTGTGATGTCACAACACATGTTTTCTCATTTGACAAACCCTCTAGGTGCTACGGATGCCTATGTTTCTTGCCATGCAACTTTATTGAGTAAGATGCTAGCAATAAATGAGACCAACATGTATGTTCTCTAGATGAGGTAGTACTTTGGTTGTGATATAATGTCCCATAAATGAACGGGTAGAAATATTACAAAGAACTACTACAATGCTGCTGAGACTCCACTTAGCTTTTTAAAAGAAAACAATGATAAATATTCAATAGTTGTAATATTATATGCCAAGATATTTGGTTATTATAATTATTTTTGTCCTATACTGAATAGTATTATCATAATAATATTTTAACTTACCGCCCGGCCATTACACTTTTTCTTTATGTCACAGTTGTAACCAAGCAAGCTTGCATTCATACACTTGTAATCAATACAGGCCTAAAAAGGTGGGAAAAAGTAAAGTAAGTTTTTAGAATGGTCTTTGAAAGCATGCCTCCTCTGCAAATGTACAAAGGTGCTAAGCAGAGACCATCAGCAGGTTCAAGAGTAACCCTAAACCAAAATTTAACATGATGCTTGTGGGACCTAGCAGGCCTCAGTTACAACCCTCCCTTTCCTTTGCACTCTTGTGCAGCCTCAGTGTGTATAAATCCAATCCATAAGACTAAAACTTGAAGCCCATTCAGCAGTCTGTTAGAACTACTGAAATGGAGCAGAGCTGCAAAGTTCGTGTACAGAAAAAGAATATTGTTTAAAAACAGAGCCCATGAGCATATTAGAGAGATCCAGGTTAATCTTACACCTTTAGCCCACCCAAGCATAAAGAAACACAGACATGGCAGATATGAAAAGTAAGTACAAAAGAGTCCTTACGTTTATTCATTGCAGGGACAGCATTTTTGATAGATAAATGATGTTCCATTTCTTCTTCATTTCCCTAAACTTAATACCTCTTGCCCTGCTTGCTGCAAGAGATGCGTGTAGAAAGGGGGAAAAATCTCCTAGGCCCATCCATGGCCTAGGTTGGAGCAGCACACAGCCATGTCCAAGGAGAGGGAGAGAGAGGAATGAGGCCTAGCATATGGCCTCTCTCGGAGAGGAGCAGCCACCTGCTGCTTCCTCCTCCAGGGAAGAATGAATGCAGAGAGAGAGAAGAGGAAGTGGGAGTGGCCACACACAGCTTCCTCAAAAGCATGGAGAGCTTGCATCCTAGAGCAGCCATCCATATGCTGATTAGGCATGCTGGATTTGCCATAATCTCCAACAAAACTGAGGCAAATGTAAAAATTTTATGCAATCTGTTATGTAAAAGATTGCATAAAAGAATACCAGAGTAAGCAATAATTCAGGTTGTACAGGTTATAATATATAAATAATCCGCCTTTTCTTTTCTTTGGTGGGGATTCTGTGCTTTTGACAGTTACACAATATTGCATTGTGGCCTCTTAAAGAACATGGTCAGAAAGAAAACGGACAAACTTAAGCCTAAAATGATGATGTTGGAAATGGAAGAAAGCTGAATCTTACAGCTCTGTTGTCATGCTATGCAACAATAAAACTTGTCTGAGTTCAGCTTAACACAAGGTATGAATCTAGCCACTATGTTTTAGAACCTATGGCTTACAGTTTAAAATTAATCACGGACCAAGTCCCAAATAATGTAATATACTGTAGGTTCTTTTAAGCTTAATCCATTGAAACAAATCTAAGCGTAACTGGCAGTATCCCCAAGACAACACAGTGATGACAAATGATGCCCCGTGTACAATAATGTCAACATGCAAACACCACAATTATGTACTCGTGTCACATCTACAAGTAAAATTGCACCGTTTCCGTGATTATGTCATTATGCACGGGTCATTACTTGTATCCCCCCCGTCTATTAGTGTAACATTACGCAAACAACACCCGACAGTTTTGTACAACAAACTAAGACAGAAACAGGAAACCTACAATGAATACGGTGCAAGTAGCCCCTCAGCCTCCAGAACCCTGTGGGTAGGGCTATAAATTTCAGAGGATATTTTTTTGGTGTTGTTGGTCTTCTTTGTGGGACATTAAAGGGTCAGCATAGGTAACTTAAGCCTTGCAGAGGCTCAATGCCAATGTGCCATTAAAAATTGAATGAATGGATGAATGAATAAAATCTCCCCAAACTCCAATAATTGGACTACTTTTACCCAAGGTAGTGATTTTAATGTACTTTTGCCTTAAACCCAAACATTTTAGCCCCTACCTCTTTGGAGATGTAATAATGTTGCTGATAGGCTAACTACAACTCCCAGCAGGGCAGGAAGACGAGGTACGGCTCCTCAGCTGGAAAAGTTTGCTCAGTCCTGTACTAAGTCTTATACTAAACAATAACATGGTTTCTTTGATTTTTGGCTTAGTATAAAGAGAATATCCAGCCACTGCTCTGTGTAAATCATGATTTATGGTTAAGAGCAATGAATGAACATAACAAATTATGGCTCAGTGCAAAGTGCAAACTCAGCCAATGACTTGTTTAATAAACAAGGTCTGATCCAGACAGACTACACATTTATAAGCTGCAGGAGACTTACTTTTCCTTCAGCACAAGAAGCACCCTTATGAACAAGTGCTGGATCAGGAACATCTGATCCTAGATCAAATTCAGTAGTCACACATGAAATTCCATTTTGAGTTTGGAAATACAACTGGGAAGGGAGATTCTCTTGTCTGAAAGATGTACAATGAATCTTGCCGCATAAACTGTTGCTGCAAATGGTAATAATAATAATTATGATATACAAATACTGTATAAGTAAGGAACTGTGAAGCAGTATGATAAATATTGAATGCTATCTTCCATGTTCTAATGTTGATTAATCATACATTAATCATACATTTACCAAAGGTTTGACTTCCTCCAGTAATGCTTGTCATTCCAAATAAATGTGTTAGGTTCTTACCTAAGAAGAACCATCTGTATCAGGTCCAAAGACTGATCTAATCTAGCATTCTGTATTACTCAATTCTGCATTACTAGAGACACTCAGGAAACTAGCAAGCAGGACTTTGGAGCAAATCATCTTCTTCTGTTACCATGTTAGTATCTTAACACATGATACGTTTGATTTTGAGGTATTATATATTTATCAAGACAAGTAGCCTTTGGTAGCTCTATCTTTCATGCATTTGCCTATAATTCAGGAGCACACTGATTACACCCCTAAAATACTGCCTTAAATTACTAGAACAACATTCTGAACAACTGTTTTAAGATCATTTAATAAAACAAATCTAGTCTCCAAAGCAAAGAAACTTTTTCTAGTGTCTCTCTCTTTACCCTGCCAATTATAGGTAAGCTACAACAATGATATATGAATCATTAGCTGTAGACCAGGACGTTTTGTTTAATATTAAGAAAGCGGAATTATATCCTGACTTATTAAACTAGTTTACAGTTGCATTTGAATTCTGTAGATTGGATGTAATGGGAAACTTTGACTTTATCCAAAGAAGACTATTCAGTTCAATGGGACTTAATCCCTAACTGAGTGTGCATAGGATCACAGCCCTAACGTGCCTTTAGAATATAAAATATTTTTCTGATTACTTACGCTTGGGAGCATTTTACAAAACCTGACCCCAACATTCCACAATTGCCAAATCTGTCTCCTTTGCTGTTGGCTCTTTCAAAACAAACATTCGGCCCTTTCTTTGCTCCTACAAAATCAATAAAAGATCATTATCCTATGGAAAGGATAACTCTGACATAATCAACAGATCACCACAACCTCTTGGCACCCCTGTAGCACATAAAATCCCCCCAAAACTTCTTAAGCAAACCCAAAGACCCCATAAACAAAGAATAGAAATCATTGATAACATACAATATAAAGACTGTAACATGCATTATTTAGGACAGACAGGTAGAAGATTGGCAGAATGCATCCAGGAACATCAACTGGCAGTCAGAAGACATGACAGAAATTCTTTAATCTCTCAACACGGACAAACTCAACCCCAGTTGCAACTGGGAAACAGTTGTCATTTTAGATCAAGCCAAATTCAAAAATGCTAGGGAATTCCTGGAAGCTTGGCATTCTGAGAAACTAGCCATCAGCACACAAAGAGATAAACCTCATATACGGTCCATTTAAAGGACATAACCAAAAGGTAAGGAAGGAAACAAACATCCTGCCTAGTAGCCAACACCCAAGTAAGCAGGAAACAGCATCAGATAAACAATCAGGGAAGAACAATACCCTAATCAAGGAACTATCAAGAAAGTGACCACACCCCAACCAAGACTGGCAGGGCAAGCTACTATATATAAACAACCAGGAAACCTCACCCTCCCACACACTGATGATGTTACCTAGCCTGGTGACAAAACATCTGCAGGAAAGCAATCAAGCTCGTAGAACACCCAGAACCCAACAGTTCAATCCTGAATTACATATATTCTCTATTGGAATAAAAAATCATTTGCAAATAATAATTATCTGCATTCCAATACATAAGCACTTTCTACATAACTCCTTCTGCCAGTTTATTATCAGTTTGTCGATGAAGGTTCTCAGTCATCCAGGTGGAACAGTCTGTGGCTTGAATCATGTCAACTGGATTTCTATTTTCTCAGTAGAAACGTTTCACTCCTTATCCAAGGAGCTTCTTCAGTCTGAGTAAAGTTAGTAAGGGAATCCTTAAATATGTTTCTAGGGTGGCTATGTGACCTTGCACCTGGGGCTAGGTCATGGTTATTTTGATATGTTTATTTTTAAGTCCCTTTATCATCTAAAGGAGGATCGTTAAGATTACCCTGCTGCTGTTGAGCTAGTGAAATGGTCTTAATCTTCCTAGGCACAGAAGACAAAGCAGGAAGGAAGATAGGGGAAAGCTTGTGCCTGAGGGCCCCACCTCTGTTCAAGGAAGGATTTTCCAAGTTGGCATAAATGGATTCCTTGACCCCTCTCTCAAACCACCTATCTTCTCTGTCTAAAATGTGAACATTAATGTCTTCAAATGAGTGCCCTTTTTCCTTTAGATGAAGATAAACTGCTGACTCTGGTCCTGTGGTGTTACTTCTCCTGTGTTGGGCCATCCTCCTGTACAAAGGTTGTTTGGTTTCTCCAATGTCTGCGACAGCGACAGATAGGGCTGAAACTCAGAGTAAACGGAAGAACCTGGTCATTCCTTACATGGCTGGCGTGTCTGAAAAGATAATACGGATATTTGGCAAACACCACATACCTGTATATTTCAAACCCACCAACACACTGAGACAGAGGCTTGTACACCCCAAAGATCAAACTCCAAAACACAAGGAAAGCAATGTAGTGTATGCAATCCAGTGCAGTGAGGAGTGGAGGAGTGCTCTGAACTCTACATTGGAGAAACCAAACAACCTTTGTACAGGAGGATGGCCCAACACAGGAGAAGTAACACCACAGGACCAGAGTCAGCAGTTTATCTTCATCTAAAGGAAAAAGGACACTCATTTGAGGACATTAATGTTCACATTTTAGACAGAGAAGATAGGTGGTTTGAGAGAGGGGTCAAGGAATCCATTTATGCCAACTTGGAAAATCCTTCCTTGAACAGAGGTGGGGGCCTCAGGCACAAGCTTTCCCCTATCTTCCTTCCTACTTTGTCTTCTGTGCCTAGGAAGATTAAGACCATTTCGCAAGCTCAACAGCAGCAGGGTAATCTTAATGATCCTCCTTTAGATGATAAAGGGACTTAGAAATAAACATATCAAAATAACCATGACCTAGCCCCTGGTGCAAGGTCACACAGCCACCCTAGAAACATATTTAAGGATTCCCTTACTAACTTTACTCAGACAGAAGAAGCTCCTTGGATAAGGAGTGAAACGTTTCTACTGAGAAAATAGAAATCCAGTTGACATGATTCAAGCCACAGACTGTTTATTATCAGTTGCATAAATCACAAATGATTTAAACCTTACCTTTTCCAAAGAGGGATTCACACTGAGAATCATAACTCTGACAAACTCCACTGTAGCAGTAGTCTTTCATATCATTACACGGGTAGCCATCCATGACATACACATCTTCCGGACAGTCATAGTAGGTCCCATTGCAATATTCAGGGAGATCACAGACATCTGATTTTGGGCGACACTCCATTCCTGCTACCTTGAACTTGAAAACAGTTTTCTTGATTTATAATTGTAACCCATTTACAGCATTCATATACTTTTAATGATATGGGAGAAGGAGGATAGAGATTTGTGAAAAGGAAAGAGAGGTTGGGATAGTTCCTGGGCCAAACTACTGGAATGGTATGCCAATGATTGCACTGCTAATTGTACAGAAAAACAAAACAAAACCCAAAGCAAACCCACAGGACGTAGTGCTTTTTCAGTCGTACTCTAGGATATTACACAAAACAACCAACATTTATTGCCTCTATGAGCACAGCCAGACAGCTGCACTGAAGTGCAATCTACCAGTCCTTGAGCCAGCATAATTATGCTGTCCTCACTGTGGATCTCTACTCTGCCTCAGTACCAAAGTCAGCAAGTGCAACTGTCCTTCTTTGAATATGGGACAGCAATTGGTGGATTTCCCCAGCTTAGTTTTCCTTCTCACCAAGCATCATTGCCAGCAGAAAAAAACAATCATCCATCATTCTACAACGTGGTGGGGCAGGGCTGGTGAGTAAAGGCGGCCACTTGGAACAGCAGGTTTAGCTCCCTTTCATTTTTTTTAAATAGTAATTTTATTAAAAATTACAACTACAGTGATTAAAAAAAACAAAAACAAATTAAAAAAATATAAAAAGAAAAGACCCACCCCTTTTTACATGCATCAAAAGAGTGGGGCTTTGATTGTGTGATGGCCATCCTGAATTTTTCTGATCCCCCCCAAATGTAACAAGTAACAAGGGGCTATTGTATGCATGCATACATACATGCATGCATACATACATGCATGCATGCATGCATACATACAGGGGGCGTGGTGGCTCAGCGGGTAAGACGCCAGGCTTGTCGATCGGAAGATCGCAAGTTCGGAGGTTCGAATCCCTAGCCCCGCGTGACGGAGTGAGCTCCCACACTAGCTCCAGCTCTTGCCAACCTAGCAATTTGAAAGCATGCAAATGCAAGTAGATGAATAGGTACCACTTCGGTGGGAAGGTAACAGCGTTCTGCGCGCGTCATGCCGGCCACATGACCGTGGAAGCGTCTTCGGACAACGCTGGCTCTTCGGCTAACAAATGGAGATGAGCACCGGCCCCTAGAGTCGGACACGACTGCACAAATGTGCAGGGGGAACCTTTACCTACCTTTATACATACATACATGCATACAATATTCACGAATGATAATGGATTCAAAACAAAAATGACACTTTAAGAAGAATATATTTATATCAACTCTGCAATTCTATGTACATTTAAATGTTGGAGTACACCCACTGAATATAATGGGGCTTAATATGAAATAAGAAAGCACAGGATTGTGCTGCACATCTACACAAAGGATAATTGGTGATAAATCCAATAAATAAATAAATAAATAATCTATTTTACCTGACACTTTTCACAGCACAATCCTTCAGCACATGCTGATCCAGGTGTTAGCTTGCAGCTGGTAGCATCACAACAAGGATTGGTACATTCCTGTTAAGAAAATTACTTTGGTTGGATATTCCATGATCAACTGTTGAAGAAAACTTGCATTAGACTCAATAAGACCAATGTTCTTATCATTGGGATGTGACTAAAAGAGTTTAAAAAAACATTTCCACAATACTTTACTTTTTAAATTTAACCACGTTTTTTTAAAAGGACCCATTTATATCTATATAGTGAAATCAATGTTTTATAAACACCTGAAGAAAGCGCTTGATGGGAAGGATCCTTTCTTTTCCTAATGTGATTCCTGGAGATTTTACTTCATATCACACTTGGAATTCCATTAAGGAAAGATTTGGTAGAGAAAAGAAAACTGCATGGACTCATGGCACACATCAGTGGCATTCTCCATGTTCATCACCGTGAGTGAGGCTAAACAAAAGAGAGCTCTTTGTCCATCTGCTCCTCTTTTTCAAAAACTGCAGTATTGCTACATTAGGCCAGTACCAAGGTAGCACTGATTATAAATTATATTACATAAATTATATTATATTATAAATTACTGATTAAATTATATATTACAAATTATAGCAATGAGTACTATATTAGGGCTGTGCAATGCTTCATATTCAATTTCAAAAAGCTGTGTCGGGACACAAACACAACATCTATCTGTACTTCCTTAAAACAACTGTGTCTTTTCCTGTTTTCTGCAGATGATGAGCATGTGAACCCAGAAAAAGACACAGCTGGTGTAGTTTTTATCTTTGTCTTAAACTTAATAACATTCTTTAAAAAAAAGACACAGGTGTGCAAAGGAGCTACAGAAAAGTGTTCCATTTCTATCCCTGTGCTTAAACACATTTAGCATTTTAGAACGGAATCTAAAGCATTGCATAGCCCTAGTGCTGGTGTGTGCGTGTGTGTGTATATATATTATATATTACTAGCATATCAATATTTTAAAATATAAATATAAATTACCTACTTTTGGAGTGCCACAATCACATTCTTCATTCCTATCCACAATGTTATTGCCACACACGGGCTCTGTGAATATATCACTTGGCTTGGGAGAATTTCTGAGACAGCTTCCTCCACCTCTCAAGATGAGATGCTCAAAATCGTTGGAGCTGCAGCTGCTGAAGTTCTTGGACCCACTAGAAGGAACAAATTGTTCCAGTATATGGAGTAATATATTCCCTATTTTGTGCCTAAATTTTATTCATTTTTACATTTATACAATTATACTATATTTGATCTTAACACTAAAACAATGTTTCCTCACCTCAGAAATAAGCCCGTTCCTGACTCTGAGAGCTACATGATACTGTGAGGCAGAAACTGGCCTATTGTTGAGATGGGGAAACATATAAAATCTATACTGTAATTCCTCTAATAGGCTTGACATAGTTAAAAAAGAAACCCTCAATTTCCCCCCCAAATCCAGAAAAGGCTGAAAATCTTAGTTGTCTCCACCCAGAACGCCCCCTTGATCTTCCTTCAAAATATTAGGTCAATTTTATAACCTGCAAATGTCTCTCAGATTGCTGAGTCACTATTCAAGCTATGACTTCATTTTCCCCTGGCAGCATTTCTTGATTCATGACCTGGCACCATGACAGGTAAACAAATTAAGCATTCATTAACACTCTTCAAGGATGGGGAGTCTCCATCCAACATTTGTCTGTGATCTCTAGGATGAAGATTAAAACTAAGATCAATCTAGAATTTCTCTCATTCTCTGTCCTTCAGTCTCTTCAGCTCTAGTCCAACACCTTAACCCTGCACCACATCAGGTCTAGGATAGGTAATTATCTAACTAACCAACTTTTCCATTAAATGAAAGCTGTGTATTAATACTTTCCAATAATAAAACATATTTTTGATTTTAGCCTCAGTTTCCATTCATTACATTTAGCATAATTGAAAATATAGCCACCCTATCTATAATTTGACTCTAGACTCAAAAGCAAGATTTCATAGGCTCAAGAACAAAGATTTCATGTTCTCATCAAGTATATGTGTCCACTTGTAAATGCACAAGCACATGTGATTGAGAACATGTGGTAATAAAATATTACTGGAAATAGCCTACTAATACAGAACATAACTGTTTAAACTTGAAACATAGGGTAGAGTGTAATTCAGTAGTCTTTGATTTTCAAAGAAAATTGGAAGGTTGTAATTATAATAGTTTGGAGTCACAGATATTTTATTAAAGCCAGTATCTATGGAGTGTTTGACTCTGCCGCCACTAAGGTAAATGTTCTAACACTGTATCCCCATCGGATTGCAATGCTTAATCCTAAACACTAGTAGATCAAACACCAACATAGAATTGACATATTAAACTTCAATATTTAAATAAAAAATAAGCACATTTAAAAAATAATGTTAAACAAATTCTCTTACTTATCTGAACTGTACATTATATAGGAATTTGGACATCTTCCATCATCATGATTCATACCCAGATTATGTCCCAACTCATGTGCAACAATTGTAGCTTGACTTATCACAGAGTTATGATCGAACTGGCAGAGAGATCAGTATTGTTAGCATGGGGTAGGGGGATGATTCTTATCTGAACAAGAAAAATTACAACAACAACAACAACAACAACAACAGTAGAAAACAGAAAATAAGAGCTGTGCTAGACAAATCAAACTCTGTTTCGTCTGATGAACTCCAAATTCTGATGGGAAGTAGTTCATAATCAGGACATGAGCACAATGCTAGTTGCAGAATTCCAGCAACTGGCACTCCAATTCAGTCTTGGCATAGCATGTGACCGCTAAGGACATCTCAGTGGATGGCAATTATGACATTTCATTGTAATGAATTCCATAGTTAACAAGCATGTGTGAAGAAGCACCTTCTTTTGCCTGCTCTTAATTGGATGACTCCATTTTTTTTAAAAAAAATTGTTTTAATTTTTTCCCCACCATATACAATTTTATAAAGCTCAACCATGTTGCCTCTTATTAGCCTTTTGTCTAACATAAAAAGCCTTATTATTTTAAGTGTTCTCTATAGGAGAACTGCCTTTGCTCTCAGATCATTTGGGTTACTTTTTTTATGCTCCCAGTGTTAGTATTAGACTTTGTAGATGTTCAGCACGACTTTGTCAATGAGTTAGCAGTCAATACCAATGTAGACCTCTGCCAAGTGCTTTCCGCAGAAGTCTAAACTCAGTGGTGAATTTCCACAATCCTGGCACAATGTAATGTAACAAATGAAAGTGTTCTCTGTTTAAAAAAGTGTATGTTCACAAGTGACGCAGGATATTATACTTACAGTAGTGATTGACCCCCCATGATCCGCACTACAGACTGTGCCAACGTAAGCCATTCCAACTGTTGAACCAAATGGCCTTCTCCCTCTGAAATGCAGGAACAGATTAAAGAGTGAGATGGGTCGAGATCCATCTCCAGATTGAATAATATACATATACACACATTTCTCTTATTTATACATATTTTGGTACACACACACAAACACACACACACATAAAGGGCCTCCCTTACTTCCCTGACCTTTTCAGATGCTACAGTATTTTAACATCCTGGAAAAACGGTTTTGAATTGGATTTGAGGTACTGTGGACTCTCTGCCCATTATTTAATCTCATTTGGCTTTAAGACAGATGTAATGTCTTTGGCCAGACTGGATATCCTGCCTTTTATGTTAATGGCAGGCAGGCAGATACGACTGTCCCCATTGTATCTATCCCCTTGTCCAGTTGGGGAAACTGAGATAGCAACATATGTATTATTGCATTATCCATTTTATATGGCTGGGTTCTTGGACTTAATCATGCCTCTCTTAGCCAGACTGGACAAAGAGAGCAGTTTATTTGTTTATTTTTCTCCTAATATTTCCAGAAGGAGTGCAAAGTTCTGCTCAATTGTTTTCCAGGTAATAATAGTGATACATCTTTTTTTAGGATAATCCCATGCCATGTTAAAGATAATTTAATTTAACCTATTGCATGAGAATTTTAAACCTCTTTATCCTTTATTTTTTCTTTGATTACATATAGCCTGAATGGATTAACCATAAATAAAATTTTTACTAATTATCTATAACATCTCAAGATTATAAAAAATACAGTATGCTCAAAATTTTAAAAAATAAACTTGAAAACATATTTTGGTTTAGATTCTAATAGCAAAAAAAAAAGTATTTTCTTAGACAACTAGCAGCAAAAAATTCTTTTTAAATGCCTGCCAGTCCCCACAAAAATCCACAAGCCCACCTACAAAAATCTTCCTCTAAATGACAGTGAGATGTAATTTCCTAAAATGACTATAGTGTCACAACTATAGAATTTTCACTTTTTCTCAAAATTCCAATATACCTGGATATATAATATTATATATAAAATAATATATAATATCCCACAACAACCATATATAATATTTATTATATTATATATAATATATAATATCCCACAACAACCTTATTTATTTATTTATTTATTTATTTATTTATTTATTAAATTTCTATTACCGCCCATCTTCCCCCAAAGGGAAGATATAAAGATATAAAGGAAAATATAAAGGAAAATATAAAATATATAAAATATATATAATATAAAGGAAAATCCTCACATGATGAGATGGCTAATATCATTTCTTGATCTCTTAATGAGATTTGTCTTCCTCCAAGTCACAAATCTGCCCAACACATCTCCAGCTGAAACACTATCCACATCTATGGGGTTTCCA
This sequence comes from Charina bottae, assembly GCA_023362775.1. Lineage (NCBI taxonomy): Eukaryota > Metazoa > Chordata > Lepidosauria > Squamata > Charinaidae > Charina > Charina bottae. Next base: position 59,050,242 of record JALMGJ010000005.1, on the reverse strand, counting down.
TGTGTCCATATTTCCAATCCAACTAGGACAATTTGTATGTTTAAGGGACTGAACATCTGTAAATATACAGTTATCATTATTATGTAGGTTTCAGTGAGTTGATCTTCAGTAAGAAGATAATGTTCTTCGAAACTGTTCCATCTCTGGCAGGAAGCTGGTGGAAATATGCCATGCAAAGGTAGCAGATCTATCTCTAGTTAATCTGAAGCCAGTGGATATGCAGTCAACACACTGACTATGTTGACACACTGAACTCATAATCTGCTTTACCCATGAGTTAAAAAACAAACCATAATTAGCTGAATTGACACAATGCACTAACGAAAAGCATGGTTTATGAGCTCCAAAAGGTTGTAATTTGTGAACTTGGTTACTTAAGGCTTTGTTGTATGTAATTCCTGCTAATATATACAAGCACTTCTCCAAAATTATCACTCTTAATATGAATTATACTGCACATGTGTTGAGAGGCTATATTCATTGCAAGGAAAAGCAAAGGATCTAATGCAATAAACAAACATTTTTATCCAAAGCTTCCTGTCTCCCAAAATTTACTAGTTAAGTTCTTACAACTATTTGAGATAGCAGAGGGATAAGCCTCATAGCAGGAGGAATCTTTGTGCAACCATGGAAGATGAGCTAAAAAAATATTCCTACATCAGACTAGGTGGAACAAGAAATGTGTGACTACAAGAAGAGGACTGTGTAGAACTTAGAAAGCAAATCCTGATCTCTAGAATAGGATCCTAATACCTACAGAAATGGTCCCATTTACCTATCACTGGTCAATGATGCAGTAAAGGAAGGCGATATTTTATAGGCTAAAATGTCCTCCTGATAAGCTGCCACTCTCAACAAATTAAAAAGTTGTATCTAAGACTCCAGGAAAAAAAAATCACTGTCTCCCTACTTGCCCAAATAATTACATTGTTTAACATTCAGTGTTTTTCTAGTACTGGGGAAAACGGCAAGTGCACAGGCCAGAAAAGGTTTAGGCTGTAAATCCCAATCAATTCAGGAAACATAATAAGGTCATTTACTCTTAAACTTGTTTCTCTGCATAAGCAAGTTCAAAAATAATAATAGGATAAATGGCTGCATCCTAGCCCAATTTTATTTATTTATAAATGTGCATGCTGCTCACTGCAACAGCTCTCAACATTTTATGACTTACATATAAATTATATAAAAAAATAATAACATTAAATGTAAATGTTAAAATTCTAAAAGGCCAGTAGTAAGTTTTAAGTCCTATCCTAAAGTGTAACAAGAAGGGGCCTGTCATAATTCATATATAATCAATACATGTAGATTCCATTAATGGGTCACAATCTCAGTCTTACAAATATGTATGCTTTTATCTGATATACTGTATATTTTTATGAAGTCACCAGCAAACAAAGCCTAACTATAAACTGAAATATGTTACATAAGAAGTGTCTAATTTTTGCAGAAGCAGAGCATGAAACCAATTTCTGTACCTTGGGCTTGTGGTTTTTTTTTTTACCAAATTGTGACCAGCTGCAATTATGAAGATTATTCTTCTGCTTTTTACTTTCTCTAAAAAAACAGTGACATAAGAAATGAATAACAAATGTCTTTATATTGACTTACCCCATCTACATAATTAATCAGCTCAACTGTTTCTTTCTGTACAGCTTCAACAGTTGTTTTCACCAAATACTAAAACAATTAAAGAAAGAAGATATTCTAGATCAGGAAATGCAATTAGGAAATGAAAAAACCCCATAGCCACATTGGTCCATCAAAAAATCCAAAATGCAAAATTGGGTAATACTTTCATTTGGACTAACCAAAATAACACAAATTAAGGTGAACACCTTTGAATTCTCCAGAATCCTTTATCAGGCATGATATTATTAAATAACATGGGATAGAGGTTTCAGCCAGGAGGTCTGCAGTTTTCAAAGTCAGACCCAAGATGGAAATTGATGCTGAATACAATATTTGGCAGTACCTATTCAGGAACTAAGTTGCTCACTCAACTTTCAAAACACAAAGGCCATTAGTCATCAATCTATCTCTTGCCTAGGGAGAAACTGAAAGGTTTTTCTCCTGGCAGAAATAAAAACTCATTACTGTCTTCATATCAGCAAGGGAGCCACAGAGTAATTCTGGATGTTGCGCTAGGAAGTCAAAGATATTTGGCTGAGAGAAATTACCCTGTTCTTATCAATAACCATATAGAGTTCGACATATCGTTTATCTGGCAGCACAGTTCTTCTTTTCTGTAAAATGGAAAACAGACCCCCATTACATAGTTGTTTCATTTGGAATTTCAGCAGTTCAAAGTGATAGTTCAAAAATTAAGAAAAAAATTAAGAGACACTAGGCATCCAAAGCCAATTAATGATGTGAACAGTTGTTGTCTGAAAATAACCAAAATCACTTAGGTCAAACAATTCTTTTCAAAATCAAATCAAATCAAGCATCCTTGTTTGCTTTTAGTGTTTTGATTCAAGATGGATTATGGATGAAACTGTGAGGCAACAGTACATTTTTTCCTTTTGTTTTTCAGCTAAATTACCTGAAGTTGACTTCAGGTGGGGTAACTCAAGATACAGAATTTTAAATTATTATTATTTTATCTTTGCCCCCTTTTTCAAAGCATTATTTAATTTCAGAAAGAAATAACATGAGGAAAAAAAGTCCTTGATGTAAAATAAATAATTTGTTAAGCGCAAAACAGCTGTGGCTAAAATCTAGAATATATAGATTAAAGTATGCAATGTTTGAAAAGTAAGATAAAAATACACTTACCCTTAGAAGTATATCCTTACTGAAAGGACTATGTGATATATTAGTGTATTTTAAGATATGTTCATGATACTGGTCATCATTTTGTACACCACATGAAAAGGGCTGATGATGAGAATTATCTAATACATAAAAAAAGTGTTCAGATTTATTTGATCCCTTGACTGGCTCCATGCCATATTGTTTGCCACCAATATAGAGGATTCCCCTAAAAACAGGACAAGAAAAGTTATTTGATTAAATGCCAGCCACATAAACAAAAATAATCCTAAATAATTACCACAATGCAATACATAGCAATATGACAGTACAAATATGCTAGTTTCTCAATGAGTAAATATAATGATATATCTTTAGATATATGGTGATTTCTGAGCTGAATGATTTATTTATTTATTTATTTGATTTCTATAGCCACCTATCACAACAAGTGACTGGGCGGCTTACAATCATAAAAAACATAAAACAGTTAAAATAATTAAAAACAATTAAAAGTACCAAATAAATATATATGGTTGCCAAGTAAACAATGCATAGATGTTAATATAGCCAAGAAATTGGGCCCCTAACACACTCAGGGCCCCAGGGCCCGGTACATAACCAGGTCTTCACGGCCTTACAGAAGGCCAACAGGGTCTGGGACATCCTGATCTCTGAAGGGAGAATATTCCAGAGGGCAGGCGCTACGGCAGAGAAGGGACGCCTTCTAGTCCCTGCCAACCGACATTCCTTAGCTGACGGGACCCGTAGCATGCCCAACTTACCAGACTGAATTGGATGGGTAGAAACAACTGGGAGAAGACAGTCCCTTAGCTAACCCGGTCTCAAGCCATGAAGTGCTTTAAAGGTGACAACCAGCACCTTGAATTGCACCCGGAAGCACGCCAGCAACCAATGCAGCTCACGTAGTAGTGGTGTTACATGTGTCGAATATCTGACACCATTTACTACCCCTGCAGCTGCATTCTGTACCAGTTGAAGCTTTCGAGTGCTCTTCAAGGGCAGCCCCATTGAATTAACAAGAGATTCAGGTCTGGCACAAACATCTAGAAGTTTACATATTTTGAAAGACCAGATAACTTTATTTTTATTTATTTATTTATTGTTTGATTTATATCACCGCCCATCTCCCCCCACAAGGGGACTCTGGGCGGTTTACAACAAAATTGATTAATTAAAAGCATATAAAATACAATATATTATTCCAATTTAATTAAATATAAATATATAAATATAATATTTATATATTATAAATATATAATTTATAAATTATATTTCCCCCACTATCCTTCACCATTGGCCATATTGGCTATGACTACTGGGATTTATTCTTCAGCAAATTCTGGAAGGCCATAGGTATAAACCATACTTTTTATCTACAACCAATATTCAAAATAGCAACACGCTGCCTTTTATAAGCCTTTTTCAACCTGGCCCCCTCCTGATGTGTTTGGACTACAGTTTCAGAACTCTCAATCAGTATGGCTGAAACCAGGGAATCCTGAGAATTAAAGTCCTAACACATCTGGATTCCTCAAACCTTCAAAGACAGTATGAAGATGATCCATGATTGTTTTCACTGTTGCTGAGTTGAAATGTTGGGAGAAAAAAAAAGCAAAAATCACTACCCTGCTCTAAGCTACTGCCATATCCTACTACTATAAAAATCCCTTATTCCCCAAACATTCCAAACATAGCAAAACAAAGCCTTTGTTGTATCCTGCTATTGTTGTGGAATCCTGCACTGGGCAGGGGATTGGATTTGATGATCTCCAAGATCCCTTCCAACCCTTATATTCTATGATTGAATGAAAGAATAAGAAGAATAAAGGGGGTGGGGCCGTAGTTATCTGGCATTTTGCATTCCAAAGTTGAAGGGAGAATGGAGACAGACAAAGCATTTGTCAATTTCATCCCTTTTGTTTTGGCTACTATTGGGAGAACTGGAATAAGTTCCCCTTATTGGACCTAAAGCTCAGAAGCAGAGATGGGATGAGACAAGATTCAAAACAACACGGTAGCAGGTTCAACTACACTGCAGCTGAGCCAGAAATGTGTCGTGTGTAGATGCAGAAATAACACGCCGAGGCCAGGAATCTAGTCTCTAGTGTTTGTTGCATACCTACAAGCAAAATCCTGCTAAACTAACAGTGCCTGAAGATTCCCAAGTATATCAGCTCACCCTAGGGCGGAGCTTTCTTCTGACGTTTGGGAAAATAGGCTAGGCTCTCTGAGCTACGTGCTCGCTTCTTATCTATTGTCCAGCCTTCTTCTCTGCTCTCTAGAGTCTCCCTGACAAAATGTCTCAGCAAAACTCTCCAACCTAACTTATACCGTTGGAATATCAAGACTGCGGAGTTGCTTCCAAACTAGCAAGGAATATGGAAGTGCCCTAGGCCTTATATTGAAAACTATTTGTCTCCACATATTGATAAAAGGAAAAGAAGGATTATACCTAAGGCCATCACAGGTACTGAGGGCAAGCAGAGAATCTGGAACTCCTTCAACATTTCCATGGTAGTAACAGTGGGTCTGAAACCAGATAATGAACAGCAGTTTTCTTAGGCAAATAGCAATTATCATTTGATGGAAATAAGTATGCCATATTTACTCAGTTCTTAAGACATCTACTATAGAATTCTATGGATTCTAATGCAACTAATGTTTATCCTACTACTTAAAATGAAAATATATAACATGATCAAAGCCAACAGAAGCACAACAGTAAATGGATTGCCCTAGGGCGATAACAGAGCTCTTTTCATTTCCTGCTTCTCTTCCCAGCCAATCATCACTTGAAAAGGGAGATCCCATGCATGTACCTACACCCAGCCATTTTGTGCTCCTATGAATGATACACGTAAAAGGAAAGAAGATGATAAACCCCATGATACTCTTACCATGGTTTCTCATTTTCTTTTCCTTAAGTCTCACAGAAAATAAGAGACAAATTTTGTATTAGAAAATGTGAATTATTATACATAATCTCTTGCTCTGGTTTGAAACAGTTAAGATGTAAGATTTAATAGTTCTCTGAATCATTTTAATATAAAGGATATAGTGACAGAGCTTCTATAGTGTGGTTGTAATGCGTGATGTGGTTTGTTGGTTTTGGCTCAGTGTACTTTACTTTACTTTACCTTTTACTGTACAAACACTAAATGACAACTATTATAGTTAAACACACCTGAGGGCATTGGAGTATTCCATGTAATACAGGACAGTGTGCATTCTAACTTTGATTTTCTTCTGGACTTTCCCACTGAATTAGGGGGCTGTCAATAACTTCCTAGATATAGTTTCTCCCCTATTTTTTTAAAAAAAGCTTTCCTGCATTGGAAGAGAAGCAATATCAAAGGGCTGGGGTTAGCTATCTATCTCTGCAGAAAAATGTACATGAAATAATTTGATAGTCAAAACCTCCAGAGCCTTGAGGCTCCAGGACAACCAAACTCAAGACAGGTGAATAGTCTGTGACACTATGTTTTGCATAAAATTCAGTGAACACAACCATAAAGTTTTAATTGGCCCAAACTGTGAGAAGCCACGGTTTAGGAGGGTTTGTTGGAAGATCAGGTCTGTAATCCTCCACTCCTTTTTGGAATGCAATTTTCCCAGCTTTGAATCCACTCCTCCTGGAACCACTAATGCCCTAGAATGGCAGCTTTTAGAGCATAGCTTTCCAAACTGTGTGTCCAGACACGTTAGTGTGTCGGCTGCAGTGTCTAGGTGTGTCGCAGCTGCTGCTGCCTCCGAGCCCTACCAGGATTCCACGCAGGTCCTAGTGCCTGCCTGGTGCCTTGCTGCCTCCAAACCTGCTGTGATTCCACGCAGGTCCTAGTGCCGGCCTTGTGCCCTGCTGTAAGAGTGTGTCGCGAAATGATGCCCTGCTGTAAGAGTGTGTCACCAACATGATGCATATCTAAAAAGTGTGTCACCAACATGAAAAGTTTGGAAAGCTCTGTTTTAGAGTTTTCAGAAGGCATTTTTATTAGCAGATAGTTATTGGCAGAAAAGTCAACTTAGGTAACAAATTACCAAGTTAATTACTTGACTCTCATTTGGCACTGATGGTAATGAGTTGAGCTGGCCCTCAAAGGAAGTGAAGTGTAGAGTATTTTTTAGATCCATGATGTCTATCCCTCCCACTCCCCATAGGAAGAGTATTCTGCGGGGTGCTATTCTCTGTGGGAGTCCTAGAACAGCAGGCAGAAAAAGTTGGAGCTTAGGTTCCTAGACCAGTTCAGATTGAGCAATGAAGTCTCTTTTGAAATTGGTTATGTTAGTTGTCTGCTAAAGATACTCATAGGAAAAGAATATAGTTTCTTAAGACATATTGCTTAACTTCTCAGACTATTAATCATCCTAGCAAAGGAAGAAATATAGTGTGTTTCAAGAAACAAAGATGACAAAATAGCCCCTGGCCCAGAAAACTGGTTTTCTGGAATGAGATGACATTATCCAGCCCTCAAGCTTCATGCATGCCAGAATACAACTCATACCATTCACAGCTAGTATGGCCATTGGAAAAGGTTTCTATAACATAAACCCTTATTTATTCATTTATTTTCTACCTTTTCTTCAGGAGCTCAAGAAGATATACATAGCACTATTTATACCACCCTAATCTATCAGAACTGGAATAGAGAGTTGCCTGTCCAACAGACCACTGTTCTTCACAGATACCACAACATACCTGAGTTTCAACAGGAGTATTCTGCAGCTTGCCCTCCTGGCTATAGGTATATATTGTGAACTCTTCCCCAAGAAGGTTTCTGCAACACATTTCAATGTGTTTGAATTCAAAATGGTATTCAAGATGCCGGTTATTCAGCAATTAAAGAGAACAATACAATATTTTAATATGATGGTCAAAGACCATAATAAAATTTACATATATACCAATATTTTAATGAAAAATAAGATGAATATGATTTTTTTAAAAAATTATTAGGTAAGCTTTCAAGCATTTTTAAGTGTGAAAATGTAATCATTTTAAGCAATGGTAGTGCCATATCCTGTTAAACCATCATGTCATGTTAAGCTATAATGTAATATCATGTAATGAATTAATATTACAATAATTCTTAATCAATAATTCTTAATTATTTATTATTAATAATTCTTGTAATAATACAAGAAGCAGAAACATCCCATGTAGGATAGCAGCCAACTTTTCAATTGCACATCTCAGTGGTCAGAATGTAGTTCTACAGCATTGTATCCTTCCATCATCTTAAGACTTTCCCTAATCAATAGGAGCAAACAGGAACACCACCATTACCTAAATCTCAGACCCTCAGGAGTTCTCAATGAAGCCTTTATGGTGCAATCACCCTGCTTTATTCGTAACGTTTTATAAAGGCCAAGGAATATTATCCGGCATTCATAATATTTTGTTCTTTTTCTACCACTATTTTCATAATTTATGTTTCAAGTGAAAATCAAGGTGGAAAAGAAGAAATAGCTATGCAGTGCCTTGGAACTTAGTGCTAGATGTTGCCCTGCTATATCTTCAAGCCAAAATTAATTCTACGATAGTTATTGTGTGATATTCTTAAAATGCCAGGTGTTTTGAGCAAGTGGCCTTTCATTAGTTATTGCCAAGATATAATATATCCTGAGTATCTCTCCTGAGCTATTCCTACGGCCTGCTTACTCAAGTCAGCCACTACTCCTCTTGAGATTTTCTTACTGAAAGGAAACTAACCTTATTTAATTAACCCCCTTTTGCTGATTCTAAGTCACATTTAATCATCCCATTGGTCCAGTTATGCATCTCATGGAAACAGGCACATGGAGACACTCCAACAGGTATATATGACTGCAGGGTAAGATTTTATAGACACAGATATAGATGTCTTGGTCTTTTGCTTTTCAAACTTATTGCTAATGGGCTACTGCTTGTTGTACTGCTGTTCTGTGTTGCAGTTACCAGATCCTAACTGACAATGTATTTATCAAGATACTATTAGCTAGTAATCCTATATCTTGCCCCTCCTCTTTTTTGTTATGCTTTGTCCTTAAATGTCCTGAAATGACAAGGATGACTTTCCTGTATCATTTTTCATTGTATGACCTAATGGCCTACTGAACTAAATCTAGTTCAACTAGACTGTGGATTCTGTAAGCCCCATCTGCTTCTCATCTGCAAAAACTATCTGCATTTTACAAAACTTTTCCTTCTGATAACATACATTCATAAAACACAGGATCCAGTGTCTACACCCAAAACAACGTTTTCCTTCAAACACCTACAATAAAGTTAATTCAGTTCCCAATCTGGTATAGCTCCTCACTTCTCATGGGATAAAGAACATTCTCAGCTGTTTTTCCTAATCACTTACTTACTTACTTACTTACTTACTTACTTACTTATTTCCATTCAATCATGTCTGATTCTCAGAGACTGCCTGGAACTGGCAAGGTTTTTAAGAAGTGTTTTGCCATTGCCTCATTCCCAGAGCTGAGAGAAAGTGACTGGCCCAAGGTCACCCAGCTGGCTTTGTGCCTAAGGCAGGACTAGAACTCAGAGTCTCCCAGTTTCTAGCCTGATGCCTTAACCACTACACCAAACTGGCTCTCTAATCTCTTATTAACAATAGAATATTTCTACCCCACCTCCATGCTAGTAAATGTAATTCTTTAAAGGTTTTCTTCTATTGTATTCTCCCTTTGAGACTGCTTGTTTTAATGAGATTTTCATACCCCCAAAAGATAAGATAAAATGAAGATGGAAAAAGATTCAGAACTGCATACAACATACTTATTTTTCTTTAATTTCAGAATGTGTGCTCCATTTCCAGTTTGAATCAAGTAAGACAGTTGATCATCTAAGTGTTCCTGAAATATAATCATATATACAGTATATATAATTAAACACATACTTCACCAATTCTTTGAAATGGACTGTTGCTTACAAAAAACCTATGCTGCTACTTTGCTTACTTTCTAACCAGAGAACAAATTGAACAGCTCACTCCAGGTTGGCATTTAACGTAAGTTTTACTGCATCTTCTGCAACACAGACACACCTAAATACAAAGTACAGTCCAGACTCATTCAATTCAGCTCTCTGAAAACTAAAATTACATTGTGACAGTTGTAGCTAGCTCAGTGGATTCTTTGATGGACCAACATGGTCATTAGAATAGGTTGTAACCTTTTCCCATCATGTTTTACAATGAATCTATGGCTGCAGTCTGAGTGGTCCATGGACTGTTCAGATTCCTCCCTCTAAAATGCCAGACAGAACTCTGATCATGGAGTAATAAAATTCTTCCCATTGTCTCTTGGGTCCAAGGCTAGTTCTCTATGACATCAGAGGGGCCCAAAAGGACCTGCTGGATGCTATATTCTTCTAACTCCTATTCTCAAGGAGATTAATTTATGCCCATTCTAGAACTGACATAAAGGCTTTTCTTCCAAAAGGAAGGAAGGAAGGAAGGAAGGAAGGAAGGAAGGAAGGAAGGAAGGAAGGAAGGAAGGAAGGAAGGAAGGAAGGAAGGTTGGTTTTTCTCTTCTAATGGCAGAGTTGTACCATCCAGCCTTTAGATATTTTGGAATATCCAGCATTGGAATCCTCTAAACCGAATGATAGGATTGCTGTGTCTGACTACCAAGCATGATGAAAGAATTTCATGTGATTAAAGAGTATTTGCATATTAAACACTAGTGGTGTGCTCTGCAGTACGCTAAATTGTCTGGCAACAGCAATTAAATCAATACAGTGCTATTATTCCTCCTGATTATGTTTAATGAGTGGGACATAGATTGGACCAACAATGTCTGTCTTGCCTGCTTATAGGCATTGTTAAATACTGTATAATATTATCTGAAGAGCATCACAGGAATGAAAATAACTTAAAAAGAAACAAACCTCATTAAAATGTGTCCAGCGCTTCTCCCTATCTGCTAATCTTCTAGGAATTATAATCTCATATGTGGAATGCATAGAGATCTGTTGAGTATGTTCACCTACAAATAAAATGTTTTTAAGTCTATATATATAGAGAGATTTTCCAATAACATCATAGTTTTATTAAATACAATTATAAAGAATCCAGAATCTTATTTTACAAAAATCACAGAAACATATTTAGAGTGACTAAGAAAATCCACAGATAGAAGCAGTCTGGTAGCACCTTCTCAGACTAGCAAATTTTATTAAAAGGTGTATCAGTTGCAGAGAGCAGGGATGGAACTAGGGTCTGTGTCACCCGGGGCAAACATGGATTCTGCGCCCCCCCCCCATGGGTTATTTTGTCATTTTGGCACACACACCCAGTGCAGCACCAGGGGCACATGCCCCGCTTGCCCTCCCTAGTTACAGCCCTGGCAGAGAGTGGCTAAACTGATGTAGGACTGAAATCTGAATGAGGCAGTCAGGTTCCCCAGAAGATACAGGTATCAATGTTTTCTTTGCAGTGTGGGGAAGAATATGGGGAAGCAATTCTTGCCTGGAGAGCGGAAGCTTCTAGACCTGGGCCTGGAGTGTCAAATCCATCTTCTCCACTTTCATTTATTTTACCTTTAAACTTCGTGCATAAGCATGAAAAGTTAAAAGAAACTAATTCAGCAAGACCAGTGAAAGTTTCTTGGACAGCTAAAGCTGCAGACAACTTGACAAGAAAAATGGGATAACATGAGCAAATGAGTAATCAGGTTTATGAAAACCTGTCTATAATCTCTCTTTCTCTCTCTCCACACGGAGTACAGTATTTCGTTTTGATTATCAAAAAACAGACTTCAGCAGGAGCAATGAGCTCAACTTTTTCTGTCATCCTCAGCATCATTACCACTTCCTGAATTACCCACGAGAGAAACGAACATTTTAAAGAAGCAGACCTCTCCCTTCATAAATCCTTTAAATCTTTTCCTTCACAAACGTCTTTTAGACTATGACCATGTCGATTTTGAAAGCTGCACCAGGAAACGCGAAATGTTTAGTTCACAACTCCCCTTGGGCGAACAAGGCAATTGCCACTCAACGTTTGTTTCACTGAAAACGCCTTTGCTGGGAAGTGATCCGACTGACAGCATTTTCTTCCATATAAGGAACCTTAAGATCATTTCCGAGACCTCCGGTTTGACTATTTTAGCTGCCACTCTAATGCCCGAAAGCCAACCAAGACCATTACTTGCCCAGGGCTAGCACTAGTTTTCCCGCGCCGCTGAGGCCCAAGATGACGAAGTTCAGGTAACAGGCGGCTAACATGATCTGCTCTTCCAGCTTCGCCGACCGCGGTGGGAATGGCCCAGCAGCTCATCGGACGGCGGCGGGTAAACAACCGCCCTGAAACCTTAGGCGGACAGCGGGAGGAGTTCACAAACCCCTCCCCACGAAAGGGGTAGTTCTGGTCTTCATCAGCCCAAACTCGTTCCGCAGCATTTTGAGCATGACCACGTCCGCGCTCAGCTATTGATAGGCAGCTCGGCACAGAGCGAAGCCAAGCGAAATTTCCTCCGAAGTTGATTTAGGAAGCGAAGAGAGGGGGGGAGTTTTCGCAATAGGAAGTTGGAGATAAATGATTTTTAGACTATCGCAGGCTCGTGTTGCTTCTGACGGTGGTAATGGCAAGCTAACAAACCCGCAACGGCATCTTACAAATCCCCGTTTATACTCTTATAAATAGAGCGAGTCCCCCGCTGCTGGCTGGGGAATTCTGGGAGTTGAAGCCCACACATCTTAAAGTTGCTAAGGTTGAGAAACATTGCCCTAGTGCATTTATATTCCAAGAGGCTGAAAACGTCGAGGAAGAAAGGGGCTTTCTTTGAAAGTAAAGGCCAAATTCCAGGACCCAGAAGCAAATGAAATTAAGTAGCGCAATAATACTGTGGTTTAAATCAGTATTTCTCAATCCCAGCAACTTTAAGCTGTGTGGAGTTCAACTCCCAGAATTCCCCAGCCAGCAGCTAAGTCCACATAGCAAGAAGGAACTTGTGATCTGAGCCACAGTTCCCATCAAGTCTTGCTTCTCTTGACTGAATAGAGCTTTGACATCTTTGCTTGCAGATTATATAGTTATTTTGGTTTCAGAGTCATTCATCTGTAGGCTGACCATATTTCCTTGAGACAAAAACGGGACATTGGGATGGCAAAACGGGATGGGGTCTTATGCCGCCATGCCGGTCTCTGAACCCCGCCCTCGGTCCGCGCGATTGGCTCCCGTCTGCAAACCCCGCCCCCTGGTCCGCACGATTGGCTCCCACCTGCAGACCCCGCCCCCTGGTCCGTGGAAAAACTGTCTTCCACAAAACCGGTCCCATGTGCCAAAAAGGTTGGGTACCCCTGCTTAAACAGATTACTGTTTATATAAAAAGATTTTTGTTTTCATTAAAATGAAAAAGTTTTATTACATTAACATATTGAGCTAACAATTATTCTTCAGTGACAGAACTCATACAAAAATTTAGGTACACGTAGAGGGGGACTGTATTTCACCACAATCGTACCATGAATATTTCTCCGATGAAGTAATCTTATGCAGCAAATTTCGGTCTTTGAATCACCCTCCCCCACTAAAGAATAAATTCAGACGAAAGTGAGTTTTATAAATACCCTTAACATGTACAGTATGTGCATAACCAAGTTCCTCAATCTCTACATAATATGCTATCTTCCCACTTTTAATTATAACTCTTTTTTAGAAAAAATGCTCTCAGAAAACAGATAAATCCAATACTTTTGCCACTGACACAAATGCCAGTCTTGCCTTCCTTTGCATGCTGGCAAGAGTGCATGATTCTAGGCCCTCATATTGTACTCCATTATCCACTGGCCATTTCAGGGATGATAAGGATCTGAAATGCAGCATAAAAACAACTACTCTTGAAGGAAAAGCTGCATGTTCAGTGAGCATTGTGGAATGTTCAGCACATTCCCATTTCTGAAAAGGCTAGTTTTTTTTTTAAATGGAACAGTGATTTTCCAGGAGCAGGAACTGCCATGACATGTCCATCTGGAACAATAGTTGTCCTGGTGGTGCCCTCCTTCTGAGCTACTAAAATTTTGCTCTTGTAAAGCTCATAACTGATTGAAAGGCTGCACCCATCTTTCTTGTAATGAAAACTGGAAGCAACTAATGGAAGCAACGCTATTTGGAAAAAACAAAATTGAGCCACTGTATTGCCAAGAGTCCACGCCTCTCTTTGATCAGGGGCTAGGGCAATTGATTCTTTTAGATCCAGAGATAATAGCACACCAGTGGATATAGAAACTTAAACCTTTATTATAAACAAACAAGGTTGAGCAGCACAGTTTAACTGAATTACACAGAGCATAACAAGCATAGCATAGCATACAGAAATACATACATACCAAGCAAACAAGGTGATACCTAATCTCCCATAGGCTGCCAGGAGCCTTCTAATAAGGACAGCGGAGATACCCCAAGGTGGCAACTTTCACAGCACCCAGCACTCAGGCCTGTGTGGACTCCCAAACTCCCAAGACAATCCTAAGGTTTTTATCAAAGCCTGGCTCCCAAACCCCGTGACCAAGTTTCCATGGCACTGAAGCTGTATGGCCTGACCTTGACTGGGATTCTTCATGTGGTCCAGCACCTGACCATGACATCATTCCAAGAACCTGGGAAACCATCAGATAAGCAAGTGCTTAACCAAAACAATCTCTTATCATCCCCCCCCCCCAATTCCAAGCCGCTAGAGGGACGGCTGGAGGAGTGAACCTAACAAGCTGGGGACTTTCTCTCCCCCTACTTCCCACAGAGATATGTTCTGAAGGGCTGCTGGAGGAGTAAGCATATGCTTCTTCTCTCCCCCCTCTCATGCCAAACAGCAACAAAAACAAGCCAATTAAACATCAGTATAACTCAAAACAAACTCTAATCTCCTAGGTGTGGGGAAGGAAAATCAAAACATGCCACCTAACTCCTCGAAATACAAAGGTCTTCCGCAGGTTGCCATTACAGCCACTAAATAGAAACTTAGCAAATTGAAGCAACCTGGCAATAGTTATTTCAAGCAGCCTGGTGGTTCAATACCTGTATTTGCAGTTTTGGCTCTTCACTTGTGTTAAGCAGCTGGAGAAGTGCAGGAGGGCTGAAGGGGGAATGGAGGTGGCAGCAGGCTGGAGAAGCGCAGGAGGGCTGACTGTCTACCACTGCACTGATTGGCGGCAGCGACTCTTCCTCTTGCTCACCGCCAATCAGCCGTGCTTTTTCTACTTCCATAACAATTTGTTTGCGGGGGGGGGGGGGTTGTCAGAGGCTAGGATTAGGAAATAAAGCTAGGATTGTCCTCTACTGGTGTGGAGATCATACTTGCAATTTAGCTGTCAGAATAAAAAAAACAATGTATTTCACATGATATAAGACCTGGAAATTATTTTGTTGGATTGTTAGATTTATCCCCTGATTTTCCTCCAGGATCTAAGGTATAGTTTACATTGAAGTCCCTTTTGTGTCCACATAGCTGGAATCATTGTTCTTTCTAAACCAAAGGCCCTGTTGATGTGGAAGGCATCAATGAAAGTGTTCTTTCCTTCCTAAATTTTGATCAAGAAATCATGCTACTTCCATCCTGAGATCATTCTAACCTCAGAAGCTCTGCAGGGTTGGTCCTGCTTTGTAGGGCTGGGCATCATTTTGGTTTGAGCACAGTAAGGTGCTTCGGAGCCTGCAGGAGAACTCTAGTATAATCTGTCTGCAGAAGTTGCATCTTTCCCTGGGATGATACAGCTACTGGCTTGTAGCTGCCACATAAGCCTGGAAATATGTGTGCAAAGACTTGGGACAGGCACCGGCAACCACCAGGAGGGAAGGCAAGGGGAGACGTGATGAAACCTGTATTGTGGACACAAACTCCACCCCTCATATACATGTGTGCAACATTACAACACAACTACAAAATAGTGTAGCTTGCACTGTGACATCATGACTTACATTTTATTACTTTGGCATCTTTGTGATAAGAAACACACATCTAGGATGACAGGTGCTACATGAGCATTCCTGCTCACTTGGAAGCACTTTTTTGTGCTTAAATCCAAAGAGCTGCACAGCTCTCCTGGTCTGTTCTTGGATGAGGGACCACCTGGGTATCCCAGGGCTGCAGGTTAGATTGCGTAGATCAAAAATGCATCCTAATGTTTCAGCCAGGAATATAACCCTGAAAAAATGTTTCAGCCACGAATATAACCCTGACTTCTCAAGTCTGTGCCAATGTACTTCATATTTTGCCTTCCTCACAACACGGATAGATTAGACATCAGTTTGTCAAATGGAAGAAAATGGAGTGTTCCAATTTCAAGGTGAAACAAACACTGGGCTGAAGCTGCAGCCCTGGTCTCAGAGGAGCGACAGCTATTAACTGTAACAGCTCAAACAAGGTTTTCCCTTTTCCCTTGTGGAAAATGACTCCTGTATTTTTCTTGCCACAAGTAGCCCGCCCCTCTCTCCCTTTCCCTCCCCCTCCCCCTCCCACCCTCTCCCAAGTAGCCCTCTCTCTCTCTCCCCCCTCCCTCTCTCTCTCTCTGACTCACCTAGGGCAGTCTATCCTGTCAGTGTGTGAGTGTGTTTGTGCATCTGATTGGGCTTGGCCGAGGGAGGAGAGTTGTCGGGCCGCCGAGGAGGAGAAGCAGGAGCCGGCTGCGCTGGGGGGCTTCAGCGGGCGGCAAGGGGCAGAGTGGTGTGGCTGAGGCCCCCCAGCGTGGCCAGCTCCTGCTTCTCCTGCTCGGCGGCGGCGACAACTCTCCTCCCTTGGCCAAGCCCGACCAGATGCACACACACACACTCACACACTCACAGGACAGACTGCCCTTGGCAGGAGCTGGCTGTGCTGGGAGGCTTCAGTGGGCGGCAAGGGGCGAAGTGGTGTGCCTGAAGCCCCCAGCGTGGCCAGCTCCTGCTTCTCCTGCTCGGCGGCGGCGGTGGCAGCAACTCTCCTCCCTCGGCCAAGCCCGACCAGATGCGCTCTCTCTCTCTCTCTCTCTCTCTCTCTCTCTCTCTCTCTCTCTCTCTCACACACACACACACACACAGAGGACAGACTGCCCTCGGCAGGAGCCAGCCGTGCTGGGGGGCTTCAGCCGCAGCACACCGCCCCTTGCCACCTTCTGGGCTGCGTTTGTGCGTCTCAGCCCGCCTCTCCGCCCTCCTTTGCTGGGCGCTGATAGACAGGAGGGTTTCCTTTTCCGGGCTGCCTCCGAAAACGGGACAAAACCGAGATTTTTTTCAAAAAGACAGTACAGTTCAAAAATGTTAAAATAACAGGACTGTCCCATTCAAAACGGGACGTATGGTCAGCCTATTCATCTGCTGATGTCCCTCTGTAGATGTTGCTGCCATATAGGCAGAAGTAAGTGTGCATATTCTACCATGAATTATTTCACATAAATCAACAGTTGGCCCAAAAGTCTGACAGAAATCCCCACCACCAGTATGAAATGTTATAAAATCCGGGCAGGCAGTGTCAAGGTTTCCTCAGACAAGGAAACAATGTAGAAAGGTGTGGAAACTTGAATATAGTTGACATATTAACTACAGAATTGCACTACCTGATGATAAAATATAACTGCTTTGGGAGTGGAAGCAGTCATCAGCTATGAGTCAATGTAGTATTTCAATAGGTTATTTTAAATGCAGGAAGTATCAACCCATGGTAGCCTCAGCACCTTTCAATACCATCACTTTTTTGACTAAGTGATTTGGCTGAGAGATACTGTATGCTATTACAATTATTTCATTCCTTGGATAGTTGATTCCAGAAAGTAGGGATGGAAAATTCTTGCTCTGTCAATATAGGTTACATAAAAAGGTAAAGGTTCCCCCCCGCACAGTTGTGCAGTCGTGTCCAACTCTAGGGACCGGTGCTCATCTCCGTTTGTTAGCCGAAGAGCCAGTGTTGTCCGAAGACGTTTCCACGGTCATGTGGCCGCATGACGTGCGCAAAACGCTATTACCTACCCACCGAAGTGGTACCTATTCATCTACTTGCATTTGCATGCTTTCGAATTGCTAGGTTGGCAAGAGCTGGGGCTAGTGCGGGAGCTCACTCCATCACACGGGGCTAGGGATTCGAACCTCCGAACTTGCGATCTTCTGATCGACAAGCCTGGTGTCTTACCCGCTGAGCCACCACGCCCCTTTAGGTTACATAGCCTCTAGTATTTACTGTATTTTCCCCTACCTTTCAAGATTGACAGATCTACATGGAACATCTGGTTTCTTTAATCTACTGTAATCCAAGGAAGATGCTTGATATTCTGGATCAATGTTTGTGGGGTAATGGCCAAGGAACTGAAAACTCAGACATGAATGATGGCAGATGACATTCATTTGCCAACTAAGCAAAATTAATCTTATTTTTTAATAGTAATTTTAATCAACATTACAATTATAAAGATAAAAACTAACACAAGCAAAAATAAAATAAAAAATAGAATGTGCAAAAAAGAAAGAAAAAATAGAAAGAAAACAGAAAAGAAAAAACAAGAATATAGTAAAGAAAAAAGAGAAATATATAAAGAAATGACTTCTCCCTTCATCACAACAAACAAACAATTTTAGTAACTTATCACCTTCTCTTAAAAATACAACAAATGATCTCTTCTTTAATATCTCATCTCTTATCTATAAAGAAATCCTTAAAACCTTGTTGTTCAGTCCTGATCAGTAAAAGTCCATTAAAGGTTACCAGAGATAACAACATCTCTATTTTAACCTTGATCAAATAAACCAACTTATATTCCTTCCTTTTACTTTTAACAATCTTGATCTTTAATCCCTTCAAATCATGTCCTAGAACTTGATTTCATTTTTTCTTTGTCCCTTCTCACAAAATTCTTCAAAAGTTTAACAACATTCTTTTGTAAATCCAATATAGGAAAGTTATCCAGGTCATACTCTTGGTTTGTTGTTTGTATATCCCTTTAAATTATTAAGACATCAGCTAGTTTCATTTGTATATCCAGTGTAGCATCTTTTTCAATATCATTTTTAAATCCACTTTCAGGTAAGTCTAAGTCTTGTCCAGTAAAACTTGTTCCTCTTCCACAACATCTTTTAAACACTGTCTATAGTGGCAGACACTCTTAAAATTAACTTCTGGTCCGTTGTTCACAAATATCCTTCAATATGTCTGATGTTAAAGTGTTTTGCCCCATTCTGTATTAGTAAGTAAAATTTAAGTGTTCTTCTCTTTTAATTGTATTCTTTAGTTCCTTCTAGCTCCCTCTAGGGTCCAACCTTCAAAGTCCCATCCTATCATGTTTTTTTTAAGAATTCAAAACAACAGCATTTTCCACAGGAAGAATTCTCATAGTTAATTTTAAAATCTTATTTCAAATCCATCTGGACCCTTAGTCTGTTTGTAACTTTCCGAAATCAAAATTATAATCACCCTTTTGCTGTTTATTCCAAAAAAAGAATTTTTTAAAGTCCTTAAACTTGTATTTAAAACTTCTTTCGCTAAGGACTGAAGGAAACTCACCTGGTGCTATACAATGTGTTGCTCCAAAGGTTCCCAACAGGTGAAAAGCAGTTAACAAGCAATTTCGGAAAGTGATTAGAAAAGGAAGTATGCAAACTCTGTGTCCAAAAAGGCGCCCACTGAGGTTTGGGCGATTTGGGCGAAGATGGCGTTCCCTCGTCTCCCAGAGCTTTAATCTCACTGGAGACTGCTGTCTTGTGGTCTCCTCATGAGGAGCAACTGTCTGGAGCACTTGTGGGCGATCCCAATCCTCTCCTTGTCTGGAGAGGAATCCCAAAGAGCCGGTCCATTCGCTGGCTCTTCATTCTGCCACAGTCATTAGCTTTGCTCTTAGTGGAGACATCTTAAGTTTGCCATTTCTTCCCTAGAAGTCCAAAATTCAACCTATTTTTGAGAAAGCTGAACTCCCCTTGAAAGATCAAGCTCATATTTTGGGGAAAATATTCCTAGATCCAGCACAGAGTCCCTGTTATCATGTAACGATGATATCCCAACTACAACTCTATTCTAATAAAAGTATCCTTGTGGCAATTATTTATGCAATAAGTATTTCCCACTTGAAATACTGGAAAGATGGGACCACTTTTGGATGGGAACACTCAGTTGATATTTTGTATTTTTCGTTTTATTTCATCCTTGAATTAATTATGACGGGGTCCCCAACCTGTGGGCTGCGGTCCACTAGTGGGCTGCAGCCTGTTAGGAACTGGGCCACACAGCAGGTGAGCGGTGGTGGTCCACGCAATTGGCTCCCACCTGCAAACCCTGCCTCCGTCTGTGTGATTGGCTCCTGCCCGCAAAACCCATCCCCCATCCCCGCGATTGGCTCCCGCCTGCAAACCCTGCCCCACAGTCCGCATGATTGGCTCCCGCCTGCAAACCCCGCCCCCCGGTCTGTGGAAAAATTGTCTTCCACGACCGGTCCCTGGTGCCAAAAAGGTTGGGTACCCCTGAATTATGAGATACTTAGAGAACTTCTATTCTAGGGCAGCTATATAAATATAATAAACATCTTTTCTCTCTTTGCAAATTTGTTGGAGGATTCTGGGTACCATCCCCAGTCAGATGAAGGTGGTTAACTTGTAGTCCAGTTAATCTAGAAGATTCCAGTTTGAGATAAGAGAAATTAATTAATTAATTAATTAATTGATTGATTAATGGCAGGGCATTGCACTGAGAGCCGGTCAGTTTCCCAGTCAAATTTGAGGTTTTTTTTTTTTAATGCAGTGGCCTAGGGCCAGGGTACCTGTGGTCTGTCCCTAGCCATATTCACAGATCTGAATTCTAAGGTATCCTCTGAAGCTGTCCTCTAGGGGCCGCCATCAGATAGGGAAACAGGTGGCATATGCCTTTTCAATACTGTACCTGGTCAAAAAGACTTTCCCGAAGGTCAGATTACACTCTATATGGTACCAGGTAGATATCACGTGCCAGTAAGGTAATGCTCAAGATCCTGCAAGGTAGACTCCAGCAATTCATGGAGCGAGAATTGCCAGATGTACAAGCCGGGTTTAGAAAAGGCAGAGGAACTAGAGACCAAATTGCCAATATCCGCTGGATAATGGAGAAAGCCAGGGAGTTTCAGAAAAACATCTATTTCTGTTCAATTGACTATTCTAAAGCCTTTGACTGTGTGAATCATAACAAATTGTGGCAAGTTCTTGGTGGTATGGGGATGCCAAGTCATCTTGTCTGCCTCCTGAGGAATCTGTATAACGACCAAGTAGCAACGGTAAGAACAGACCACGGAACAACGGACTGGTTTAAGATTGGGAAAGGAGTACAGAAGGGTTGTATACTCTCACCCTACCTATTCAACCTGTATGCAGAACACATCATGCGACGTGCTGGGCTTGATGAATCCAAGGCTGGAGTTAAAATTGCTGCAAGAAACATTAACAATCTCAGATATGCAGATGATACCACTTTGATGGCTGAAAGCGAGGAGGAGCTGAGGAGCCTTATGACGAAGGTGAAAGAAGAAAGTGCAAAAGCTGGGTTGCAGTTAAACCTCAAAAAAACCAAGATTATGGCAACCAGCTTGATTAATAACTGGCAAATAGAGGGAGAAAACGTGGAGGCAGTGACAGACTTTGTATTTCTAGGCGCAAAGATTACTGCAGACGCTGACTGCAGCCAGGAAATCATAAGACATTTACTTCTTGGGAGGAGAGCAATGACCAATTTTGATAAAATAGTTAAGAGCAGAGACATCACACTGACAACAAAGGTCTGCATAGTTAAAGTAATGGTATTCCCCGTAGTAACTATGGCTGTGAGAGCTGGACCATAAGGAAGGCTGAGCGAAGGAAAATACAGTAGATGCTTTTGAACTGTGGTGTTGGAGGAAAATTCTGAGAGTGTCTTGGACTGCAAGAAGATGAAACCAGTCCATACTCCAGGAAATCAAGCCAGACTGCTCACTTGAGGGAATGATATTAAAGGCAAAACTGAAGTACTTTGGCCACATAATGAGAAGACAGGATACCCTGGAGAAGATGCTGATGCTAGGGAAAGTGGAAGGCAAAAGGAAGAGGGGCCGACCAAGGGCAAGATGTATGGATGATATTCTGGAGGTGACGGACTCGACTGGGGGTGGAGATGGCTGACAGAGGGTCTGGCGTGGGCTGGTCCATGAAGTCACAAAGAGTTGGAAGCGACTGAACGAATAAACAAAAACAAAAAAACAAAAGATGACACAGACTATAAAAGAGTGTGTATTCTAAAGCATGTGATTTATTTAATAGCATATTAACTCTGAGAGCCAGATTGGTGTAGTGGGTAAGGCACCAGGCTAGAAACTGGGAGACTGTGAGTTCTAGTCCTGCCTTGGGCTCGAAGCCAGCTGGGTGACCTTGGGCCAGTCACTTTATCTCAGCCCTAGGAAGGAGGCAATGGTAAACCGCTTCTGAAAAACCTGCCATGAAAACTGCAGGGACCTGTCCAGGCTGTCTCCGAGAATCGGACACAATTGAACCAATTTTGTCAGAAGGATGAAACTCCTTCCTTCTCTCTGTTCATTCCCAAGCTGGGAATTTAATAGAAATAGCCAGATGATAAGTGGAGAGTCAAAATATGTTTATTCACCAATGTTGTCAAATTTCTTTGAGTGGGAGGCCGTGCCAGGGATTAATTTTCTCCATCCTTTTATAGATCTTTTGGCCAAATTTTAGCCAGACGGAATGCATCACCCCATTACAATAACCTTTGCTCTATCGGCATGAACATCTGCCCTTTTCATATCCTATTCCTCCTGACATGGACATTTGCTTTTCTCATCCTGTTCAGATGTTCTCTTATCTCAAAATTATGGCATATTTCCTTATTTATGGTTAAGCAGAAATTTCTTTATCCTTAGTAAAAACACAAATGGGCACTTTACCTTTCCTATACATGCATTTTCCTACAAGATATATATATATTCCGTTTCTACATAATACACTCATTTGTCTAATCAGGAACCAGCTACCAGCATTACATCACAAGATATATGTCCTTTCCTTATTGTAATCCAACAATGTGTGTGTGTGTGTGTGTGTGTGTGAATCTATCTATCTACCTACCTACCTACCTACCTACCTACCTACCTACCTACCTACCTACTGTACCTACCTACCTACTTACTTACTTGTGGCCATCCTGTTCTGTGTAACCAATGAAAAAAAAGATCAAATGGTATTTTTATTGTGCATTATTTATGTTATGGAGCATATGTGAGATATGGTAGGTTTGCCCTCTGGCTCCCTCAAGTGGGGCTCCCTACTCCCTTCCATCAGAATGTGACTACTGATTTTAGAAGATACAGTTTGTCTATTATATAGATTAAGCTTCAGTTGCTAACTGAGAGTTGAAGACCATGGGAGAACGTTATGGTAAAGAAAGCCACCCAGAGTCATAACAAATTGGGGCATCCTATAAATCTAATACAGAGAGAGAATGAGAATGAGAATGAGAATGAGAATGAGAATTCATTCATTCATTCATTCATTCATTCATTCATTCATTCATTCAATTTATATGGCCGCCCATCTCAACAAGTGACTCTGGATGGCAAATAAAATTAAAAAGAAAATAAAAACAAATACAAAAATTAAAATGCATAGCAGCCGAAAATAAATCATACATCATAATCTGTGTATGTATGTATGTATGTATGTATGTATGTATGTATGTATGTATGTATGTGTATATATATATATATATGTATGTATGTATGTATGTATGTATGTATGTATGTATGTGAATATATAGTTGTTAAAAAATCTTAATTCACATATAACTCTACTTTTCTGTAGCTGGATCTTTCCTTCTGATTCTCTAAGCCAGTGTTTCTCAACCTTGGGAACTTTAAGATGTGTGGACTTCAATTCCCAGAATTCCCCAGCCAGTCATGAAGTCCACACATCTTAAAATTCCTAAGGTTGAGAAACACTGCTCTAACCCTTCTCTGGGTTGGGATGCTATCCTTTCCTCGCAGGCAACAGATTGAAGAGATACTCTGTCCTTGGGGAATGGAAGACATAAAGGGAAAATAAAGGCAAATCTGGGTTTTTCCGTCTTCTTTTTCAAGTCCACCTGAAGGAAACCTTCCTGTCCCAGATTGGTTGCTCAGCTTGAATTTCTTAGGCTGTGCAGCTTTCTGCCACTATTTTATTTATTTATTATTTAAATTTATATGACCGCCCATCTCCCCCAACCGGGGGACTCTGGGCAACTTACAATAAAATCCGCAATTAAAATACAAATATAAAATTACAGTGATCAATATAAATATAATAAATAAGTGTAAAATCCAATCTGGCTAATCGATCTTAA
Organism: Charina bottae; assembly: GCA_023362775.1. Classification (NCBI taxonomy): domain Eukaryota; kingdom Metazoa; phylum Chordata; class Lepidosauria; order Squamata; family Charinaidae; genus Charina; species Charina bottae. Next base: position 59,026,197 of record JALMGJ010000005.1, on the reverse strand, counting down.
ATAATGGGGAGGACATTATGGTACTAGCCACCCCCAGGAGGAGCTATTGCCTTTCCCATCCCAAGCAAGGCGGCAGAACCAGGTTTTCAAATTTTTCCAGAAGGCCGGGAGTGAGGAAACCCACCTCAGCTCCGGGGGCAAGATATTCCAAAAGGCGGGCGCCACTGCAGAGAAGGCCTGCTGCCTAGACCCGGCTAAATAAAATTCTTTTGTTGATGGGGTCTGTAACATGCCCTCTCTGCATGACTGGGTGGGGTGCGTCGATGTTATGGGGATGAGACGGTCCCTCAGGTATCCTGGCCCCATGCCATGTAGGGCTTTAAAGGTGATAACCAACACCTTGAATTGGACCCGGAAGCAAACCGGCACCCAGTGCAGCTCGCGGAATAAAGGTGTTATGTGTGCTGATCTTGGTGCACCTGAAATTGCCCACATGGCTGCATTCTGTACCAGCTGTAGCTTCCGGATATTCTTCAAGGGTAGCCCCATTTAGAGCACATTGCAATAGGCTATATGGGAGATGACAAGGGCACGAGTGACCGTTCGGAGGGCATTTAGACTGACAGCATTAAGTTTGATTGACTAACTCTTTTGTATCTGAACCTCTTGAGGTATTTTCTCCCCCTTGCACTGTTGCCATTCAGCAGATTTAAGCATGTTGGAATCTGGCAAATCAACCATGCCTCATTATCATATGGGTGATTGCTCTAGGAGGCAAACTTTGTGCTTCCAGAGGAAGCTAGTTATTGCCCCTCCCACTTCCTCTCTCTCTCTGATTCTTCCACCATCGAGGAGGAAGCAGCATGTGGCTGCTCCTCTCCATGGAGAGGCCATGTGCTAGGCCTCAAGTCCCTTTCTCTTCGTAGCCTCTGGCAGCAAACAGGGCCAGAGGTATACAGTTTAGGGAACAGAAAGAACTGAAACCAATTTTCTACTGAAATGGCTGTACCTGGACAAAATAAATGTAAGAACTCTTTTGTACTTCCTTTTAGTACCTGCAATGTCTAAGCGTGTGTTTCTTTATGCTTGGGTGGGCTAAAAGTGTAAGAATAAGAACCTGAATCTCTCTAACGTGCTCACAGGCTGTGCTTTTAAACAATATTCCTTTTTCTGTGCACGAGTTTACACAACGTTAAGCTCTGCTCCATTCACTGGTTCTAACAAGCCACTGAATGATCTTCAAAGCAACCCATATTCTTCCTGCAATGCCAGAAATAATCAACTGATCTAAAGTAGTGATATTATTTGTCCATGAACTAAAAAAGAATTTACCAGTGGATTTCTAAAACACTCCTTCTAGCATCATTCCCTCACTTCAGTTTCATCCCAAATAATTTAGCACTTTTATCCTTAATTCCACCCATTCTGCTGGCAGCTCCTTGTTTACCTCTTTTTACCCACTGCCAAGACATTTTAAAAATTTCTAACAAAGTAACCCTGCGTTTGCTCCACTTCCTTTAATCCTAAGCCTTCCTTGTCCTCTTTGACTACTTTGCAAATGTATTTTTCTCTCTGTACAAATTATACAATACATATTGGATTCCATTTTATTCATTATTTATTCATTATATTTTAAATTATTGTTTATTATGTATGTTACTTTATTATAAATGTATATTAATGATTTTAATTCTGTTGTAAACCACCCAGAGTCCCCCTTGGGGGAGTTGGGCGGTGATAAATCCAATAAATAAATAAAATAAATAAAAATATTTTTCATATCCTTATTTTTTGCTGACATAATTTTCATATATATATATATATATATATATATATATATATATTTATATTTATATTTATATTTATATTTATTTATATTTATATATATTTACATAATGATGATTCTTCATCATTCCACCAGGCATCCTTTTTCATACTTCCATTAGCATTAACTCCAGACTTCTGTAACACTTCGTAACATAATAACTCTCTGGCAGCCAACTTCCACATTTTCTTTCTTAGTCTAGTTTCCATTTGTCCTCTAGAGAGATTGCTCTGTCTTCTATACTTTTTCATCCACATGGATCAACCAACTTTTCCAAACCATCTCACATCTCAACACAATATCTACTTTCAGCCGGACATCAGGCCAAGGCAATATTTAAACAAAGAGTCTTGGATGTTAACGCCCAAACCGACATTGAGGCACTTGCAAACATTAGGTTGTTGAAATGGCTGGCCAAGAATAAAATGTCCTTTCAGACAGAAAAATACCTGACAATGGGTTTGACTCAATACCATAGGATAGCTCTTACCAGAGCAAGATTTGAGCAGCTAGATTCTATGGTCAAATATGGACGATTCCATCAAGTCCCATATTTTGAGAGAACATGTGTTTGTGGAGCATCTGAAATAGAAGACATTGCGCATGTCCTATTTAAATGCCAATTATATGCCTCAGCAAGGGCTCACTACTCACAGACTCTACTTGACAGAACCATACACTGGGACTGTAATAAACGACTATGTTACTTCCTTCAGGGTACAAACACATATGTAGTCTCTAGAACTGTTAAGTTTATAGTCAGGGCTGTCCAATTGAGAACACATTTTATAGAACATATTGGGCATGCAAAGGCGATGAATTCACCTAAATACATTTTGTATTTGTATTTTACTATATATCTTAGAGTTGGACCATAAGGAAGGCTGAGTGCCGAAGAATTGATGCTTTTGAGCTGTGGTGCTGGAAAAGACTCTTGAGAGTCCCTTGGACTGCAAGGAGGTCAAACCAGTCAATCCTAAAGGAAATCAACCCTGACTGCTCATTGGAAGGGCAGATACTGAAGCTGAAGCTCAAATACTTTGGCCACCTAATGCGAAGAGAGGAGTCGCTGGAAAAGACCCTGATGCTGGGAAAGTCTGAAGGCAAAAGGAGAAGGGTACGGCAGAGGATGAGATGGTTAGATAGCATCACCGATGTAATGAACATGAATTTGAGTAAACTCTGGGAGACAGTGGAGGACAGGAAGGCCTGGCATGCTATGGTCCATGAGGTCACGAAGAGTCGGACACGACTTAACAACTGAACAACAAATTCATCTTATTATAAGCCTCTGCATTATTTTATACTCTTTTATCTTACTCTTTTATCTTTATCTTACCCCCCTGTATTTTATCTCATTTTATCTCTCTAGTCTATTTTACCTTACCTTATTGTATTTTACCTGTCTTATTTTACTGTATTTTATTGTGGCTGATGCCCATTTTTTGATATGGTCATTTGACTAATCAATAAAGCTATACTGACTTACTTACTACTTTTTCATACAGGTCTCAGACTTTCTCTTCCTGTAGTCATTATATTTTTATTATTCTTTCTCTTTTCTTTCATGTCATTTTTTCCAGACAATCCACTCATAACAATATTAAATAAAGCTCTGTCCCACATTCAGAACCTCTCAGCAGCCTAGTAACCTTCATTAGTTCTTTCAATATTTCATCATAAACAATCCAATCAATCATGCTTTTAGATTTATTCCTTTGCCATGCATTTGTATGCATATGAATCATTTTCTAAACAGATGTTCCCCAACCACCATTCTTATTCATTCTTGTGTTTTCAAATGGCCCAATCCCCTTTTCTGTACTCAGTATCTCATTCCCACCCATTTATTCAGGTCACCTAAAATAATATATATTTTCTTCCTTAATTGCATTCACTGAGAATATTGCACAATTTTTCCACAAACTCTCACCTTCCATGAGGTCAGGGGACGGGGGGATGGAGGAGGTAAAAAAATCCTGATGATAGTCAGGGCAATGCTAGCAGACTTGACCCTTTGTACTTGCAGGCAACATTGATGCACGTACAAAAAAATTAATAGCATTTATGCTGCTATGACCACCATCTTGACTTTTTTCCATCCCCAGTGAAATGCTGTATACATTCTTTATTATCTCAATTCATTTTCTGGCTTTTAACCATCTCATCTGATGAAAATTGTGTTTGGAAGACTTATTCATGGTTAACTTAACTATGGTTTACTCAAACCAATTTTGAGTTTGCTTGACAAATTGAGCCATCAATTGTTGGTTTGCACAACACACTAATATGAAAAGTATGTCATGCAAACTCTTCTGAAGAGTTCTTAAAAACTATTTTATAAAACTTCAGTTGGCCTAAGAAAGCATTACTTTCAATGGATTTCAAGTATTTCTACGTACATTCCATGTGTTCGTTCTATTGTATTTTTCATTGAATGTTGTATAGCACTGCAGTGTCAGCGTTGCAGATCCCAAAATTGTGTGAGGATTTTTAAAGCCTTTATTATTTATTTAATTTACTGAAGCTTATATGCCCTCCACTCATATCTCACCCCAATCTTTGAAAGCCTTGGCAAACATCAAGCCATGTATCTGAATTGTACATATAGTACAGATTTTATACCTAATTTCCAAGGGCATACACAGTTATGCCAAGAAATTTCTGCTAGCTTCTCACATCAGCCAAGCCATAATATGGTTTGTAATCCGGATTCCTGACTAATTGTGCAAACCGAGACAATTCTGGCTTGTTAAGCAAATCATGGCTTAGTGCCTAATGTGAACCCATCTCCTTATATTCCGTCTCTCTCTCTGTCTCTCTCTCTCTCTCTCTCTCTCTCTCTCTCTCTCTCTCTCTCACACACACACACACACACACACACACACACACGCGCGCACAAACAGGAGCAGGACAGACCGCATTAATGTCTTGATTAAGACCGGATTAAGTTAGTTTTATTACAAGGAAGCCCCAGCTTCATAATCACTGCCTGCAGGCATGGGATGCTGTAACATTGGACTGTCTGAAAGGATTATCAGCATTTTTTAAATTTTTGGCCATACCGGGCAGGTTAATTTTCCTCTCGAATCCAGAAAGCGGCATGAAAATATAAAAAAAAAAAACCACGAAGCATTTGCTCTGAACACGGAACCTTAAAATAACCACGAGCTTCCTTATTGGCTTCTATTGCCGAAGGGTGGCTGGATGCAAAGACACCGCTGCCACCTTACTGCAGAAAACAAAAGCCGGTCTTCCTGTAATCTCTTCGAACAGGAAGATGCAGGAAGCACATCCCTCTGAGTACCGCACCGCCCAACACAGGAGGGCGGCCGTACTGACAAGGGAACCGCGGCGCTATCACGTAGCTGATCGGATAACATCCTAAACGGACGGCAGAAAAATAGAAAGTCTTCTTTCAGAGATTTTGCTTCTATCTGTGCTCCTGCCCTCTGAAGATGCTGGCCACAGATGCTGGCGAAACGTTAGGAACCACAACTTCCAGAACACGGCCACACAGCCCGGAAGACCCACAACAGCCAGAAAGTCGTCTTATCTATGGTTGAACTTGTGGAAGGGCGGAAGTTCCTGTAAAAACACATCCGACGAATAACGCATCCCCTCGACACTAAGTTCCGCCTTAAAATTACTCCGCCCAGGGTTTAATTTCGGTCCGGGCAGTCGCATTATAAGGGTCGGGTCTATTACTTGCGATGGCGAGTAGCGGCAGCAGCAGTGGCGGCAGCGGCTTGACGGCGACGCTGCAGGGCCAACACATTCCCGCCGGCTGGGATGTCTCTGCTGGCAGCCCCCGCGTCTCGGTCGCCTGTTCCTGGGAGTGTCGGAGCGACTTGGCGAGGGTTCTCTGCGTCGTCCCGGCGGGGGGACTCGACGCGGGGGAGCTTTCGGAGCCAGCCCCGAGCGGGTGAGAAGGGCCCTCTGAGAAGGGAGGGGAAGGGGGTCGACCGAAGGGTAGGTGGCGGGCCGAGGAATAGCCCGTAGCTGCAAAGGCCGCTTCGGCGGGATGGTTGAGTTCTTTCCAGGCTCACCCTTCTGGGTTCAGGAGCCCGTAGTTGTTTAGTTCGGGGGTAGGCTGTGGCCTGAATTTTGCAAACCACGGCTTATGGTTTACCGGGATGTGTGAATCCAGCCCGTTGGGGTTTGCTGACTGAACCATGCTCCAGACAAACTTAAAACCATTGAAATAGAGGGACTGGATTCATTCGTGGCACTAAACGTAGGGGTTTGGCTTAGCAAGTGGGGATCGGAGGGGGAGAAACAATTTGTGATGTCCTGAGCAAGTTTTTGTGTTCTCTGGTGCCCCCTCCAACATCTTGGAGCAGAACTGCTGGAAATTAGCCATATGTTTTCTTGCTTTTTACATACTTACCCAAAATCAAGCTATTCTGTTTTGGAATAAGCCTCATTATGTGAAATGTTGGGAAAAAAGTAAGAAATAGTTAGCAAAATAAATGAAAGGCAGAAGATGAAAGGAAATCTAACTCAATCTAGTTTACATTCACTATATCACTCCATAATATTCTGTTCAATCCATCCTTGCTTCTCTTGCACCCATTCCCTCCATTGGCTTTCAGTTTTTTAAACTACTCTACCTCCCTCTTTTTAAGTTCTCATCACCTGCATCCAGTCATAACTTTCTTGGGCTCACCTTTCCTCTGGACCTGTTCTCTCTTCCTTTATAGATGTTTCATGCTTGGTCCTCATTCATTCTCTCTGTACAGGTAGCCCTTGTTTAATGACCACTTGTTCAGCGACCATTCAAAGTTACGATGGCGCTGAATAAGGAGACATACAACTGGTCCTCATAGTTGGGGCCATTGGAGTATCCCTGCAGTCATGTGATTGCGATTCAGGCGCTTAGCAACCGGCTTGCAATTACGATGGTCACAGCTTCTCATGGTCATGTGATCACCATTTGCAGCCTTCACTACTGGCTTCTGACAAGCAATGTCAGTAGGGAAGCTGGCAGGAGGTTGCAGATGGTGATCATGTGATGTCGCACCTAACGACTACATGGGATTCGCTTAACAACGGCAACCAGAACTGTCAGCATAGTCACATGATGTCACGCTTTACAACCACGTTGCTTAGCGATGGAGTTGTCAGTCCCAATTACCATTTGTTAAGTGAGGACTACCTGTATAATCAAACCATCTCAACATACCTCTTTAATACTTGTCTCTCACTTTTGTATTCAGTCCATATTCATCATTAGTCATTCATTCTTGGCTGTATAAGAACTCCAGTACAGATCCTAAAATAAGCTAGACAGATTTAAACATAAGCACACACACACACAAAATCACAATACACCCTTATTTTGGAAAAGATAAAATTCCAGCCCCGACTACTTACCATACATACAACTTATCCACAGTGGTTCTCTCTCGTACCATTACTATCACCCAGTGCAATCCTTGGCTGTCAAAAGGTTGATCTTCAGCTTAATCTTTTGTATCAACCCAACACAAAAAAGATTAGACATACACTCAAAATCTGTGTGTCTTATCCCGCTTCCCTGACTTATCAACCTAGGGTTTCCAGCTCCGGCTAAAACCAGTCTTGGTGACTATTCTTTTGTACATATACTCATTTGCCAGAATCGATACTCTAAAAAAGGACAGGCCTAGGATTGAAGAACAACCGTATTCATGATCTGTATCATTAATTGATGCCTTTATCGGCAGATACACATACTTTAACCATTTTCCCTCACCACAGACTACTGTCTCATTCACCCATACACATTCACATATATAAATGTCTCCCTTTTCCAAGTAAAAAAGAAGAAAACCTGGGATGGAAATAGGGTGAGAAGAAGGGATGGCTCTGCAGGAAGAGAAAGAAAGAGCGAACAAAAGATGAGATGAACAGGAGAGGTAATTGACGGAAGAAAAAGAAAAGAAAAAGACTTTGCCTTCCGCATGTAGAAGGTCAATGTTTTCAGTGAGACAGGAATAGAGAAAAGCTGCTGCTGTCCCTAGAGAATGAGGACTGTAGAAAAATGCTTGGAGCAGTTCTTTATCTATGGACACTACACAGTCTTTGCTTTCAAGCTTCATTTTCCCCCTTTCAGTAGTGCATGCTTCTGTTTTCTGAATGTAAGTTCAGCCCCTCTCTTCAAAGGGGAGGGAAAAACACTTCTTATTTTAAGTAAATACAATCATATTTGGAAGAGATGGCCACTTTTAGGCCTATGTTAGATTTTAGCCATGGGATAAATATTTTCAGATTTTTGTCATGTACTGTACATTTGAAATGTTTACTTCCCAGAAGTATTGGTGTTCAAATGCATAACAAGATAACCTTTCCCCCTTATTCAGTCAGAATGTTGTCGTTCTTGAAGGACAAATAAATGATGACGGTGTAGATCCCTGTTTACTCTACTTGCACTGTGATCCATGTGGATCTGAAGAAATTGTCAGTCTTAGTATTGTAAGCGAAGCAAGGAACATGGAAGTCTACTTAGGAGATGAATACTATGCAACTGGAAGGGGAGAGAAAGTCTTTACTGTCAAACACGGCAGGTCAGTTGTTTTGCCTTTCTTCACATTGATTTAGTCTATAATGTAATGAGCTTATATTCAGTCTTGCAGATAAGACTTCCAGAAATTATTTGCTCATAAATATTTTTATCAGCCTGCCAAAATAATGTTGCTTGAGTCTTGTTTTTCTCATTCTGTATTCATATTGGCATATAGACTATGTTTTGCTAGTGCAATGAAACTCAAAGCAACATTTTGATAACTGGTTGGAACATCCTTGAAAAGTTCTTTATCCTATAAAAAAAGTTCCAAGGATGTATCTTGTTGGGATAGAAGGAATATAATAGGTAAGAAATTAATTGGACATGTTGGATAGAGATCCTAAGAGTAACAAGCTGCATCTCATGAAAGAAAGAAAGGAGTATTTATACATGGTCAGATTATATGTGGAGTGGATAACACTTGTAACCAGGTTGCTTTCAAGAAGTTTATTTAAAAATAACACTGGACCAGAGCCTTTATTATATGTGGATGACCAACTTTATATTTATATTGTTGAAGTATTTTTTGATACATGTTTCCAAAATACCTAAAATGAACTAGAGTTGAATTTCAGAGTTCCGGCCAAGCATTAAGCTTTTTGCTCACTGGGATTTTCCCATTCATTTCACTGTAGCTCTTAATAGCTACTTCTCCTCCCCTGTGATTTTGGAAAAAAATATCTCCAGCAGAATTCAATGTGTTGTGTGTCAGCGGTACCCTGTATTTACACTGAAGTGCTTGCCATGTACATAGAGTTTCTGGATTATGAGCGGGCTCTGTAATATTTTCTGCTATGTTTAAGTCACTGCTGGCGTTATACAGATTACTAAGAAAACATAAGAGCTGTTGAAATTTTTAAATATTTGTACATACAGCAATGTTGCCTTTTTGTTGGACATTAGAAAAATGTAAGTAGCATCTTGAAAAAAAATCATAGTTTGTTTTGTTCTTTATGAAAAACTATTTCATTAATGCAGTGTTATACATAAAACTTTACAATTCCTTTATTTTATTTTTCTAGCAAAAGTGACCAGGTTTCATTATACAAAAAGTATCTTAAATTGGAGTGCTCCACAGTTTCTTGTAAGATTAAGGTAGGAAATTACAAAAAAACAAAAAACCTTAAATTCTAGGCTCATTTTTTTACGGTAGTGCCAGCAGTTGCACAAAGCATTCAAAGGAGATCCTTTGCAAAGCATGTCAGTGAGCAAAGCACTCCTCCTTAAAGCATTAAAACAGCTGTTCTTTGAAAGGCCCATGCAGCTTCTTTGAAAGCTGTCCCCAGCTGTCTGTACATGTGTGTATCTGTATGCACAGGCAATACTTCTGAAACTGCAAATAAAGCAGCTGGACATGCCTACTTGCAAACAACTGGAGACAACCTTTGAAGCAGTTGTACAGGCCATCCAGTGTTATAGCAGCTTTGAGAATTGACACACTTTATTGACCCACTTTATAGAAGGTCTCTTTTGAATGCCTTGTACAGCCCTAATGGTGATAAATAAAATAAAATTACTGTGTTTCCTCTTGCATTCTGGAAGACGTAAAAAGAAGACCAGTATCATTTCCTTTGATCTGTGAGAGTTTTCCTCCAGCCATGTTTGCTTTTAAGAAGTTTTTAATTATCTCTCTCTTTCCTTTGTGAGGAAGGGATTTTAGAGGTAGGACAAAAAGCAATATAGCATAAGCAAGCTATGATATGGAGATAAATTGATCATCTTTAGAAGCACCAAGTGTTTGTTCTGAAAAAAATATTCCTTCCCAATTGCAAACATGCAATAAGCATATCTTCTCAGTCCCATGTTTTCCTGTTCGTACCTCATAACTTTTCTTAATTATCTAACCTCCATCTCTGGCCAGTGAGACCCAGTAAACCTAGCTGATATAAAACTGATTCAGAGGGAAGTAGAAGGGAGGTATGTTCAGCACCATTCCCTTTTTTCAGTAAATAAAAGGTTAGAAACCCTTGTTTTCTGACATAATGTGCAATTTCAAAGGTTCTGTATGAAATATGCTTGGAAAGCACACTAGTGCAGAATTAACCATTGAAACTATGGCTTTAATACCATCTCAGAATAAATTTTAATGTAGCTGAAGTTTGGCTTCAACCTATGGCTTACTATTAACCTGTTCATATGTTTAGTTGTATCAGACCTATTATCAGCACCTGCTAAAAGCTTACTATGAGGGTTGAGGAGAGAAAATTAGAGGTCATTTTTCTAAAACAAATGTCTGAAATTAATTGAATTATTTCCTCAGTTCACCAGAGTGTGTATCTTCTCTTTTCACTAGCTATTGTCCATCAGTGAAAAACAAAGAGTACTCATCAATAAAATCATAGTACAAGTCCATTCGGCTTGTGCAAAAACTGTGCCAAGTGTTGCTACATTAGGATCAGGAATAGACCTAGACAAAGTACAAACTATAATGGAATCAATGGGATCCAAATTATCTCCTGGGGCACAACAACTCCTAGATATGGTTCGTTTTCAACAGAAGGTAGGTTACCATTTGAAAAACACTATTTATGAAATGTCATTTTTATGGTGCAAGAAGTAGAAGAAGAGACTGTATAATGTGGGATTTCTGTATGCTCAGCTTGCACAGTAGTATTTGTGTGTTGTTAATAACTGAAATAAAGGCAGGTTTTGCCTTCTTTCAAATGTCTCTTATCCAATTTAGTTGTATAGTTAGAATTTCTATTTATAGATAGCCTTCCTTTCCAGGCTAATTTGTGGTCTTTTTAACATAGTGAAGATGATAGATAGATAGATAGATAGATAGATGATAGATAGATAGATAGATAGATAGATAGATAGATAGATAGATAGATGGATGATAGATAGATAACACAAAGTTGCATAATTGGTCTGGAAAGGTAGGTTATATATAAATTGGAGTTATGTGGCAACACCTGAACCTTCCAATCTAGACTCCAAAATTAGGTAAGCTCAGCTTTGCTTAGTACTTGGGAGACTACCAGGGACTCCAGAGCTGTAGGGTAGACTGGGGTGAGTGGGTGGGAAACGAACTAGGAAGAAGGGAATGGCAAACTATTTCCATACTATTACCAAGAAAATTGCACTGGTGTCCCATGTAGTCATTAGGAATCAAACATGACTTGTGGGTGTCTTTACCTTTGACTACGAGGTATGTAGTTCATTAGTTCTGTCACACAGTTCTAAGATCTGGATCAAGTAGATGAAGAAAATAGCAATGAAAATGCAGTTATATTCTTCCCTACCATTGTTACCTTCCTTTTCCTTTGTCCTGATCAACCCTTGTTTAGCACAGTTTGCATTTAAGATAACAATAAAAAGAGCCTCCCTTCATACTTCCTCCTTCAGAGCTCCAAATTAATTATGTTCTTCTGTCAAGGAATACAGTAAAATAAAGCCAAGTTCAATAAAGTATACTCAAGCAGCCAGGGTTAGCATGGTTGAATATGGTGGGATTTCAGAAAATCGCTACAAAAACAGCATATTCAGCAAATGGTTTTCCAACAAGGGGAATATTTAACAGTTCAATATGAGCATGTAATATACAAAGAAATACTACTAAGTGCTGGAGATTTGTACATTTATTTTCTTGGGTTACATATCTAAGTTAATGAGACCATACATTTTATTTCCATTAGAATGGAATTTCTTTTGGAGCCAAGTTACAAAACATCTTGGGGAAAAATGGATTTGTGTATGGAAAAAATCATACCATTGATGGGTTGAAGAAGGCAGCTGAATTTGGAAGATTAGACCACTTGTCCAATGGACCTTCTCTTTTAAAAGCTAATTTGGCAGCTAAAACAGCCATAGAGGATTTAAATACACACTCCAAGATGAGTAAACAGGTTCTTACTACAGGTAACATTTTTGAGCTTCCTCGACTTCAGGTTCCACAGCCTTGTGCTGTATGTTCTGAAAGTGACTGTAAAGGGATTCTGGCATCATTTTTGCAAGAGCAAGGAAATCAAAATTCAAATATGCCCAATTCCACATTGCTGCTTCCACTTCTTCAAACGGTATGTGGTCAAGTAGATCGTCTATGCGTAGATGAAAAGAATAAATGCTGTGAAAAGACATCTGCTTCTGAGGAGGATGGAATTCAAACCGTTGGGTGAGTTCATATTGAAAAATGTTATGCACTTTTAAAATTGGGCTCTAAGTGCCTTTGTTGGAAAAATATGGCAGGCTTCACCAGGCAGTTGAACTAGGTAACTCTTAAACAGCACTTCTGCCCATAGCGTGACCATTGAATTTAGCTGGATTTTTGAAGGCACTGACGTTGAGGGCACTCAAATGGCTGACTAGAATTTCTGAATGGTTTACTTTCTATAAATGTATGCCTCTCTGATAGCAGGAACTGTACGAAAGATTAACTGGTTAAATTTAAAAGATAATTAACTATGCACTTATTTCCTGATTATCTACTGGTTCCCTATATTATCTGTTTAGATCAGTTTTAAGATGCTGGCATGAAATCGTGGAAAAGGTATTTATTTGTTTATTCAGTTTATATGGCTGCCCACTCACCAAGTGACTCTGGGTAGCTAACAGTGTTAAGAACAACCAAAATATACATCAGTAATAAAAATCCAACAAACCGGAAGAAACACAACACCTATAGCACTGGGGACAATAATTCACAAAATTGATATTGACACATACAGTGTCCTGGCCCAGTGCCTAAAGTATTGATTTGTAATGTAATGATTACTTATCTGTACACAAATACTGAAGATCATATGCCTCAGTATCCATTAAGGTGCTATAATCATATTTTGCTTAATGCCTTCCCAGGGGTATTTGACTTAATTTAATAAATCTTCTGCTCATTTGATTTAAATGGAAAGTGACAGATTATATTTTTAATGTTTAAAAATGAATATTTAGGAATTCCAAATTATTAATACTAATTATGCAGAATATTAAGTAATGTAGATTTGGAGGAGTAACAGTTTTGAGATCTTGATTCTTCAGTATCAGACATTCTATTGGGGCATTTGTAAAATTCATGCTGCTTAAGGTGCATAATTCATATTTCTGGATGGCGTGGGTCAATTTTTGGTTGTTTCCATTTCTTGCAGTTTAGAACAGCAGCATATTTGTCTGTATTTGGAAAAGTTCATGTCCAAAAAGATGGAGCTGACAGAGAAGAGATTAATGGACTATATTGATCTACGTATGCAAAAACTTCAGGAACATGTTGATAATAAACTTGCTGCAATAATAGATTTGGTTAATAATTTGCATATTGTTTCTCAAGAACATGGTCCTTTGAAAGAAGAAAAAACAAACGGGAAGAGGTAGGAAATCTTTGAAAAATCAAAGACCTCAGTATGTTTTGTAAGGACAGGTCTGTATTTTGCAAGCTTTTTGCTTATAAGCTTGTAAGCATTTACATCTCAGACCTTGTACTTTTTCTGTAATTTTGCAAGTATTATACCCTTATGTTAATTGTTAATATCTGTAATGTGCAAAATAAGTATTTTTTACATTTCAGAGAATTTTCTACATCTGCTTATGACCTATTTATTCATAAATATTTAAAAATTAGCATGATAAGTGTCCTATTAAATTATCTTGAACCACTCTAAATAAAGTACTTTGCAGCTTTATCACTATTTAACTAGTTTCTTATATTTTAATGTAGGGTAATACAGCATAAAATAATTAACTTATATCCATTAATTTTGGGTTCTTAATTAATTCTCAGCCTTGGAGAAAAGCAAATGAATTAAGGGAAAGGAGTCAGTGTATTTCAGTGATACATACATTCTGTATCTGGGCTTGTCCATACAGAACTTCTAGATGTTTCAACATATATTTGCTCTAATCTTATTTTGTATCTATTCATCTCTATCTGACATCTGTTCATGGATTAATATTATGCATATGATAAATGTTTGAAGTAGAGAAATAGAATCCAGTGATTTCTGACATCAAAAAACTATTTTTTCTACAATGATTTATTCATTCATACTTCTCTTTCAGTAGTTTTCTTGAATGTTTATGCATTAATATATAAATGAACAAGGTGAAGGTTTTTGCCTAAAAATAAGTTTAACATAAAGGGGTTCATGAAAGGGGAATGTTTCTGGCCATTTTCTTCCCTACAGCCACCTGTGTCTCCTGAAAACTTCTCCAGAAGAAAAGGTGAGGGAAGAGGAAAAGAATCATATTTATGACCATAAGCTTCCTCAATTTCAATTTCTTTATTTTGGTATCTGATGTAAGGGTGTGTGTATGTGTGTATGTTTTGTATTTGGCTGTTTCCATTCCAGATATGTTTGATTTCTCTTTAATGCTGTAGTTGATTTATTTTAATTGAAACTATTCTTTTAAGGAAAAAATCATGGAAAAACAACAGAACATTCCATTCATATCTGTGTAGATGTGAAGCAGCCAGATGAAGATCCTTGTTAGTTATTCAGTTTCTGGTATCTGTATCCCGTTTCTCGAGTGATGAGACGCTTTGCTGCTAGACCAACTAGGAGGACTGCGTTTGTAGCCAACACAACAAGTGCAAGGATGTATAGGATTTGGGGCCGTGCATTAAGGCTTTCTTCTGGATAAATTTCACTAGAAGTGGCTGAATATAAAAAGCAGAAGACAAATGGAGGGTAAAAAGGTCTTCACAAGTTCCAAAATCATTCAACAACACTTTTAAAATAAAGTCTGGAAAATTATTGGCTATACATTTCTTTTTCGTTACCAGTATTTTATGGTTGATTGGGTAGACATGGAGGTCCTGGCAGTTCTATTTGCCTGCAGTTCAGTGGTAGCATGCTCTGATTGCTATTTATAATACTGGAAGTGTTCTTAAATAATTTTGAATAAAACCAGTTAAATCTATGTATATAAGCTCTCCAAAGAAGACATTATTCTCACCTGAGCGATCCATAGAACTTTCTTCTCTTTTCAGTCTAAGAGGTCCAATCACAGCATCTCCTTTCCATTTGTAGGAAGAAATCTCTCTTTTATGCCGAGAAATACAGCCTTTGGTGCAGCGAGAATTAGAATCCTTGCTGTCGCAGATTAAAACTTCACAGTGAAGATAAATAGATGGGTAATATTCTAGGAATCTGAAGGTTCTGAACCTGAACCTCCCATAATGCTCAAGGATGGGATAAGCCACATAGGTATCATCCTTAGTGCAGCTGTAATAGAATATCCAGATTATTTTATAATGATCAACAGTACCTTGGACCTATGTTTATATTTTATGCTTACCAGGAATTAAATTGCTGTGTAAAAGTTCAAGAACGGATGCTTTAAAGGCAAAAAGCTTAAATTTCAATCCTAGATCATCTACTTTCCTTTTCTCACATGGACTCTTTAATCTAGAATTAGCTCCACTTATATTCTTTCCAGAAGGTTACCCCATGTTAGTCTTTTGCAGCATATACAATAAAGGCATGTGAGATTCATTACAGTTTATATGTTTGTAGATTGTAATCCATTTCATCAGATGCCTGGAGTCTTGTAAGCAGAATATTAAATAAGTGCAAAGGTGGTGGGCAGAACAAACTTGAGTGTCTAAAACAAAAGTAGTACTTAGGTGTGATTCAGATATCCTTACTCCAAATAATTAGTTAATGTATGTAATATAATATGAAACCTTGGTCCTATTTTTCCTCTATGATGGAAATTACATCAGTTCTATGTATTGTAATACAACTCAGTTTATAGTAAATTCTAATCATGATGAACAGTAAATGTACTTACCCATTTTTGACTAAATCATATTTTGGTGATGTAGAATTAAGATCTGGAGATGCTGTGCAAGTATCCACAAACACTACCAGATTCGGATCACTGGAACGTAGGCCGATCTGTGCATAGAGCATTTGGTTCAAGTCAACGTAGTATGGAGATTCAAATATTGGTCTGAAGAAGGAATCCGTTTCATAGAAGGACATGCTGAGATTGTATCTACCTACAGCGCTTGTGTTCTTTAAATGTTCACTTTCTGTTACATAAACAACTTCTACAGTTGAATTGTTTTCCATTATACATTTCACAACAATTTCAACTTTCTTTTGGCGGGTGATCACATCACCTACTGGGAAGGCAGTTACAACATTGCTGTAAGAGATGCTTTGACCTTCAGTCTGAGAAAGAAAAAGTATTTTTTTAAATGTTACACACTTTTGAGGAGAGAGAAAAAATTTTTTTTGAGCTACAGATACATCATGAGTCTAAAGTTTCATAATTAACTGTAAGATTACAGTTAAGTGTTTTGTTTAAATGTAAAAATAAGCAGTCATTATATAGTATAATACATCAAAGAACATTGAAGAGTAGCAGCCTTCTTTAATATCAGCTGCTTTGATATTAGTACTTTCTCCATTTGAATACAGAAAAGGTATCTTGAAAATAAGCATTTGAATTCTGTAAAAAGCACAGGACACTTAATGAAGCAGGCTGTTGCCAGTAAATAAAACTATCCAGGAAACCAGTGAACCGTGAGAAATCTGACAGCCACTAGTTGACAGAAACAAGTACTGAAAACCAACTGCTGCCAACTAGTTGCCTGGATTTTTGCAGGCCTGATTGGGTGACTCTGCTGTAAGCAGACTGTAGCTTTGGAAAAAAATAAATGAATTGGTAGCAAGGTTAATGTTACCTTTTTAACTGTTCCACAGCTGTTAATTGGAAAAGAAAACACCACTGGGTTGTAAGCATTAGGTTTGCAAGTTTGGTCATTCAGATGTAAGTAACTTGCATTATAGTTGAGTGAAGCCACGTAAAATTTGCTGAGAGTAATTGTCATCCTGTCTGAAGAACAACTGAGGGATGCTAACAGGAAAAGAAAAAGAAAGGAATGAATAGCCTCAGGAATCATAAAAATCTTTTTGTCCTAGAAAGAATGTAACTCCTATTGCAGGTTAATTTAAGAGGACATGATAAAGGTTATGAAGTTATGTATTGTGGGGGAAATGGATCAAATTTTTCTCTGTGTCATAATACTAGAAAATCTGTGACAAGTAGTAACATCTACCAAGACTTTGATCTTGAAAAAGCTAAGCAGCGTTAAACAGGTTTGTTAGTACGTGAATGGGAGACCCCAGGGAGTCCTGGTTCTGTGGCTAGACAGCAAAGTAAAACAAACAAATAGAAATCTGACTATTTCTAGCATTTTGGAAACGTTTTGAGCTTGAAACACTTCCAAAATGGTGAAGAAAAATGTTACAATTATTTCTCTGGGTATAAGCTAGATATTCATGTATGGTACATTGATTCTGAAACATAGAGTATATTCCATCTTTTATAACAGCTGGCCTGTAAAGTAGAGTAAAAATGAAAATATGGTTCTCTCATTGTTCTCTACGAGGATATAATCCTGCAGGCAGAGATCCCAATAAAGCTCTGTGCTTTCAACATGAGTTCCTTTTAGGATATCTCATAATAGCTGTATTTTGAACTAACTGCAGTTTCAGAAAGTTTCTGTATTTTAAGCTAACTGCAGTTTCAAAGACAGACACACTCAAAACACATTACAGTACTGCTGGCCGATGTTATTTTATATATGATGTTATACCCAGAGTTCCCTGGTATAGAGGAGATGGGCGGTGATACAAATTTAAATAATAAATAAATAAAATTTAATTGTAAGTTGGAATTTGCTGTTTGTGACCTTGGACATTTATTATTTGGATTGTCTGAATATTAGGTTTTAACTTTGCATACTGCCCAGAGTCACTGCTGTGAGATGGGCAGCTGTATACATTGTATGTATAAGTAAGTAAGTAAGTAAGTAAATAAATAAATAAATGTCAGTCCTACATGTCGTCAGGGCACATATAATTACAGTCAACTATAGCTGTACTGAGAGTTAGTTTGGTGTAGTGGTTAAGGCACCAGGGTAGAAACCATGAACCATGAGTTCTAGTTCTGCGTTAGGCACAGTGCCAGCTGGGTGACTCTGGGCCAGTCACTCTCAGCCTTAGGAAAGAGAAGCTAATGGTAAACCACTTCCAAAAATCTTGCCAAGAAAACTGCCGGGACTTGTCCAGGCAATAGCCAGGAGTCAACACTGACTTGAAGGCACAAAACAAAAATCCTGTACTACTGATTATAGTAGGAATAGGAACCCCTGGTGATGGATAGAATATCTGGGTGTGCTCATAGCTAGGTCAAACTGTAGTTGTAAAGAACTTGAAATAGGGACAAAATCCTTGCCATGTTTCAAAAGCTAGAAAAGATGTCGTAAAGCAGATTTATACACACTGCATCATTAGAAGAATTGATCTGTATTTGGTATTCTCTTTCCATATCAGTATGAATTAGTTATTACAACCTCATTGGACTTACTATTAGACTCTGTTATTGGTATACTTGTGTAGTGAGCCGAAAAGCCTCTGTAAGAATTAGCGTAGTCCGTAGACATCACAATTGTCATAGCATTGGAAGAAGACTCAAATGTTGGAGCTATACGACCACATGCTTTTTTGATTAAAGGAGAGCCAGGTGTTGGACCATCATAAATGGCAAGAAAATCATATCTGCAATTCACATCCATTTCTAGACTTTGGACACAGAGAAAAACAACAGTTTTATAATACTATTACAAAACTAATAAATTATTTCTCATATCCTTTTTTTCTCCATCTTCATTTATCCTTAGGATAATTGGTTCAAGGTTTCCCCCTGTCCTAGTCTGGCAGTCTTAACTTATACCCCATGCTAGTTCTATGCTGGCTAATACCCTCTTGGGTTTGCGGGACTACCTTTAATAGGTGTTTGGATGCTAGCTGCAGGAGCTAAAGACAGATGTAAGGTATAGGTCGGTTTTAGGCAAATGTTTCCTAAAGGTTTACAATTAATTCAAGAATCAATGTGTTAAGTGATTAAGTTACTTGACTAGAATAGGGGAGACCAAATTTTAAGTCCACACTCAATTGTAGAAGTTCACTGGGTGGGTTTGGGTTATTCACTATCTCCCAGCCCACCTTTTCCTGGGCTCTTGTGACTATAAAAAGAGGAAGTAATACTGTATGTACTAATAAATACATTCAGAAAACAGAAATCTAGTTTCTAGCTCAATCTAATCTCTTCAGTTGGACAACCTTCAGAACCAAACTAGATTTATTTGTATTAGGTTGAAATCTTCCCGAATACAAGTGACAGACTTCCTCCCAGCTTAATATAGCTTCAAAGAAACAATGTTTTTCAGAATCCTAGTAAGGGAGGAAAGAGTTAAACTTTGTCTGTATTCCTGCTGTGATCTCATTAATCAGCCTTTTCTCACAGTTTTATCATACACATTTATGGTAAATATAAAAACTAATTTCACATTCCATTTTGTTTGGACATGAAGGAGACTGAGTGTTAGGTGCAGGGCCAGATTCAACACAGGAGACTATAAGTGCAGAATCTCTTGAAACTAATATGAAATATACTTTTATTTTTCCTTCTGTTACCTAAGTATCCTAGGCATGTCAGTACAGTGTAAGTCCCAGCTGATGGGGTGTGGGAAATAGTATGGTGACTTGCACGAAAGCCTTTGGATTACTGATCCTGGCTTGCATGGAATAGTAATGGCACACCTGGGGTAAAACTGGGCTTTGATTGTATTTGTGGCACATTGGCCAAAATGTGCCCAAGCTGCCTGATACTGTCTTTATTAATAGTAGATAAAGCTACATATGGTGTGGGTGTGATTAAGGCTGATAACTGCTTTGTCTAACTAAAAAACATTATGTGAAAGCCTAGATTGGTCAAATAGCAATGGAAGCTAGTATCTGTGGGCCCATCTGGTAATGACCATGTCATGTGGAAGACTGGAATTTTGACTGTAAGAGTCATTGCTATACAAGATGGGCGGTGAAGAAATATAAATAAATAAATAAATAAATAATGTAAATTAACAAATGAAAAGTAAAGAAGGAAATGGTATGTGTCTATGAAGCTAAAAGAAAGAGAAGAATGTAATAGATCTGAATGCAGTGGCCTGATGGAGTTGAGGAATGCGTGAAAGGAAGTGAAGGTGTATGTTTAATCATTAATGAAAGAGTTGAACTCTGACAGAAAATGGGAACTGGTGTCATCTGTGTTACTGTGGCTTCATATGAAAGAACCCCTAGATTAGGGATAGTTACATGTTATGCTCCAGAAGATGATAATGGAAGAGCCAGGGATGAATTGTAGGGAAAATTGGATGAATATGATTTAGAAGAAAAAAATACTGTATTACATTTCATGAATGGGTGGAGAGATTGAGACAAGAGAGTACAGAAAAGGTAACTGGGCCATTCAGGGACCCAAGAATGTATGGAAATGATGACTAATAACCAACTGTTTTGAAAAAGATTTGTCTGTTTCAAATACTAATTTGAGGATAAGCATATTGCAATTCTTTTGCTAAAATTTTACTTTACCTCTATTCAGTGTTTTTTACTGAGATGTCATCATGTAATTCTGCATATTTCTAAACACATGGTTAACCCTAAACTTATTTTAGCTGATTGGCTGGTAGCATTTCATACTCTGCCCAAAATCTGAAACACATATAGAAACCAAAATGTACTTACAAGATTTCACTGAAAGTTAAATTTATTTTGGAATATGGTTCTGTTTGTATATGCCAGACACAATATGTAAAGGGTGGATGCTTCTTGGGGTAGTTCGGGCTGCTGAATGTTCCATCTGGGCCAGTAAGGAAACCTCCGCAACTGGCTTTAAAAGGATTCAAAAAACTACATCAGTGTGCAGAAATCATAACATAGTTTGCTGTTTTTCCTGTTCCAATCTTCTGCCAGTGTAAGGATTCAAGCTATTTAGAAACTATGCAACTGCCCTCATTATCCTTAGCGTTATCCTTAGGGTTCAGGTTGTTGGAGGTTCCAGCAAATCAGCATGCCTCATTAGCATATGGGTGATTGCTCTAAGAGGCAAACTCTCTATGTGCTTCTTCCTGAGGAAGCTGTTTGTTGCTCCTCCCACTTTTTCTCTCATCTCTCCAGCCGAGAAGCAAGCATGCTCTTGCTCGCTTGCTCTCCATCTTAGGCCATGGATGAGCCTAGGAGATTTTTCCCCCTCTCTCCACGCAGCCCTGGCAGCAAATTAGGGCCAGGGATCCACAAAGTTTAGGGACAGAAGAAGAACAGGGAGTCCTCTTTCTGAACGAAAATGTAACTGGACCAAGAATAAAATCAGTAAGCCTTTTTTACTTCTGAAACTACATTGTCTAAGCGTGTGATTCTTTATGCTTGGGTGGGCTAAAAGTGTAAGATCAATAACCTGTATTGATCTTACATGCTCACTGGCTCTGTTTTTAAATAATATTCTTTTTCTGTACACGTACTTACACTACATTAAGCTCTGCTCCATTCAGTGGTCACTAATGGCCTTCACAGGCTTGGTTTTTCTAAGATTATAAACACAACATGGGATTAATAGTGTTTCAGCTAAATCTGTATGCTTCTGACAGAGGAATTGGCCATAGACTCGTTGAACCCACTGCAAATTCATGCATATACACAACAAGTGCTTGGTATTCAGCTAGAGTGGAAATGTTTCTTCAATGTGGTGCTGAACATACACAGTATGTACAGACTTCTTAGACAGGATTCTCTGTGCTCAGGCTATTTTTACTTTGCTTTTAACTCACTGTTCTATTAAGAATTCTTAGCAGCTAAGAAAAGTTAAGTACAATTTTTATAATTAAGTTTCAAACAATTCTACAAAACCATCCATCCAATATAGTCAACAGTAATTAGAAAACCAAAAAATGAAACCAGAGAAAGCCATGGGAAAAAGCCAGCTGTTCAGTATATGCCTGAAACAGAGAACTGAGGATAAAGGATCTCATAACATTGGAATGGTTATTGAGAAAGTTTTCTTCTGTGTGGTGACTAATTAATTACTAGATACATTAGTAATACGGAGGAGGACAGCTCAGGAAAGTTCTTTTGGGGTAAGAAGGTATATGCCTAAAAACAAAGTGCTGTAAGTTGTTAGTACCTAATGTACTGTACATCCCTGAAAGAGGCTTCAGCTGGTATCATAAAAGTCAGTAAACTAGATTCACAGAGTATATCTGAGGCTAAATACAGTATATACAGTACCCCACTTTGGCGTTTCTATAGCAGCCTAAAGCCTTTAAGAAACCTCATATAATTTTAAATGAGATGCTTTGAGGAACTTAGCTCACATCAGGGTTGGAAAGGTGTTGATCCTTCAGATGTTGCTGAGATACAGCTTCCAGGATCTCTCTTCAGTGGTTATCTGGGTTGGAAATTCTGTGAGTTGTCACTTAGGAAGCTTTTAAAAGTCTCTTGTTGCCTACCCCTTAGCTTATATCAACCTATTTTGTAGACTTTATATGCAACTAAGTTTTTATATTTACCCTGAGCAACATATTTTAAATGTGAACCAGAAACAGACAATTCTGCTGATTATTTGTGGCATGCAAATTTAGGATAGTTAGAACTTGTATTGGTATTCTTTGCCCCCTTAAAATCTCATCAATTCCATCCTTTATATTTAAAGTCTATATCACCTAAGATGTATATGTTAAAGAGAAGTCGTCTTATTAGTTAGTTACAGTGTTGCATACATTACAAAAACAACAATAGTTAAAAAGATAGATTTTGGTTAGATGAGTCAGTCTAGGAGCCTGAACTCCCAGGAGATTCTGGAAGGAGATTCCCCCTCCCCTGTCTTCTGTGGATGACTTACGTGATTCTGGTGAAATGAAGTAGTAAAATGCATGGATGTTTCGTGTGAAAATATTGGAGTCTGTTGATATGCGAAATGTTAAAGTCGAAGAGGATGAGTGAAATATTGGAATCATTTCTTGAGTACGGCATACTGTCCCCAAGATAGAAGAATTAGTTGAAGGACCATCATATATATCAATATATTCTTTGTCACATGAGGACGATGGATTAAATCTAAGAGAAAAAGACATGATTGGTTATTCTATGTGCTGGTATAGTAATAGATCTAACTTACATCAATCAAGTAAGTCACATGTCATGTTCGTTACTAAGATCCCTTTTTGTGAACTTTTAGCCCCTGAGGATTATGCTACTGAAATCCACTGGTAAATAACAATGGTGCAATCTTCTGATTATTTCCAATGGGAAACCAAATAAAATATTTGCACCAAGCTTCCAATAGAGTAGTATCTCCCACTTCCAAACACTACAAAAAACAGGATCTCCAAATCCTGGCTCCATATAATTATGTCATTACTCTGCTGTCTGTGGCCCTCAGTCACTGGAAAAGAAAGGGACCCTGCAAAAAAGTTACTTATATGTTACTTTTTGGGCTAGTGTTAAACTGCCATTGAAGACCAGGCTTGGGGTAGAAGGGAAAGATTGTATGCATGTATGTATATATTTTACAATATTTTTACAGTAGCCCAATATGTGTTCTGCTTTTGGGATTTCCAAATACATCTCTTGCTGCAGTAGAAAAAAAACGGATGTTGGGCACTCTTAACACCAATATTTCTATACAGGTAGTCCTCGAATTATGACCATTCATTTAACAACTGTTTGAAGTTACGAAGGCCATGAAAAAAGTGACTTATGACCGGTCTTTGCACTTACTACCATTGCAGTATCCCTGTGGTTATGTGATCAAAATTCGGGCGCTTGGCAACCGGCACGTATTTACGATGGTCACGTGACTGCCATTTGCAACTTTCCCAGCCGGCTCCCAACAAGCAAAATCAATGGGGAACCATGTGATTCACTTAACAACCACGGTGATTCCCTTAACAACCACAGCAAAAAGGTCGTAAAATCGGGAGCAACTCACTTAACAACCATATTGCTTAGCGATGGAAGTTCCAGTCCCAATTGTGGTCATAAGTTGAGGACTACCTGACACTTAAAACAGACAGTAAAAAGAGAATCTAAACAATTTTGATATGTGCAGCTGTGGATTATAAAAACCAAAGGAGAAAATTAGTAACAAAGACCAAGTAAAGATCTTAATGACCAAACAAGGCAACCTCAATAATTCAGCATATTTTCTTTACCAGTCATATTTGCTAGGCATCTACTGCACAGAGCATTCTATGGACATCTACTTTCTGTGAATGAGATGGTCTTCGGTGGACTATGTATACTGAGGCTTATATCTCAGAGGGAAATACAAAGGATCACTTCATTAATTGTCACCCTGGTTTCTTGTGCAATATAGCAACAGAGGGATCAAACACATGTTTTATAAAAGCTTTTTCAACACACTGCTTCCTGCGGAACTGCTTAGAAAAATATTGATTCATATTAACATTAGAAACAAGAATTTAAACAAAGGTGAAGCCATTTATTTTTCCTGCAGATATTTCTAACACCAGAAGACTATACTGTAAGTAATTTAAATTGATGGTAAATGGTTGAAAAGGTTCACGGAATGAATATATAAACCTTTTAGTTTTGCTTATTGCAGAGTCTATAAAGAATGAAAAAGTACTGAAGCAGTTTCAGTATTTAAAACTATTAAAACCCATCTTCTATACTAACTGCCTTTGTATATCAATGAAATCTAGCAATATTTCACTAAATTAATTGACTTTGGTCTTTCTTCTTCCACATTTTCGGTTGCTGTTTATAGTTGTGTTGCTAAAGCAGCCTTTCCAAATATACCTGTCCAAATTATTTTTCAAGTCAATATAAACTTATTATTTAAAAAAAATATTCCAAAATGCACCTATCTGTAGCTCCTGTTTTAATCTGACCCTGATTTGGTGAGCAGTCTCCCGAAGACCCTTCAGCATCTCTCCCATTCATTTTAAACAAGTCGTCTGCCAAATTTCCAACCTGCAGGGGGGCTCTAAGGAGCCATTTCCCCTCTCCCTTCCCCAGGGCATCCAATAAGGAAAATATTCAATTTGTAGTTTTGAACAGCTTTCTTTTATTACTTGCATTTGAAAAACATCAACTATACAAACATACAGACAGTGTTACACCGGAACAAGACATTTTAAAACTACAGTAGCCTATTGAACTCAGTGGGATGGTTCTCTCTATGTTCTGAAAGGCTTGCTCAAGTGTAACAGGCTGTCCTTTCTCATGCACAACAGAACAGGCATTTTTTAAAGGTGCAGAACACTGCAAAAACAATTCATACTTAATGAAAGCAACTCTCCCTCCTCCCTTGGCAAACCGCAGCTGCTGCCAAAATCTCATAGCAGTTCTCCTCACTCTGTTCTTTGTGGCTATTTAATTGCTTCCGTTTTCCATTCTTAAGTTGGGAGTAAAGTAGCTGCTTTGGAAGACGATGGTCAGGCATTCGAACAACATGACCAGTCCAGCGAAGTTGATGTTGGATGATCATTGTTTCAATGCTGGTGGTTTTCGCTTCTTCTAATAAGCTAACATTAGTCCGCCTATCTTCCCAAGTAATTCGCAGAATTTTTCGGAGGCAGCGTTGATGGAATCTTTCAAGAAGTTGGAGGTGGCGTTTGTAGAGGGTCCATGTTTCACAGGCGTACAGAAGGGTTGGTAGTACAATGGCTTTGTAAACAAGCATTTTGGTCTCCCTGCGAATGTCCCGATCCTCAAACACTCTACGCTTCATTCGGGAGAAAGCTACACTCGCAGAGCTCGTCTCCCACCCGGAAACCTATGCCCTCATTGTGGGAGGTTGTGCGGATCCAGAATTGGCCTTTATAGCCACTTACGGATCCACTGTTAAAATTTTACCTTTGGAAGACAATCTTACTCGGCTACGAGTGATCGCCAATGAATGATGAATTTAATTGCTAATCCCTCCATATAACTCATCTGAACCCATTTATCTTCCTCTTGGCCCTCAAATCTTGGTTCTCCCCTAGCTAATCCATTGGGTGATTTCCTCCTGGATGAAAGTGTCAGCCTGCCTCTACTCACACTGGCTGGCCTCCCAACCAATACTCCGGACTCCTTTGCATGTTCCAAATTGCCACTTTCTCCTTACGGCTCGGCAAAGTACCTTCTCCTTTGCTTACTCAAGGTCTTTCTGTGGCCTTGAAGTTAAAGCCTGGTTTCTTACTCCCTTTAACTCCTTATGTTGCTTCTCTCTAGGCTGACCATTTCCTTTCTTCTTGTTTCCTCACACTGCCCCCATGCTAAGCTGCTAGTGTTCCTCTCTGTTCTCCCCGGTGCATTTGTGTGCATCTCTAGCTGTGTGCTCACAGCTTCACAGCTTTTTATAACTTTCTCAGACTCATCAAAGTTTTGCTTCCTTGGTCTATATGTCTAGATTTAATAATATGTTAGAGGACTGAGCTAGTTCTAAATTTATGGATATATTTTTAGTTTCTTCAAATGTCACTCATTTAATAATTATTCTGTATATTCTTTTCTGATTTTATTAGCACTGTTATATTTTGGATTGTACTTCATCATATCTTCCGATTGTTATATTTCATCAATAAAATATTTAAAAAAACAAAATTTTGTTTGTCTTTTCAGTCTTTGAGACAGATCTTCTACAGATCTCTCTTCTATAGATCCCCAGTTCTGATTTCCTTACTGACTGTGCAATGCCTAACAAAAAACCTCCTCTCTCTTCTCTTAATCTCACTCTCTAGTTACCTTGCCATCTCCCAGGATCCTAATTCCTTTGCATCCTGTTTTTTCTCTTTAGAGACCCAGTGCAGATACTGGCTGCATATCTAATTCTAAATACCTAATTTATCATTTTTCTGCCACATTAATCACAATTCAAATGAAGAATACTTACTGGACATAAGAGAAAATTAGTCGAATGGTTTGGTTTACACGACTTTCTTCCTTTATTTCCCAGATGCAATTTTCATTTGCTTTGAGTTGAATTGGCAGTGCTTCATAATTTTTCAGCAGTGCTTTCACACATGTTGAATTCCGTTCTAGAAAACCAGCAGTCATTGATTAATCTCAGTAATACTTTATAGAAGAATTTTGACTGAAAACATTTGGAGATTATTTACATGTATGTAGCACTCCTATAACAACATCTAAGTATTTAAATGTGTGCATCACAGTATGTCTTTCATAAGATAACATTGTAACAATTACAATATGTTTATAAATCTATATTGATTTCAGTGGGAAAACTTATAAAACCTACATTTTCAACGCATTTCCAAGAATTAAGACTACACAAATGCTTAAAATAGTTTCATAATTTAAGCAACGACTGATTTAAAAGCCACTGTATATTAGTGAGATGTTTATATTAGTTTAATTTTTTTCTAGTTTTCCATACCTTGTAATTCTGCCAGATTATTTTCAGCAAAACTCAAACCAAAGAAAAGTGCCAAGAAAATGGCTGGAGAAGTGCATTGTCTGAGTGCACCCATTTTGTTGAACAATGGTTAATGCATTTTGACCCTTTTATATCTCTGCTTATTTCATAATCATTAATGTTTGAGCTGAACTTGGAGATGTATGTGAGAAAGACACAGGTGTTAACATCATGTATTTTGTATACAATAGATTTGTTAAAAGAACAGAGTGAACTTTTTATAATTACCATGTAAAGTCCACAAAGCTGTTTTTTTAATAGTTTGTCTTAGTAGTTCAAAATCTGCAGATCTAAAATTTCATAGTTGGACAAATCCTTAAAACACAGATCCCTAAGAATCAGGATCATGCAATGAAGATTAAAAAGTCTGAAAACAGATTGTATATTAATCCAGGCTGTTTGTTGAATTACTTTCTAATACATGAAATTGCCTGTCTGTTAAAACAATAATCTGCTCTGGATGCCTCTATATGTACAGTAGTTTCTTCTGTAGTGGCATTCAGTTAGGGTATTTCTTCTCCAAACTTCACTTGTACTATATAGCCTTATGAATAAGAATTGCTCCATATCAGTATTAGAATCCACGAATCCTTGCAGGATTAATGGAGTATTGGAATGTGCTTTATATACATTAGTTATACAAAAAAATAGTTCCTCATTAGTAGTTTTTGTAAGTGATTTGAAGTAACATATATCATCAAAGATATGAAGAAAGTCTTCTTCAGGGCTTAGTTCCCTACAAAGGCTGTTATATTTGTAAGTCCTCACTTCATCTGACATGTCACTTCCATGGTATGTTAAATCTCCATGGCACAACTTCTATCCTTTATACCAACCTATGAAAAGTAGTGCTCTTTATTCATTCTGATTGTCCATAGCAAGGGCTTTGCAAGCAGTACTATGACACCCTGCCTTGCATGAGTTTCACTGAATTTGGAAGTTTTCTCTTACATAGTATAAAATATGTTTGGAGCATGATAGCCAAATATCTGTTGGTATGTTCCCATTTCTACTGCCGGAAGGGGCCTTTCTCATGTTACTGTTGAAAGACAATACTTGGAGGTAGTCATTTCTCTGTGTGATTCCCTTGCTGTGGAACTTCTTCCCTTTGAAGATGCTTCACTTTCATAAATTACATGTAAAGGAATGTAGAGTTGACCTTGGGAAGAAATGAACAAGCCTTTAAGGTGTGTGTGTGTGTGTCTGTGGGGGAAATTATGGAAAAGATTACACAGTCCTGAAAAGGGGGAAGCTTGAGGAAAAGATACTAAAAAAAAATGTGCTTTAATTTTGTTTAGTATAAGATGAAACACAGGGGACTTGGGCAGGTGTTCAAGATTCTGTTAGACTACTTTACTACAATAAAGAGCATTCCTGGAATCCCTGACATGCATGTTTCTTGAGCTGGCCTACATCAAAAAGCTGATATTACTTTTTTTTTTTTAATCCAGGTCTTTGGTTCCCACAATGTCCTAGCTCTTGACTATTGCAGTTTTCTGCAGTAAGCAATGTATGAATAATAAAATTGACAAAAGGGGGGGAAATTCAGTGTTAAAATTATTATTATTATTATTATTATTATTATTATTATTATTTTCCATTGATATGAGCACCCATTTGCCAAGTGACTGGGCAGCTGACATTAAAAACAACCCCCACTACAAATTTTTAAAAATCCAAAAAAAAGAAAATATGGGAAATAATATAATATAATATAATATAATATAATATAATATAATATAATTAAATTAATAATAATAATAATAATAATAATAATAATAATAGATAATACGGGAAAGCCACCTATAGTACCAGGTGCTCTCCTTCTCGGCCAAAAGGATCCAAAGGAAGGGCAAGAAAACCCAAAAGTATTAAAGGAATGTCAAGGTTGGGAGAGGAAGGGGAAAGAGGACATTATGTTGATAGGAAAGGCTATTGTTATATTTTTTCCATGATACCTAGCAATGAGCTAGCCAGATCCACAGGTGTGATATTACCCAAGCTCCAAACCATGCTAAGGCAGTACTTGTATCTGCAAACATGCACATGTGTGGTTATTCAAAGAAATACTCATGGTAGTGTGATACCAGAAGTTTTCTGATTAGCAAGCAACATGCAGCTGTGTAAATACAAGGACCGCTCTGGAAAATTGGCATTCGGCTCATTCTCTAAACGTAGCCCTAATACTTTATTATGGGGAGGTGTGTGTGTGAGGATTTCTATTCCATTACTGTGTCAATACTAAATTAAGCCTAGATGTCTGGAAGCAGCTACAGTACTAAGTTACTTTTTATTTTAACAATTCTGGATGAACATTCTGGGCCCATTCTGGTCTGATACCCAGTTACCTCAACTGTTATATTTGTTCAAGTGAATCTCCTTAAGCTTTAAGGCATTCAAATCAAGCCCTGATCTCTAGTTTTGTTCTAGTAATTTGTTTTTAGGGACATGGGAACTAAATGACCCCCATTGTTTTACAGTTTGCATAGGACCTCATTCCCATTCTGACTTTTGCATAGCAAACCCCCCTTTCCCATTCATTCTAGTGGGAAGTTGTTTTCTATACCAATAGAATAGCCAGCATGGTCCCTCCAATCCATTTTTGGGCTACAGTTGAACTGAGGATTAGAATCTTCATTTTCTTCATACCAAGCTCCCAGCGTGGATTGAGTATTTACACTGGCAGTTTGTGAGAAAAAGTAATCATGCACCTAAGACAAAGCTGTTAGAAGAATATTGCATGCAATATTGCCCTGGAATGTTCATATTATGTACAGTATACTTCTGTGGTGATACTTAGATTATGAAACTTCCACCCTGGGGAAATTGTTCAAGAGTCTTTTCTTTGTTGATTGAAAATCTATGGTCAAGAAGACTTGTTTGGTTTGGGTTTTTCCCCATTTGCAATGAGACACTTCTTTTGAGCCATGCTATTAATCCTTATATGAATTTTAGAATTACTTGCATTAATTTGTTGTAAATGATTAGGTACGGTATAAATGGACAAAGAAATAGCAAAAGAAATCTGAAATTGCAGGAAAGGCTATATGTAGAAGCTATATGTTTGCTGTTGTCCACTTCACAGAAGGGCAAAACTTAATAGGAGGAGATTTATACTGCTAGAATTAGCATGAGAATTTTAAGAATGTCCACTAAAACCAAAACATTTTCTGAACAACACAACATGAAGTAAAAGGGTTCAAGGCTACTTTTGTTCTCAAAAGAAAAGGATCAGTTTTTCAAAAATAAAGGACTCAACAGTACAGTTGTGTCAGTTCTTCAGTTTCCAAATTAAAAGCAACTCAACTGTGAGAGAAATATATAACACAGTATTTTATACTGCTAAAATACAAATTAACTTGTCTTGAAGGATAGAGCTGAAACTCCTCATTGGTGCAAATCAAAACAAGTCGAACAATGCACAATTATTATACAATACTACCCACCACCCAGAACAGAACTTATTTCCTATTATATATTCATACAGGGAATTAGGCAATCAGACCTGACATTTTCAGTCATTCTAACAATATTGAAGATCCATTCCTGCACTGTAACATTACCTACTGTCTTTTAGACAAAGGTCCTTACAGCCCATTAGTTTCTGTCTTGTTTTATATTTAATGATATTCTTTAGAGCAATTTGTCTACGATGGGTTACAATCTTGGATCAGACTAGAATATACCATTTACATATTTGGGTCATGATCATGAAGCAGAAAAGATTGATTCCTATTTACTGTAATTGGTAAAGGCTTTTCTTTTAGGCCAGACCACTGAATCTGGGTATACTGTACCCTTTTCTTTATCTGAAATGCATTGTTTGACTCTTTAAAAAAATTATTTGGAATGGTTTCCCTCTCTGTACTGTCCAAGTTCCATTAGTTCTCTGTCTGTGAACCCGATTTAGCAAGATGACATCTACAGAACTGTGTGCATTAGATAATATCCAAATTATTATGCAATTTTTTTTGTTCTAAATGACTTAATGACATTTGAGTCAAGTTGTTTATTGACTGAATAAAACCTAGACATAGTGGTCTGTAGCTTCACAAAGTAGAAATATAGTCTCAGTATATGTAGTGGAAACACGGAAGAACTTTGTTATTTCGAGGAGTTAAGTGACATATTTTGATTTTCTCCCTCACACAAAGAAGATTAGAATTTATTTTAAGTTATACTGATGTTTAACTGGCTTGTTTTTATTTCTGTTTCGAATGGAGGGGGAGATAGATTATTTATTTATTTAATTAATTTTTATCCCGCCTTTATTATTTTTATAAATAACTCAAGGCGGTGAACATACCTAATACTCCTTCCTCCTCCTATTTTCCCCACAACAACAACCCTGTGTGGTGAGTTGGGCTGAGAGTGTGTGACTGGCCCAAGGTCACCCAGCCGGCTTTCATGCCTAAGGTGGGACTAGAACTCACAGACTCCTGGTTTCTAGCCCAGCACCTTAACCACTAGACCAAACTGGCTCTCCTTTACCCCAAGATTGTTAGTAGCTTGAATCATGTCAACTGGATTTCTATTTTCTCAGTGGAAACGTTTCGCTCCTTATCCAAGAAGCTTCTTCAGTCTGAGTAAAGTTAGTAAGGGAATCCTTAAATATGTTTCTAGGGTGGCTGTGTGACCTTGCACCTGGGGCTAGGTCATGGTTATTTGAGATGTTTATTTCTAAGTCCCTTTATCATCCAAAGGAGGATTGTTAAGATTACCATGCTGCTGTTGAGCTTGTGAAATGGTCTTAATCTTCCTAGGCACAGAAGACAAAGCAGGAAGGAAAATAGGGGATTGTGCCTGAGGCCCCCACCTCTATTCAAGGAAGGATTTTCCAAGTTGGCATAAATGGACTCCTTGACCCCTCTCTCAAACCACCTATCTTCTCTGTCTAAAATGTGAACATTGATGTCCTCAAATGAGTGTCCTTTTTCCTTTAGATGAAGATAAACTGCTGACTCTGGTCCTGTGGTGTTACTTCTCCTGTGTTGGGCCATCCTCCTGTACAAAGGTTGTTTGGTTTCTCCAATGTAGAGTTCAGAGCACTCCTCACTGCACTGGATTGCATACACTACATTGCTTTTCTTGTGTTTTGGAGTTTGATCTTTGGGGTGTACAAGCCTCTGTCTCAGTGTGTTGGTGGGTTTGAAATATACAGGTATGTGGTGTTTGCCAAATATCCGTTTTAACTTTTTAAAGATAAAACTAAAGATAACTTTTTAAATGTTTTTTTTTTAAACGGCAAACCCTCATCATGACCGTCTCCCACCCGGAAACCTCATTGTGGGAGGTTGTGCCGATCCAGAATTGGCCTTTATAGCCACTTACGGATCCACTGTTAAAATTTTACCTTTGGAAGACAATCTTACTTGACTACGAGTGATCGCCAGTGATGATGTAGCATGGAAACATGGTCAGGGGTTTGAGGGCCAGACTTTGATAAAAACCTTAGGATTGTCTTTTGAGTTTGGGAATCTCTGTACAGATGCAGGACGCTGGGTGCTGTAGAACATAATTGGGTCCTTTTGGGGTTATTTCTGCTATCTTGGTCAGGAGGTTCCTGGTAGCAAAAGGGAATAAAGGTATCAGCTTGCTTGGTATGTATGATTTCTTTTTTTATGCTATGCTTTTTACGCTTTTGTTTAATCTGCCTAAACTGTGTTTCTGGTTAAACTGTGTTTCTGTTTAAATCTGTTTGCTTAAGTTTATAATAAAGCTTTAGGTTTCTTTATCCACTGGCATGCTTATTATCTCTGGGTCTAAAAGAACCAATTGTCTGAAGCACCTGATCACTGCTTGGACACTTGGCAGAACAGTGTACTACCAAATGATAAGAATAACATTTAACTTTGTAATAATGATGGATAAAAAACAAATTACTGTAACATTTTTCCCAATGTGATTAAATACTCAAAAACAGAATTTTTCCAGCTATCTTTATTTATTTTGCTAAGTTGTTAAACTAATTAAGTATGATGAATTAAGGCAAAAGTGTTGGCAAATCTTTCCACATAAAATCAAAGGGAACCAGATGACAGAAAAGAGGAAGGTAGATAGAAGCACAACAGTGAGATCATTTGGACAGTGAATATTTCAATTCTGCAATACAATCATGTGAAAAATTGTGATTAGTGAGAATGATTTGCATCATAAGGCATGATTGTGCATTTGATGACATTCAAGCTGTCAGAGTTCATTTGGCAAGCATAAATGGCCTAGGGTTTATATCCCTTTTAAGGCAGCCTTTGTAGCAGCGAGAGGAATAATCCAGTGCTTTACACACCAGTATTTTGCACCGAATATAAACTGTGGAATAGTTGTTGTGAAACCTGAAGGGTTTAAATCTGAAGCTGATGATCCTCCTGTTCCTTGAAAAAAAAAGGTCAGATGTACTATCTCTTATGCACCTGAAAGAGAGGAAACAAAGACAGAGAAATCATTTTTTGTTAGAACCCACTCAAGCACAATCTCTTCAATTGGTACAATTATCATTGCATTGAACTAGCAATTTATTTATTTATTTATTTTCTATCCCGCCTTTATTATTTTGATCTTTATTATTTTTATCTCCACTGAAGATCATGTTTAACATACAGTCTTTGCAAATAGATTTACTAGTTTGCAAATATTTGCCTATTTGAAAATAGATTACTAGTCAACCTATTCTGACAAGAAAATAGACAAAAATGATAAAAGAGGAAGTTTTGGAAATGAAAGTTTTTGAAAAACCATACATACATAGCCATCATACAGGATAAAGAACATTATGCTGAGCACAGAAAAAGAGTAAGAAATACTAAGCCAAAGAAATTACAGGCCTGAGATAATGGAATGAATCAGAAGTATAACTAAGTTTAGTTTGAACAAATGCTATTCACGGTATGTCTCCATACCATTCCATCCTTGCAAACCATCCTCATTTTCACCATGTACATGCAACACTTAATTATTGTAACCCGCCCAGAGTCCCTTGCATGGGAGATGGGTGGGGAATAAATTAAATAAATAAAAATAAAATAAATAAACACTTCATACATTGCCTTTTGTTCTTTGAACTTCTCTCCTCCCTAGTTTTGAAGATCTCATCAACTCTGTATATCCATTACTTTCTCAGTCTTTCCCCAGATGTGCTGGACTCTAACTTATCTAACCCCTGGCTATCATGACCATTGGCTGGGCTGGCTACAGTTATGGGAGCTGAAGTTCAACACATTTGGAAAGCATCAGATTGAGAAAAGCTGATTCAGACGCATATCGAGATAGGTCCAGAAGAATAGTGTGGAGAGGCAGGTAGATTAAAGTGAAGGTAAAATTTATCTACATAGGATAAACAGGCAAAACAGTAATGATTATGTGAAGAAATACTGATTTGTTAGCCTTACCCTTTATTTATCATGACATAATAATCAGTTGTGAAGTCATAAGGATTAGGGGATGCCACACAAGAGTCTATGAATAATATCAGATATCTATTAAAGCTATAGAGTGAGACTTGGATATATGCATTCTGGTTCAGGTTCATAAAGTAACCCATGTTATTTATTGGGTTTATAAAGAAAGGTGAGTCATAAAATAAAAATTCCATATGGAATCTTGGCCCTTGGTTTGTGAATTCAAATTCATCAATGTTGTGGGTGACTTCCATATTTCTGTTGGGTTCCATTTTGCAGATGAAGCGAAACTGAGGATTTACGCCATTCCCGGAGCTGCTGACAGTGTTGGAGAAACTGCTAATCTTCCCATTATTCTGTTAAAACATCAGACAAAATATATAAATGCAATAATTTTTAAAACATCAGAGAAACAGTTTTGATGTTGACCTATGATTTAGTAGGCAGAATTACTGTAACAACCCTCTATTTCCTGGGGGAGGAGTTAAAGAATTGGATAACTTCAAGGGTTTCACGATAATACAGTTTTGAAATATTCCCCTCCCTTTAGTTCTTTTAAGGTAAAATAGCAGGGATGAGAGAAGAAGAGCACAGTAATCTTCAAATTGTACAGCAAAAAGCCTGCACAGGATCTATACTAAGCCAATGCAGAAAGTCTCTTACTCAAGTTTAAAGACTGAATATATTGAAAAACTATTTTAAAAGTAAGGACTTAGGAAAGACTGAAGAGCTCACCACTCTCTATCACTTGCTTTTTTGCAGGTGCTACGATAGCAGGCTTATTGGCAAGGCTGGTGCTTCTGAGAAAGACAGACCATTTAAGTGCTTGTACATTTTTTTAAAGGCTGACAAAAGGGTGCATTATCATTAAACAGGGTGAGCAAAGCTTTTTTGTTTTGGTCCCCAAACTAAGCCAGTCTAAACTGAAAGAGATTAATCAAGCATAAGTAAAGGTAAAGGTTCCCCCTGCACATTTGTGCAGTCGTGTCCGACTCTAGGGGCCGATGCTCATCTCTGTTTGTTAGCCGAAGAGCCAGCGTTGTCCGAAGTCGCCTCCACGGTCATGTGGCCACATGACACGCGTGGAACACTGTTACCTACCCACCAAAGTGGTACCTATTCATCTACTTGCATTTGCATGCTTTCGAATTGCTAGGTTGGCAAGAGCTGGGGCGAGTGCGGGAGCTCACTCCATCACGCGGGACTAGGGATTCGAACCTCCGAACTTGCGATCTTCCGATCGTCAAGCCTGGCATCTTACCCACTGAGCCACCACACATTATCATTACTGCATATATAATACACCTGTAAGAAATAATATAACAGCAACCCCACTTTCTATAACATTTTCATGAAAGGATATGCCTTTGTCTCTAAGGCTTCAAAAATAATCAGGATTTAGGAGGTGATAAAATTGATTGGCTGGCTATACATGTTAATAGTAGAGAGTGCATCACATCACTCCACCACCCCACTCACCATTATCTATATATGGAAAGAAGTTGTGACAATGTCTAATACTCTGCAAAGCCAGAAAGTCCATCACATCTCTCAATTGCCTTTGAATCTCTCTAAAGCAGTGTTTTTTAAACTAGGCAACTTTAAGATGTGTTGAAGTCCACACATCTTAAAGTTGCCAAGTTTGAAAAACACTTCTCTAAAGCAATTCAAAGGCACCTGATTAAATCTAATGCCTTGAACTGACTGAAGATTGAATCATTTTGGTGTGTGTGAATGGGCATCCATTAGGAAAGTGGTGCTGAATACTGTACTGCTTTTCTGCTAGCAACTAGATTAGGAGTTTTCAAACTTTTTCAGGCCATGGAACTCATTAAAAAAAAAATCACAGAACCTCTTCTTGAGGCAAAACTCTATGATAGGAAATTGGCTGCATTTCAATAAGCATTTTCTTTTACCCTTAGTCTCTCACAGAACCTCATCTAGTTCTCACAGAATCCCAGGGTTTAATGTAACCCAGTTTGAAAAATCCTGAGCTAGACTATTTAGACTCTTCTACATTTATTAAGAAAGGAATCTCATTCATCTAAAGACTCTTATGTCATTTAGGCTGTCCAATTTATTGCTGGGTTAACTGGCTCCACCTAATTATGCTCTCTAATTTTGTTATTGTTGTTGGTTCTGGCCATCTGGCATAAAGTGTTATAATGTCAATTAGTTTAGGTGATCAAATATAGGCTTAACAGGCCCAAATAAGAATGAGTTACAGCTTCTCCTTTCATCCTCTATTTAAGCACAGTTTATTGCAGGAAAAAATAATAATTTGACACTTTATTTTTGAGATTTTCAACCTTAAAACCTCCCAAAATAACAACCATTCCATTATACTAATCTGTCATATTATCAGATGTGCATCTACTTACTTCCCTTTTTGTCCCACAACCATCATATGGTATATAGAATATAAACTTATCACTTATAATCTCAGGTTTACAGGCAGCATCGCTTAAGTACAAATTACAGTCAAAACAGCCCTTTGAAATGAGATATTGTTTCCCAATAACTGCCTTCATGTAGTCCGTCAAGCAAGAAAGTGTTACTGCACAGGGAGAAAAGAAATGTGTTGTCAGTAAATAGAAGTAAATATATAAAATTGTAACCAGGTTACTTTGTAGATGCAGATAACATTGGTTTGCCATTGGTTAAAATAATAATGCTTACTGTATTTAATATTTCTCACTCTGCATTTCCAATTTAGTCAGCAATTAGTTCATATTGTTTTAGAGTTATAATTATTTATTAGATCATTTCAATATAGTTTGGTGTGATTGTACACATTAATCTCAGGGCCTTATTAGTTACAGAGCTCCCAGTACCGTGAGTCAAAAGCCACTAAGCTGTTCCATCTTTTGCTCTTTAACAGGTTTCCGGTGATAAGGCAAAAGATGAAAGAAGAATTAGGGAAGCCAGGAGTTAAAAACAGAAGGCAATGACACCAGAACTTTTTGTAAAATCCTGTGAATGAGACAGGTGATTACACACTCCTTCAGCTGTAACATTGTGAGTAATGAGCTGCTGGCTTTGCTTCCCTCTGCAACCCCAGCAGGTACGGTTTTGCCAAGATTACTTTTTTTTTTTTAATCCGTTCAGTCGTGTCCAATTCTCAGAGACTGCCTGGACAAGTCCCTGCAGTTTTCTTGGCAAGGTTTTTTTTGGGAGTGGTTTGCCATTGCCTCCTTCCTAGGGCTGAGAGAAAGTGACTGGCCCAAGGTCGCCCAGCTGGCTTTGTGCCTCAGGCAGGACTAGAACTCACGGTCTCCCGGTTTCTAGCCCAATGCTTTAGCCAGTACACCAGATTACTTTAGTCAATAGCTAAATCTCTGAGATCTTCTCCATCCTTCACCATGACCTTAAGCAGCAGCGAGTGGGGGGACTCTCTACCGTCTAATCCGCCCACCCACCCTTGCTGACATGGAAATTTGTGTTGGTTTCCAACAACTCTCAAAGCTGTCATCTTTTGTGTGGGTGGCATTTTGCCACTGGAGGAAGAAATATAATGATCCAAGTTCTTATGGGATTCCAAAGACCCGTGAAAATGTTTACTGCAGTAAACGAACAACAATAAAAATTACCAAAATCTGTGGTATCCTCCGGAACAGCTATGAAAGAAAAAACAATAAAATTAAGATATCTGTTACCAAAACAGCTTATAGAAGTAACTTAGGGAACAATTATTATATACAGTAGTTCTGTAACTCAGGGACTGTTCTTCAAGTACAAGGCAGCTAACTCTTGGGAAATACCAGGCTTATCTGATCCTATGACTGTTGGACCAGAGACTAAGCAACAAACCAGCAGTGGTCCCGTGACTGGCTGAAGAAATCATGGCAGGTAGGAAATGCATGTTTGGCTGGGATTCCAACCAGATGTTGCAGTGAAGTTTAATAGCATATCAACCGGGCCTATAATATTGCAACCTGCTTATTCCAGGACTGGGGGAAGGGGTATGAACAATGTCGTCTGGGGCATCCATATTCAGCTGCCTGTGTAACACTGCAGTGCTAGTTCAAACACTGTATAATATGAATAAAGCAGCATTAACCCTTTGTTCATTATGAACATTAAGCAAAACAAGTATGTGTAGTGGAAGAAGCTGGAAAAATAACTGAATATATTGGAAGTCCAAGGAGTATATGGTATATGCTACATAAAAGAGAACTGGAGATTCAAATGAGGAGATACAAAGTCTTGAAATGCAGATAGCATAAGGACCATTTAAAGACCATTATACAGTCTTAGGGTTTACCTCTGCAAAAAGAGAAAAAAGTTCAATTCAGGGTCTCTAAAAATATCATGAAAATGACAGTTTATAGGACACAATTATGCTCTCTGGCAACATTATGGCAACAAAACATTAGTTTTCTAGAACCAGTATAAGGATACTGATTATGATAATTCAACCTTCTCTATCAGTGAATAAGATTAGTTTCTTGTGGCATGTCTTGGAATACCAGCAACTATAAGGTTTGCTACATGGATAGTCACTAGTTGTTTTGAAAAATAACTTTCCCATGATTTTATCTGGACAATCATTCATTTAACATGGGACTATCTGGATTGGATTTTGTACACTGTCTGATGGAGGTGAGTTATCCTCTTTGGCAAATATCTGGTTTGGAGCCATCCCAAAAGTGGGGAAGGAATCATGAGCAATCAGAAAAAGAAAACAAACAATGTAGATTTTTGGGGATTTTTAAAATGCATTTTTAAGAAATACTTTGTAAATGCAATGAGTTTTAAAAATATTTTTAAAATAAACAAATCTATTTTGATCCTGAATTCTGATCTATCGACAGATATAGATTTACTTAACATATACTAGTTTGTGGAATAAGCTACAAAATGGTCATCAAACTGAACAGTAATCACATGCAAATATGATTTTTTTTCCATTAAAAAATTCACAAAAACATTGCTTACCGGTTATGGCGGCCAGTGTGGTGGTAGGTGGTGGTGGTGGAATGGCTGTTGAAAGAAATTTTTGCAGTACAATTATTCCATATTTTAACTGACACAGTTTTATTAGCAAGTTTTCCTACACTATACTCTTCTGCAATGACTGCAGAGTCATCATTAAGCTATCATAGAGAATGGTGAGATGCTATGCTTAAGGAAACCTAATTTATTGCTTTAAAATATAAAGCCTGGCTTCATGTTGGGGCGGGAGAGAAAATGAGATGCAAAATGGTGAATAAAGCCAAAACCAATTGTCTTGTTCCATGACCGCAAATCTACAACTGAGACATATTAATACTAAACTCCATGTAGAAGGATGAACTGCTCTGAAATTATCAAGATTGCAGGTTTTATTTCTCTGCAGTGGTCTGACTGTCAGCTGCCCAGCCTAGGCACTTGCAGAGAAAGGGGGGGGGGGAAGAGTTTAAAACTCCTTAGAAGCACCTGCAGGCTGGCAAGCAGGGTTCAAAGGAAAGAAGTATAAAAGAAGCCAGAGGAGGAGAGTGTTTTTCTTCCAGGTTTGGTCGAAGATGCTGCTGGAGTGAAGGGTGACTGGACAAGCCATGGAGTAGAGGAGGCGATGGCTGGGAGAGCCAGAAGCCAAAGGATCCCTGGCCAGGGAGAAGATCTAGGAAGGTGCCTGAGGCAGCTGAACCCAAAGAAGAACTTGCAGAAAAGAGCCGGCAGAAAGAAGACATAGTGCTGGATTCTAGACCAGTGTTTCTCAGCCTTGGAAACTTGAAGATGTGTGGACTTCAACTCCCAGCATGCTGGCTGGGGAATTCTGGGAGTTGAAGTCCACACATCTTCAAGTTGCCAAGGTTGAGAAACACTGCTCTACATGGCGGTAGAGTGAACTCCACATGGTGCAGGTGCTGGAGAACTGGACAAGAGAGAGAAGAAGAGAAGCTGTTAGCATTCCTAAGCCTGCGGATAAGGTAGTGTGGGGGGAAGAAGCTAGCAGCAAAACAGTTTGTATTATAAGCAAAGTATTAGACATTTAAGTTTTTTATACATAAAAGGTAAAGGTCCCCCCCGCACATTTGTGCAGTCGTGTCCGACTCTAGGGGCCGGTGCTCATCTCCGTTTGTTAGCCGAAGAGCCAGCGTTGTCCGAAGACGCTTCCGCGGTCATGTGGCCGGCATGACGCGAGTGGAACGCTGTTACCTTCTCACCGAAGTGGTACCTATTCATCTACTTGCATTTGCATGCTTTCGAATTGCTAGGTTGGCAAGAGCTGGGGCGAGTGCGGGAGCTCACTCCGCACGCAGGGCTAGGGATTCGAACCTCCGAACTTGCGATCTTCCGATCAACAAGCCTGGTGTCTTACCCGCTGAGCCACCACGACCCTTTTTATACATATCGATATACAAAAAGATAAGCATTTACACACATAAAGTCTTGTAAATACACTTTGCTTTATGCTTGTATAGTAATAAACTGCACTATATTCATGCATTAGCTACATGTGCGTGTGTGTGGCTTCTTTCCTATCCATTTGCACCCTCTGACACTCCATCCAACAGGATGAGGAAGAATAAGCTTGGGTTCAACTCTACCAACACTGAGCGGTTGTGGGTTTTGGGCCCCGCAGGTCCAGGAACTGGAGAATTTCCATCCTTGGCTCTGTGTTGGGTAGCGCTAACCTGGTCAGACCGGGTGCTCAATTTGGGGGCTCTCCTGGACTCAGAGCAGGTGGCAGCTGCAGCCAGGGGCACCTTTGCACAACTTTGCATCATGACATTGGGTTGGCCCTGAACCCTAAAAGTGACTGCGTTTATACAATCTTCTGTAGAAACCATGAGCACTCTGTATTGACAATTATGGATGTCTTCAAAATTAAGAAAGCTAAACTAAACAAAGAGGAGAGCTGCACTTTACAGACTTATCTCTCAAGGAAGTTTTTAGAATGAGAAAGTAGAAAGTCTATATTATATACAGATCAGATTGTATAGACTGTTGGGGGGGGAGGAGCATGGCTAGTAGCAAAAATCCAATGCTGAAATCTCTGTTCAACTATGATGTAATTATTACATGTTTAAGTATTTAAAATAGATAATTTAATATTCTTATATTCTGGCCCATTTTACATTGAAAAACCATTTTAATGTACAATATTATCTGTAGATACTCAAGTTTTTATTTTTATATAGAATGTTGTGAGAAGCTCATCTAAAATTCTGTGCAGGCCAAGTTTTGCATATCTCAAGGAGCACTTCTTCCTGCATGAGCCATCCAACTTCTATGATGTCACCTAGCAAATCCAGCAAAGGATCCCAGTTTGTAGAGCAGGAAACAAGGAATAAATGAGGTAGCCAGCTTTTCTTAGCAGTGACCTTGA
Source organism: Charina bottae (assembly GCA_023362775.1). Taxonomy (NCBI): domain Eukaryota; kingdom Metazoa; phylum Chordata; class Lepidosauria; order Squamata; family Charinaidae; genus Charina; species Charina bottae. The sequence continues at coordinate 58,983,949 of JALMGJ010000005.1, read as the reverse complement.
AATTGCAGGATATGTGCAAAACTATCGATGCCAGTTCACACTAGGCTTTTAGGAAAATGCAAATCTGTTCTCTCTTCAGTAGTGATTCCAGAATATGTGCAAAACTTGATTTTTTTTCTTATATTGCAATTTCTTGTATTAAAGGCTGTAATCCCATTTGTTTCAATTCAGCAATTCTCCTAAGTAGTCATTGCAAAAAATATTTAATTTTGTGACAATGGGCAACTACAGCATCTTCACAGGAGTGGCAATCCTGGGCCAGAAAAATGGTGAAAATACCTTGATCAGGTCCGAAGCAAGTTCTTAGGATATTCTGGAATCCTTTGCCAAAATCAAATTTGGAAGTCTGATCCAATCATTTAGAAAAGGCCTGTTGTAGGTCCTCCTCTCTCGGAAATTCATTCAATTTGTACACTACCCGACTCCCAACAACTCTGGGCAGCTCACAAGAAAGCGTGAGAACTATAAAATAATAAAAACAATGTGACAAGAAAAAAAAAACAAAGATGGAAAAACTGGGCAGCAACAAACATCCACCCACTTCTCCTTTGTTTTTATTTCCATACTGTTGACAATCTTAGTTTTATATTTGTAGGTACACAGAAGATCAGATCACCAAAGGGTTCCTCTGTACACTGAAGGGACTAAAATATTCAGTTGAGACATCTCTTAAATATAAGGGTCTTTTTTTAGGAAAGAAGGGAAAGAAGTGGTGCAAGACCCAAATTACTGGTAATACAGGAATTGAACCAGAGAATGATAATCATGAAACATCCTTACTTGTTGTCACAGTATTCTTTGGAGGAACTTCTCGATAGATTGCAAGAAACCCTCTCTCATTCACAGTAGAATCACTTATGAATACAACTCTTATTTTGTTTGAGGAGGATATGTATATCTTTCTTGGACTGAAACAAATCTTTCCAAATGAAGGTGATGTTGGGAAAGGGCCATCAAAGATCTCAACAAAATCAAGCCTGCAGAACCTGGTAATTTCCACTCTGTGGAGAAAAAGATGAGTAGGTGAATGCCTTCGGAATTACTTGAAACTAACATTGCATCCAGACTCTCATTTATTAAACATTTTAAAGCTGCCCTTCCTCAACTGCTCCCACAGAGGTTGTTCCATTAAAACAGGGGTGGGCAACCTCCAAATGGGAGGCTATATCATAATGTATGCATCCCTGATTCAATACAATTGCTATCTACAATAGCATAAATATAAAGCAGAGTCTCTTATAAATTCTAGGCATAAACTACTATGCATAAATGCAGGACATTCCATCACATTCAAAATTATAATTTGGTGGTAGTTTTTAGAAGGATTTGCTAATGAGGTAACAGGGCCATTTGAGATCCTGTGATTTCAGGATCAACATTCCTGGTAGAAAGCAAGTAAAGCTAAATTGCCCTTACACTCTGCTTTCAAAGAGGCATCTGTCATGTCATGTCATGTCATAAACAAACAAACAAAAAAGTTACTTTAAATCAATTATTATTTTAAGGATTTTCAGCCACGACAGATAGAATTTTCTTTGCCTAATACATACTGTTTCAGTGGCAATATAATCAAGCATGTTTTGATTTTTCAATATGAATCAGATGCCTTAGCTGCCCCAAAGGAACCCGAGAGACTATAATTGTTGATTGAGGCTGTTTGTGAAATTAAATCGACTTTAAAATTACATCAGAAATTGAGAAAAATCTATAAAGTTGGAATTACTGACATTTATGACTTATGGATAAAGAGTTGGAATACCAATAATGGAACATAAATGGATACAAGTTTTTAAAAATGTTAAGTCTGCTTCTTTGGATTTGAAGTTGAAATTAATCCATCAAAAGATATTATTCTGAGTTATTGGATTCCCCAAAGAATGTATCAGAAAGGATGGAGTATAGATTTCCTTTGTTGGTGATGTATGAAATTTGAGGGTACACTTAACTCATGATTTTTGCAAATCCAATATTGGTTTATTTTCAGAAGAATATTACTCTGGATATCAAAGACTGGATTCAATAAATATCTAATTTATTCATTTTTTAGAATGCAAAACTATAAATATAAAAATAATATAATACATTTTTCTTTGGCATAAATTTCATAATAATATTTGTATGTATAATTTATTATTAAATGATTAAATCAATACGTGATACATTTAGGTGATTATATTAATTTAATATGTTAATTTTTAGATTTTTTTCTGTTTGTTTAATTTTTAATTTTTCTTCTTGTTTTGATATGGCAATTCATAACAAATTAATTTATTGGATTTAATTGTTCTTTTAATTTGTTTTTGTATAATGCTTTCTCTGTATTCTCTTTTAAAAATTACAAAAACATATTATTAAAAGATTCTAAGCAGCTACAGCTTTGCTCAGTCAATGCATAAGGCTTGACAAACGTGGGATGGAGAGAGAAAAGAAATGTTTAGCTGCTTTCTACAAGCCGTTTTCTACCCAAAATTGCTTTCTCCCCTTGAGTCATGTGCATCATGACATCATTGTATAAATTAAGAGTTATATAATGTGGCAAGATGCTACTGATGCAAATTACATTATCTGCATAATTTGTGTGATATCATGATGAGCTGCAAGATGACACCTGTTTCCTTTGCTCTTCCCCACAGACGCCCATGATTAATGCCTCATTTATTGAGAACAAAAGTAGTAAATTAAGCAGCAAAATGGACAGAAAGAAAGAAGTAATGAGGTTCTTTCCATATAATTTCATTTTTTCCCCAGTCTGAAGTAACTAATAGCTGTTTTACAAGATCAAAAAAATCTCTGTGTATATGGGAAATAGAGAGTAACGTAAATACAAATAAAGTACATATAAAGTTCTTGGATCTTTTTATTATTGCGCTCTTAGGACACAATGGATAATAACTCTTAAAATCATAAACACGTATCCTATTTTATAGTTCACTCTATTATAGAATAAAAGGATTGAGAAAATGGCTTGGATTCTGAATCATGGTTCCCCATAAATCTTTCTAAATATAAAGTATGAAATATGTTTATATATGGACCACAGTTTATGACTAAGAACAAGAGCGTAAGGCAGACTAATAAAATGATTTGATGACATTTTCATTGATTAACTAGCAAATTATTTATTACCTGAAATCTTCAAATATGAGTTCTATATGATGCCCTTCCTCTACCTGTATGATCCAGACACAGTGGGAATTCCTTGGGTAGTTTGAAGGATAGAGTGGACTTGAAAATGAACCTGAAGGACCCGTGAGCAGGCTGCCACCGAGAGAGTTGCCTAGAGGGAAACAGATTAATTGGCCAATTAAGGACTGGAACATTTATTTGTGGAGTGTGTGTGTGTGCATACACACATGTATATACTTTTAGTGAAATACGTAAACATACAGTATCTGCAAGAAAATAGCACTTGCTTATACAAACCAATGAAACACAAAGAGGCATTCTGAGAAAAAGAAAATAATAGATAACTTGAGAGGAAGCAGTCTATGTTCCTCTGCATCTGGGTCAATAAAAACTTAAAAGGAAGAAGGAGGAGAAAGAGAAGAAGGTTAAAGACAAATCCATTGTGTGGTCTTCAACCTACCTGAGAAAATGGGTAAGCGAGAAAGCAAGAATAGGTTATAAAGGGAAGACATAAATATGCCAGTGTTTGGAAGTATCCTTACTTATGTGACTCTATTTCCTGAATTTATAAAGATGTTTGACATACAGATTTTTTAAATTTTAAAAATGAAAATGGTATTATCTAGGATTATCTGTTCATACATTATTGTCAAACATGACAGAAGCTGCTAAGCAAGGAATTGGACTAGAAAAAGTATGAAAACATGGGATCCATTGTTTCAGATCTCTCAGAAGGAAAGCTCAATTTCTCTTGTAGCTAAGTATTCTGTGTTTCAGACTTGGTGAGCAATTCCTTTTCAGCCCTTGACATACTAAGGTGGCAGTGTGAATGCTAGAGAATAGTAAACTAATTATGTGTTATCTTCTGTTCCTTTTTGAATTTTAACAGGTAAATAAAGGAGAAGTGGCTTTCAGTGAAGGAAAGGAGAACCACTTAGACCAGAGTCCTACATACTGTATGCTCATCTGGAGAAAATTTCTGAAAAAATATATTTATAGGTTTGTAGTCCCAAATTAATTAATTGATGCTGAAAATAAACTTCAGCCTGATGGCTTACCAGAAGTAGTGTGCTTCTGAGTGATAGGCAGAGATAGAGATGTGGATGCTAGATGAAGGAAAAGAGAAAAATAGTTACATGAATTATTTCAGTTTTCAATTTCGAGTCTTACGATTAATACTAATATGATGACAGCATACTAGTCTTCAAAGAAAGCAACTTTAAACATGTTAAGTACACACTTAAACAAATTAATTAATTGATGCTGAAAATAAACTTCAGCCTGATGGCTTACCAGAAGTAGTGTGCTTCGGAGTGATATGCAGAGATACAGATGTGGATGCTAGATGAAGGAAAAGAGAAAAATAGTTACATGAATTATTTCAGTTTTCAATTTTGAGTCTTACGATTAATACTAATATGATGACAGCATACTAGTCTTCAAAGAAAGCAACTTTAAACATGTTAAGTACACACTTAAACAAATTAATTAATTGATGCTGAAAATAAACTTCAGCCTGATGGCTTACCAGAAGTAGTGTGCTTCTGAGTGATAGGCAGAGATAGAGATGTGGATGCTAGATGAAGGAAAAGAGAAAAATACATATGTGAATGATTTCAGTTTTCAATTTCAAGTCTTACAATTAATATTTAAATGTTTTGCATTCTCTGTTCAACTGACATTTCACATAATATGACTATTAAGGGAAGCCTCAGTTATACCCATTCCCATGCGACATTTCCTGTGATGATGAGAAGAGAGTTGGCTGAGTTTGGCAGATTTTGGCCAGCACTGCTCAAACATAAACAAAACCCAGTTTTACCTCAACCCTGTCTATGCTATTCAGTGCAAGCTAGGATCTCTAATCCAGTGACCATCTTGCAAGGTGGCATTCTAATTCTCCCATCCCCAGGTAGGATATACAATGGGCCAACCATGATGGGAAATGAAATACTGCGCTTCCAACATACAGAGGATCTGTAATTATTGTATAAAGGTAGCTAGTTTGGCAGGGAAAATGGAGCAAATAATAACAAATTATAGGTAAATGGCAAAAAACTAGAGGAAGTAGATTAATTTGTGTTTGGCTGTTGTGGGTCTTCCGGGCTGTGTGGCCGTGTTCTGGAAGTTGTGGTTCCTAACGTTTCGCCAGCATCTGTGGCCAGCATCTTCAGAGGGCAGGAGCACAGATAGAAGCAAAATCTCTGTGCCCAGGTAGAGTGGGAATGTTCTATTTATAGAGCTAAATTATAGGAGATTAGGTGGGGTTTTTTGTTGTGTTAAAATGTTAACGAGTGGCTGATGAGCGTGATTAGCATGTTCATTGTGAGAAGTATTCCCATGTCCTGGTGGTTGGACTGAGTTCGTTGACCTTTTGCAGGCTGTGTTTTTCAGGACTGGTAGCCAGGTTTTGCTAATTTTTAAACTTTCTTCTTTTTTATTGTAACTGTGCTGGTGTTTGTGAATTTCAATGGCTTCTCTGTATAATCTGGTGTAGTGGCTTTTGGTGTTGTCCAGTATTTCTGTGTTTTCAAATAGGATTTTGTGTCCCGTTTGCTTGAGAGCATGTTCAGCTACTGAAGATTTTTCTACTACTACTACTATTTTTCTACTACAGCAACCAGAAAAATCTTCAGTAGCTGAACATGCTCTCAAGCAAACGGGACACAAAATCCTATTTGAAAACACAGAAATACTGGACAACACCAAAAGCCACTACACCAGATTATACAGAGAAGCCATTGAAATTCACAAACACCAGCACAGTTACAATAAAAAAGAAGAAAGTTTAAAAATTAGCAAAACCTGGCTACCAGTCCAGAAAAACAGGGCCTGCAAAAGGTCAACGAACTCAGTCCAACCACCAGGACATGGGAATACTTCTCACAATGAACATGCTAATCACGCTCATCAGCCACTCGTTAACATTTTAACACAACAAAAAACCCCACCTAATCTCCTATAATTTAGCTCTATAAATAGAACATTCCCACTCTACCTGGGCACAGAGATTTTGCTTCTATCTGTGCTCCTGCCCTCTGAAGATGCTGGCCACAGATGCTGGCGAAACGTTAGGAACCACAACTTCCAGAACACGGCCACACAGCCCGGAAGACCCACAACAGCCATTGAACTCCGGCCGTGAAAGCCTTCGACAATACATTAATTTGTGTTTCTTGGTCACATTAAGAGAATGAATGAGTTTCAAGCTGGAAAACAAAGAAATTTGTGGTTGGATGGAGTTGATGAGATCAAAAACGAGAAGTGAGAAGTTTAGAGAACAAAAAGCAATATATGAATCCATAAATGGATGTGATGGAAGCAAGAATGGTCTGTAACGTTAGAAAGATCAGGATTGGTACAGTGAATTGTATTAGTTAAACTATATATACATATCTATATTTCATTTCCTTTTCCCTTATCTTCTGCCTCAAATGTATTTTGCTAAGTAGTTCTTAACTCTTCTTTGCTTTGCGTATCATTGCTTACCCTAAAAGGGAATACTATGATGGAGATGTATGTATATATGTCTATTCAGTAATTAGAAAGATGTTTTTCCTAATGCACAAAGCAAATGTAATAAATGGGCACCAAAGGAGAAAAAATATATTCAATAGAGTTGTGCAGCACTTAGTATTCCATTCCAAAGAGATGCTTTGGAACACATGTGGGAACAAATATTTCAGCTATTCAAAATTATTTCAAGCACCATTTGCTTTAAGGGCTTATTAAGAACTTGAATGCCTATCATGCCTAGTGAATATGGCTAATAGTGAGTTGCAGTCCAGAAACATCTTGGGAAAACATGTTGTCTACTTGTGGTATATAGGATTGTAACATTAATCCCTAAGAGTAAACACTGTCCAATTACCCTCATACCCATTCACCCACCCAATATTTCAAACCCCATTCTTCCTTAAGTGATGCTATTAACCTTTGATTGAAATCTCTCTCTCTCTCTCTCTCTCTCTCTCTCTCTCTCTCTCTCTCTCTCTCTCTCTCTCTCTCTCTCTCATCTATCTCAACCTGGAAATAGGCTAACTACTTGGGAGTCTGATACCTGAAGGACTGTTTCACTTGGGTTATCTCTCCCCACCCTATTAGATCTAGTAGGAGGGGCATGCACTGGGTCCCATCAGTTAAATAATGGCAGTACACAAGAAGTGTGCCTTTTCAGTTGTGGTGCCTACCTTCTGGAACACCATACCACCTGAGATTAGATTGCTGGTGTTCTGGAAAGTGATTAATATCTGGCTGTTTGCTCAGGCATTGGGATCAAGAAGTTGGTGAGGTCTAAGTAGTTTATTACTACTTTGAGGTTTTTGGCTGCCATTTATTTTTCTTTGATTATATGTTGTATTTTTTACAGTAATTAATAGGTTGATCTAATTTTAAATTGTTTTCACCACCCAGAGTCACTTTGGTGAAAGGGACAACCATATTCAATGAAATAAATGTTGGAGATCCTGGAAAATCCAACATGCCTCATCAGCATATGGATGGCTGCTCTAGGATGCAAGCTCTCCATGCTTTTGAGGAAGCTGTTTGTGGCCACTCCCACTCCCCCCCCCCCTCTCTCTCTCTCTTCCTCCTTGGACCGGGAGCAAGCACATGGCTGTGTGCTGCTCCATTCTAGGCCATGGATGGGCCTAGGAGATTTTTCCCCCTTTCTACACGCATCTCTTGCAGCAAGCAGGGCAAGAGGTGTTAAGTTTAGGGAAATGAAGAAGAAATGGAATATCATTTATCTACCAAAAATGCTGTACCTGCAATGAATAAACATAAGGACTCTTTTGTACTTACTTTTCATACCTGCCATGTCTAAGCGTGTGTTTCTTTATGCTTGGGTGGGCTAAAGGTGTGAGATTAACCTGGATCTCTCTAATATGCTCATGGGCTCTGTTTTTAAACAATATTCTTTTTCTGTACATGAGCTTAGCGGCTCTGCTCCATTTCAGTAGTTCTAACAGACTGCTAAATGGACTTCAATAAATAGATAAATTTAGTAGAATTTATATGAGTTATCATTGCTTTTCAGTAGTGTAAATTTAGCTAGTACGTTCTTATTTGTTGTATTTATTTCTACTGAAGATAATGCTATGGTTTTTATAATTATAATATGGTTTGCTTGGGTTTGGCTTAGTATATTGGTTCAATATAGCCTCTATGATTTGAAAACATATTAAAACATATTAAAGTTATTCCTTTAATATGTGCAAAGCCAGCAAACGTTAATGTATTCAACAAAGGTTAAGCAAACCATATCACAACACAATGTGTGAACCAAATCATAAAATTATGAGTCAGTGAGGGTAGCCTAATATGATGACAGCATACTAGTCTTCAAAGAAAGCAAGTTTAAACATGTTAAGTACATACTTAAACAAAGTTTGGAAATTCATCATAGTTCAATGGACTTACAAGTTTTATTTATTGGTGTGTTTGTTTAATAAATGTATATTGCTGCTTATCTCGTAACAGTGAATGTGGGCAGTGAACATAGGATATAAAAGCAAACCAAACCAAAATCAACAACAATTAATAATAAAATAATGGCACCTGGAGACAAACCCAATGGAACCATAAGAAAACACAGAATCCCACTGAAAGGCTCACCCAACCTCCAGACCCCATGCCTGAGGGAACCTCCAGGTCTTCAAGGACTTATGAAAGGCTAGCAGGGCCAGAGCCATACAAATCTCAGGAGGGTTTCTAGGCAGCAAGGGCTAAAGTAGAAGAGTCATGAACTCCATGTATGTGTGTATATTTAATATACATATTTTGCTAGTTTAAATTGTAGTCATAGTGTTTCAGATAAGTAACAGAACTGTGATGTACATGGAGAGACAGTTTTATTTAAAAAGGCCTCTAGACAGTTTAACTCTTTCCTCTAAAACAGATAAATATCAAACCAAAACAAGTTGGCATCCAATTCAGGAGGGAAGCTGCCATTGTGTGTGTATTTGTGCATATACCGACACACCTACTTGTAGGTGTGCATGAAAGATTTTCACCAGAATCATGGTATGTTTGTATCTGCATACAGAAAAGGTTAGCTGAATTTCCCACATTTTATGTCCCAGGCAGGACTGTTCAACCTTTACTCCTGCTACTGAAATTACAAAATTGGATATATATTGAAGACTTGAATATATTTGACATATCATCTATATAGGCTTTGAATAAATATGGTAGAATGGAGGACGTGCAGAAAAAAATAATGGAGTGGAAAAGAAATAAATACCCCATGCAATTTTCTACATATGCATGTTGGAGGCAAAAATAAGCCTGGAATATTTTGTTTGTTGCAAAGCATTTAATTTTTGCATAAGAGAGCCAGTTTGGTCTAGTGGTTAAGGCAACAGGCTAGAAACAAGGAGACTGAGAGTTCTAGTCCCACCTGAGGCATGAAAGCCGGCTGGGTGACCCTGAGCCAATCACATTCTCTAGAAAATAAATAAATAAATAAGGAAAGGAAGCCATCTCAGAATGTTATTCAGCATTTAATTATAATTATTCAAATCCATTAATGAGGAGATTGGTTAATCTACTGACCTGGAGTAGTTGTATGCTGTGTGCTTACTGCAGGAACAGGTGTAGTATTTGGATACTGAGTACTTAGTGCCCAAACTGGTAATAAATAGAGAAAATATAATTTAATATTAAATTTGAAAATAATTTTAAATACAAAAATATGAGGTTATTTTAGGGAGTACACCAGAGAAACTTCTAAAATAAAAGAATCTTAAAAAATGCATTTGCTCAAATAAAACAGCAGATTGGAGGTTCTACAACTGCAGCACATTAAAGAAACAAAAGAATATTTATTTTTATTTATTTATTTATTTAATTTATTCCCCGCCCATCTCCCATACAAGGGACTCTGGGCGGGTTACAATAATTAAGACTTAAAAATTTAAAATATTTAAAACCATACAAAGTAGAAAATGTATAAAAATAAATCCAAATATAAAATAAAATAAAATAGAATCCAAGATGGATTGGAGACCGTAGCATAGGTCTTATTGCTACGGGGCCAGCCAACCCCAGGAGGCACTACCACCTCCGTTGTCCCAGGCCAGGCGGCAGAGCCAGGTCTTAAGGGCCTTCCGAAAGGCCAGGAGTGAAGGGGCCAGTCTCACCTCCGGGGGCAAGATGTTCCATAAGGCGGGGGCTGTCGCAGAGAAAGCACGCCTCCTGGACCCCGCTAGATGGAATTCTCTTGTTGAGGGGGTCCGAAGCATGCCCTCTCTGCACGCACGGGTGGGGCGGGCTGACGTTATCGGGACGAGACGGTCCCTCAGGTACCCTGGTCCTATGCCATATAGGGCTTTAAAGGTAATCACCAACACCTTGAATTGGACCCAGAAGCAAACTGGCAACCAATGCAGCTCGCGTAGCAGAGGTGTTATATGTGCCGATCTTATGGCACCCGTAACTGCTCGCGCCGCCGCATTCTGTACCAGCTGAAGCTTCCGGATACTCTTCAGGGGTAGCCCCATGTAGAGCGCATTACAGTAGTCTATGCGGGAGATGACAAGGGCACGAGTGACTGTTCGGAGGGCCTCCCGATCCAAGAAAGGGCGTAACTGGCGCACAACTCGAAGTTGTGCAAAGGCCCTCCTGGCCACGACTGCCACCTGCTCTTTGAGCAGGAGTCGCGAGTCCAGGAGGACCCCCAGATTCCGCACTGGATCTGAGTGAGGTAGTGCAACCCCACCCAGAACCAAAGATGACAACTTCCCGGATCTAGGGGGGCCGTCAATCCACAGCCACTCCGTCTTACCAGGGTTCAGTTGAAGCCTGTTGTTCCCCATCCAGACCCCCACAGCCTCCAGACACTGAGATAGGGCATCGACCGCATCACCTACTTCACCCGGGATGGAGATGTATAACTGGGTATCATCAGCATATTGGTGATACCTCATCCCGTGGTGACGGATGATCTCGCCCAGCGGCTTCATGTAGATGTTGAATAGGAGAGGAGAGAGAACCGATCCCTGCGGCACCCCACAAGACAGGGGTCGCGGGTCAGCTCTCTCCTCCCCTATCAACACCGACTGGGAACGGCCCTGGAGGAAGGAGGCGAACCAGCGCAAAACCACGCCGCCCGCCTCCAACTCCCTGAGCCGCCCCAAGAGTATACCATGGTCGACGGTATCAAAAGCCGCTGAGAGATCTAAGAGAGCCAGGATGGACGCACTCCCTCCATCCCGCCCTCGCCAGAGATCATCCATAAGCGCGACCAATGCAGTCTCTGTCCCATATCCCGGCCTGAAACTTGACTGAAAAGGGTCCAGATAATCCGTTTCTTCCAGAATCCTCTGGAGTTGCAACGCCACCACCTTCTCAACCACCTTTCCCAAAAAGGGAAGGTGAGAGACTGGGCGATAATTGCCCAGAATAGTAGGGTCCAAAGACGGTTTTTTGAGGAGGGGGTGCACCAGCGCCTCCTTAAAGGCAGCCGGGAACACCCCCTCACTCAAGGACGAATTTATAATCGCCAGGACCCAGCCACATGTCACCTCTCTAGCTGATTTCACCAGCCAGGAGGGACATGGGTCAAGTTGACATGTGGTGGCATTTACAATCCCAAGGATCCTGTCTACTTCATCAGGCCCAACAGGATCAAACTGCTCCCAGATAACATGGTAAGTACGAGCCTCTGGCATCTCCCCAGATCTTGTCTCACGCTTGGAGTCTAACTTGGAATGAATCTGAGCAATTTTGTCCTGCAGATGCTCAGAAAACTCTTCCGATCGGCCCTGTAGATGGGTCTCCCCTTGCTCCCGACCCAAGAGCGATCTTGTAATCTTAAACAGGGCCGTCGGACGGCATTCTGCGGACACAATAAGAGCGGAGAAATATTCACGTTTCGCCGCTCTTACCGCCACAAGGTAGGCCTTAACAGCGGCTCTAGATTGTGTTCGGTCAGATTCCGTCTTCGTCTTTCTCCAGCGGCGCTCTAGACGTCTCTTAACCCTCTTCAAAGCCCTCAACTCCTCCGTAAACCACGGAGAGTGACGGGCCGAACAGGGCCGGAGAGGTCGCATAGGCGCGATCTTGTCCAGGGCTCCGGCTGCTGCCTTGTTCCAGGCTGCAGCCAGGACCTCCACTGGACCGTGAAGCAAGTCCTCGGGAATAACCCCCAGCTCCTTCTGAAACCTCACTGGGTCCATCAGTCGCCGGGGGCGGACCAATCGAATAGGTCCCGCCTCCCTGCGGAGTGGGGTAGCACAAGAGAGTCTCAGGGTCACCAGGGCGTGGTCTGACGATGACAATGGGGAAAGATGTAACTCTCCCCTCAGATCACATTGCCACTGCTTGGACAAGAAAACTAAATCCGGAGTGAGACCACTGTCACGAGTCGGGTCACGAATAATCTGAGACAGGCCCATAGCTGCCATGGTAGCCATGAACTCCCGGGCTGCCTCCGAGGACCGCCCCAGGGACGGCAGATTGAAATCCCCCAGAACCATAAGTCTGGGAAACTCCACTGCCAACCCCGAGACAGCCTCGAGCAGCTCAGGCAGGGAGGTTGCTACGCAGCAGGGAGGCTGGTACAGCAGCAACACTCCCAACTGTTCTCGTGAACCCAACTTGAAAAACAGGGTCTCACATCCGGTCACTTGTGGAGCAGCGCCCCTGAAGGCCACAAGGGACTCTCTGATGACCACTGCTACCCCTCCTCCCCTGCCCCGGTGTCTCGGCTGATGCCACACCCGAAACCCGGCTGGGCACATTTCCGAGAGGGCTACTCCCCCCTCTGGGCCCAGCCAGGTCTCGGTAATACACACCAGGTCAGCCCCTTCCTCTGTGATTAGATCACTTATAAGGGGGGCCTTGTTATTCACCGACCTGGCGTTCAGCAGCAGCAGTCGGAGACCGGAGCCCACGAGGAACTGCTTACCAGGGCCTGGGTATGAACACGGGGGGCCGGAACGCACCACCGGTAACAAACACCGGGGGCGCCTTCCCCGATAATGTGTAATGTTTGCACTAAAACACATAGATCAAGCTAATTAGAAAATGATCCAACTGTAAATACCTGGCACTTCTGATGTATTTCCTGTGGGAGCTACAGAAACCAAAAGAAAAGAAATAGCTGAGTTTCATAAATGAAGAAAGGAAAGGAAAACAGACACAAGAATTTAGCTGGTATTTTAATTGCTTCTCTGCAGAATAATTTTAATTGATTTTTTATTCTCAGAAATATCCTGCAAGCCTATCTATTAAAATCAGAAAGTATAGTTTAGAATATTAGTAACATCTACAGGAAGTCAGCAGCCGGCTCAAGGCATCTTGGGAATTGTAGTCCGGAGCCTTAGAAGAGTCGGTTCCCTTACCCCCTCCCCTCAAGCGTGGCAAATTGTATAATTTGTATAATTGTATAAAGGATTGTGGATGTATGTAAGGCGCTTAGAGTCCTCCATTAGGGAGGGGATAGGCGGGGTATAAATATCACAATAAAAAATAAATAAATAAAATATATGATTTTGGTTTTGATTATCATTGTTGAATGCATGTGATTAATTACTCTTATTTTACCATTATTTATATACAGCATACACAGAGCCTTCACAATAAAACTCTAGTGTGCTAATTTTCACAGGCAGGCTGATAAAAACAGGAATTTAAAAAGTAATGATTCAATGATTCAAGTAATGATTTCAGTGAAACTAAATCTGAGGCATAGTTTCATAGACTAGATGTTACTGACATTTTACATGTTACTGAATAGCATTATTCAGGAATTGCAGTATTCCCTGAACGGTGTTATGGATATGTTCTTCTATGCAAAATAACAGATCATTTCTGTTATATAAATTTAATTAAATAAATAAATAAATAAATAAATTTCTCAAAATATGTACTCCTTGCAAAGAAAGCCAATACTTACTAAGTATAACGGGATTCTTTGTAGTAGGGGAAACTATTTCTATGGGAAAAAAAAACAAGAAATATAGAAAGTAAGCTCTTCCTCTGAGTGATAGGGAAACATTCATAATATTTATTAAGAAGGATACTATGAAATCATTTTAGGATAATAAAAATGGAGATTGTTACCTGAGCAAATGACGCCAGCATCTTCCTTGTGGTTACACTCATGGGCTCCCCAGCCTGAATGGGAGCACTCCTCTATAGATGATTCATTCCCGCTGCACTGGACATTATCGAGGACGATGTTGCCAATCCCTTCCCCAAAAAAGGCTTCTGTTGTGGCTTTCATAACTTCTCCACAGGCAAGTTGTCTGCATACAACCTCTGCATCTTGCAGGCCCCAACCATCATCACAGACTGTTCCCCAGTTTCCATTGTAAAAGATTTCAAGCCGACCCTGGCACCTGTCTTTTCCATCCATCAACCTTATAGTCAAAGAACTTGCTGATGTTGCCAGTGCAACTTCTGTGATTGTCAAAAGAGTATAAACAGCATGGGTTTTTTTTCCCAATAATAAGTTACATCGACTCTTTTAGGAATCATTTTAAAAGGACGCTATCAGTATTTACCAATTGGATTTTTTTTTCCTCAGATAAGATTTTGCTTGTGTGTGTGTGTGTGTTGTGTACAACTCTAGATATTTTGACCAGTGTTCCCCTTCAGGTAAATGGGTTTGAATGTACTTAAGAAGATACTGATTTAGGGCTGGCCACAACTGCAATCTAGTCTACACATTTTTGGACTTTTCCTTGGATCATTCACAAATCATTTTGTGTATTTGAGAAATAACTTTGAGCTTCATTTCCCCTGTATACCAGAGAGGAAAATCTTGTTATTCTTTACATCATCATGTAACCAAAGGTGAACATTTTGAGGTCTCTACCTCTTTTCAGATTGATTGAGTTATCTTGGTTAAATTAAACTTAATGTCCTTGTCTTTGGTAAGAAGCTGTAATAGGTTATGAAAATAACCTTAAGAGACAGAAGGAACAGCTACAGGCTAGAGTCTCTGATAAGAGAAATCTGAGTCCAAAGGAGGGATGGGAGTGGAGAAAGCATCTCAGAATTGACCCTCCCTAGTTCTCTGGAATGTCAAGGAAGGGGAGGGGGGAAGGGCTTTTGGGCTTGCAATATTCTGTTACTATATCCTTACAATAAAGGTACTATTAGTATTCTTGATTTTGGTTTCCTGGTCTGGACGACCTTAAAGGGTTGACAGAAGCAGCCAAGAGGATTGGAACAAGTCTGTTGCATGCCCCCAATCCCTGGCTGTTTCCTCAATACAGGTATCCCTTCAAAAGAAGTATGAAAACAGAGGCAGAATTACTAACATGGTGTTTGAGCATTTAGTAACTATTAGAAGACAGAGAAGATTTGCCAAGGAAATGGAATGGAAGCTGAATTTCCCCATCCCGCCATCCTGCCCCCAATCAAAATGTTTTCTCTTGCTGCTGCTTTTTGTTTTAAATGAAGATATCAGAGAATAAAGCCAGGAGCCTCCACATGGTATCTACTGGCACCTTTGTGCCCAGAGAGACTTCTCTTGACCTCTACCAGGCCCACTGCTTCAATCAACCTTTGAAAACTTAAAAAAAATAATTTAATTTGAAATAATACTTTTAAAAAGACATCATCTTATTTTTGTTTCTAATAGTGACATTGGATTCTCCATTAATCTCCCAGACATTTTTAGAAAATTAGGGAATGCCTGCAACCTAGGGCTGTATTTGCAAACATGTCAACCTGCTCCCCTGAAAAAGTCAAAAATAAGGTGGGTATTAAAAGCTTGGAGGGCTAGAGAGAGTGGCTGAATGCAATCTCCCTGTTTACTTCCTGAGAAATAGGTGTGTTGTAAGTGCCACAAGTACTGTGGCAGCCAGTCAGGGAATTAGCACCTCCACCATCAAGCAACAATTTTTGGTTTTGGGCATCCATAATATGTTCACAAAATGTAAAACATCCCCACTGGCCCTGGGTTACATCAAATATTTTCCAGATCACATCTTGTTTGTCCCTCTGGTATATTCCTTGGATGTACAAACCACAGACTTTGCAAGCCCCCCTTCCAGTGAAAATAAAGGAAAGAAAGTTGGATGAATCTTACTTCTCTCTGTGCTGGTAAAGACTTTACTGGTTCTGTTTCTCCTTAAAGTATGACGCAAGATTTGGTTTTAAGTAACAATAGGAATTTAAGAAAATACATACCAGGTATTTCTGTGGTGACAGCAGGACCTGAAAATAGAATGAATAGCTTCTGTGTGGGTGATGATGATCATGATAATGATGATGATTAATTATGAGGTTACATTATATTGCCATCATCATCATCATCATCATCATCATTATTATTATTTCTTTTATGTTTCTTGCATTCTTCTTTAGGTTGATGTAATAAAGTAAAATAAAAAAGAATATAGCAAACCTGGCTTAAAGTATTGGAACACATGCCTGTTGCTTCTAAGTATTGAAACTACAGGTAGTCCTCACTTACTGACTGCAATTGGGACTGGCAACTCCATCGCTAAGTGGCGTGGTTGTTAAGCATGACGTCACATGACCACACCAACTTATGTCAGTTCTGGCTGCGGTCGTTAAGCGAATCACGCATGGTCGTTAAGCACAACATCACATGACTATGACTTGCGACTTCCTGCTGGCTTTCCCATTGACTTTGTTTGTTGGAAGCTGGCTGTAAAGGTCGCAAATGGCAATCACGTGACCATGGGATGCTGTCACTGTCACAAATGCATGCTGGTTGCCAAGTGCCAAATTGTGATCACATGACCGTGGGGACACTGCAGTGGCCGCAACTTCAAGGACCAGTCGTAAGTCTCCTTTTTCAGTGCTGTCATAACTTTGAACTGTCGCTGAACAAGTGGTTGGTAAGCAAGGACTACCCGTAAACCAGTCTACTCAAGGTGGTCAATGCAATGTAGCATTCCAAACAAAAAATAAATTACCAGGCATTTGGTTCTTAAAATAAATTAAAGCTCTAGCCACAATATTCTACTGGTGAAGTTTGATTAGGATTTCTATAGCTTTGGATCAGTGAAATCTTCAGAGATATTTCAGAAGACTAGGCAAGCACTGAATATAAAAGCTATATGGGAAAACATAGGAGAAGCATTTTGCTTACAATAAGATGCTCCCATACTGTGGCTGAATAAAATGGAGTAATTCCATAGCATCTACCTAGCCACAGAGTTTTACTCCATTGTATACCAGGTCTCAATTTAAACCAATTTACTTAAATATAGTATAATAACTTTATTGAAACCAGCATAACAAGAACCAATCCTTAAATCCTTGTATGTTCAATAAAATAAATGCATTTTTTTCCCTACTGAGATACATTATGTATCAAGACTGACTGAAATCTGGACATATACAGTAATAGCAATTAGGATCCTTTGCGATCCAATGCAAGACCACTTACTTAGATGATTATATACGTTGGCTTCCTGATGATAATATTCTGCCTGGAATCAGTCACATTGTATTAACACCTGATTTTTAATTTATTCTTTCAATATGCTTGGATAATGTAAACCAAGTAAAACATCACATAACTTGAAAATTGGGCAGTTTAGATTACCTGAACAAATGACACCAGCATCTTCCTTGTGGTGACAGTTATGTTTGCCCCAGGGTGGATGGGAACATTCTTCAAGAGATGATTCATTCCCTTTGCACTGGACCTCATCCAGGAAGATGCTGCCAGTTCCTCTCCCAAATGCAGCATTAAACAGAGGTTGAATGGCCTCTCCACAGGCGAGTTGTCTACACACAACTTGTACATCATACATGTCCCAGCCATCATCACAAATTGTTCCCCA
Organism: Charina bottae; assembly: GCA_023362775.1. Lineage (NCBI taxonomy): Eukaryota > Metazoa > Chordata > Lepidosauria > Squamata > Charinaidae > Charina > Charina bottae. Next base: position 58,966,046 of record JALMGJ010000005.1, on the reverse strand, counting down.
GCTTCTATTGTAAAAGACCTCAACACGACCACGACATTTGTCTGATCCATTCACCAGTCTCAGAGATTTTTCTTGAGATGAAAACAAATATATATATTGGACTTTCCCCCAGATATCTAATTTCTAGAATTCTTCATTTCTAAACAGAGAAGAATCACCTCTGCTTTTCGGTTTTGTCCATATAATATATTAATGTCAGTCAATTTTATTCATGTCAGACTATTTTCTGATTTAGTCTTGGTCTATCAGAATGGAAATGGTTCCATAGTATGGGGCGAAACCATATGCTGTCTCTGTATGGTTCAGTTATGACCCTCAGCAGCTCCAGCCAGCATGACCATAGGATTCTCCTTGGTCTAAAGTACAAAGCATCTCATATCAACTCCTATATGATCCTTTTAAAACTGTGAAACCAGAGTAATAATTCTTGTAGTTGAACACATGACTTTTTGAATACATGATTCAAGATGGCAGGGTGATTATGGTTTTTTAGAACATATGTAGATAGATGGTAGATAGATATATAGATAGATAGATAGATAGATAGATGATAGATAGATATCCAGATTAAGTTAGTTTATTCCCATTTATTTCAATGAGCTCTAAGTTAAATCATGAGTAACTTTTCCAACTGGGCTTTAATTTAAGGAAAAGCACAATGCAATTACTAATTCACAGAATTGTTCATAGATCTCAATGGCAAAGTCAAATCTTTATTCCAGTCATTGACCAATATAAAATAACCTCAATAAGAATTGCAGCCATTTTAGTAATAACAGTGAAATCCATGAGATATAAAAGATAGGTGGGAGAGTACATACTAAATGCACATCCTTGATTCAGGGAAATATACTCTCAAAGGATTTCCTATTTAATACAACCCCCCATAGCTTATTGAAATATGGTTCTGTATGTGCTGAAGCATTCAGGATCACCTGCTTTACAGACTTCCAACAACCTCGAACTTACCATGCTGTATAATGGTTGTGTGATTAGAAGACAGCAGGTACACCAGTGGCCCATGACTGCTGATATGCCATTCATCTTTTCACAAACATTACCAAGTACATCATGATCCTGACAGTTGTAACACTGGATTGATTTACATATTAAATGGTCCATGGCAGAGAATGAGAGAGAAAAAATCCTTGTTTGTTAGATTTATGGACCATCTCCAAGAGTTCAAAGCAACTTAAATGGGGAGCACCCCTTCATTTTATCTTCACAGCAACCTTGTGAATTAGGTTAGGTTGAGAGAATGATTAGCTCAGAGTTATCCCATGAGTTTTCATGGTGAACAGTGGACTTGAACCTGGATCTCCCCAGAGCTAGTCCTGCATCTTAACTTATACCTATTATTTCAGATGTGGTACAACAAAGAGGCATGGAACAATTTGGAACCAGCATCTAAACACCCATTATGGTCAGGTGGTAGCGCTATAGGTTTATTGCTGTTTATTACTTGTTATATCCACTCCAACATATAATAAATACCTTGTATTTCCTGTGTGGTCAGATCTGCAGAGGTTGTAGAAAGGTCTGACAAAAACAGAAAGTTTATAGTTGTATGATATATTCTCTTTGATTGGTATAGTTATATGATTCAGAAACTTTGCCAGAAGTTCTTTGCTATCATAATTATATAGAGATAAAAATAATGCTGAAAAAAACCAGCCATCCTCTAGGTCTTCCTCTTCCTCTTCCTCTCAATCCATTTGCTCTTCCTTCATATATTTGTTTTCAAATTCATTCCTCATTCATTCTCTTTGACCAAACCACTTCAACATACTTCTTTTCTACTGGTTAGCCTAATTCATTCGGCTCCCAATCATTCATGACCCTACCAATACTGTTTTACCACAAACAATTCTTAACTATCCCATTCCCATTGCATTTAACTTATTGTTGTTTTTCCTAATATGACTACTTTCACTTCCCTATAATTGAGGAGAAGCACATTCATATACCCATCCAGTGTTGTTTCTTTCAACAAACATTCTCTTCTCAAAACAGACCACGTAGAACCACTTATTTACCACATATTGCTACACACTATCACACATTTAATAAATATTCTAAAAGTGCACAACTTTATTGTTCTTGCTCTAGTTCTTTGTGATCTATGTATAACTTGTATTGGTTCTTTCCATATTTCCAGTCAAACATAACTATCTTGGTCTTTGATAGATAAACTTAGATAACTTTTTGAGATCCATTGAATCTAGCAATCTATCCAACAAACTATCTAACATTCATTGTATTGCACCCAACCACTTATCTAACATTTGCAGAATTTTGATTCCCAGCCAACAATATGGCATTGTCTGCATACAGAAGTAGACATACATTCATGTCTCTAACCAACACAACTGCAAATATTCTTTATTTATTTATCAATGAATACTTTAAATAACCAAAGGAACATCATACATCCTTGTCTTATTTCCTGCTGAGAACCATTTGCTAAGCATTAGTTTATTCTCATGTGGGCTTTATTTCCATTATATACTGGTCTTAGCTCATTCAACAACCAACCTTCACTTCCATAGTCACCAAATATTCCATAATTCAAGGCTATTCACTTTATCCTACACCTTATCTAAATCAATCAACATATGATAACCTTTCTTTCTTACATTTATACATTATTCAATGATTTGCTGAAAAGCAAAACTCCAGTCTTCACACCACTTGCCTGGCATAAAGCCTCACTTCATTTCACAATTTATGCTCACTGCCACTTCTCCTAATCTTTCAATCAGAATTCTGTGTCAGGGTTCATGTCTATGAATCCTGCCATTGGGACTAGAGAGAGAGTGAGTGTGTGAGCTGCAGGGAGGGGGGTTTGATGGTTGGGTGTTATGGCTGATAGTGGAGGCTGGAGACGGCTTCAAAAATGTGGGGTCATCACATTCTGCCACTTTCCCAAGCACATTTAACAAAGTCATTGTTAAGTGTGCCTTAATAATGTAGTGTCTCATTCACTCTTGCTACCTTTCTCTTTGAACCTGAGAACAAAATTGGCATTCTTTCAATCATCAGGTATATGTGCAGTCTTTATATACAGATTAAGCAAGTTGCAGAACCAATCAATAGGCAAATCATATCCATATTTTCACATTTCTTTAGTCACACCATTTACACCTGCAGTATTAAAATTTTCAATATTCTCACAGCATTGGTGACTTCCCTTTCATCATTTTTCATCAAACTATAATTTATACCATTTGTTTTGATTCCATATATTAGAGTTTCCCTTACTTCACTTTCATCCCAAATAATTTCATCAATTTTATTTTTAATTCCATTAATATTGTTGGAGGTTTCTTGTTTGGCTCTGTTCACCCACTTCTAAAATGATGTTCAAGAACTGTACAGTTAGCACACTATCATATTGTATTAGTATGTGAAAAAGAACTGCTAAAAATCATTCAAATAATGTGGTAATTGTACAATTTGCTTTACAAGTTTTAAATGTAGCAAACACACTAGTTGCAGATCTAGTGTGATCTGAACAAAAACATATTCTTTATGGAGCTTATTTAACAGCAGAAGGCAAACAAGCATAAATCCAGGCACAATGCATGGTGGGTTTGCTGATTTTAATATGTGAATTGATTTCAACTCAACTCAACTTACTGAACATTTCACCAGGGAAAAAGAAGAATGCATGCCTAACTATATATTCTATTTCTCCATTTGATCTTGATCTGTTTTGCTCAATCATTGAAATTAAATACTTGAGTTAACTTGTTGTACCAATCACAGAGGTAGGAGCAGTTGTCTTTAATTCTTCTGCATCTCCCTGAGAAGTGGCTGGCAAGCCTGTTATTGCTGTTTCTTCCTTCTGGGTTATTGTGTGGGTAGTCTGAGAGGAAGTTGTGCTTCCATATGAACTTTCTATTGTTTCCATAGTAGATGTTATTTCTTTCTCATTTGCTGGGTGGGTGGTTTCAAAGGTTTTTTCAGTTTCTGGTGTTGTATAATATGTGGAACCTGCCAAGAAAGAGGAATCAAAATAATTTTGGGTTACATAAGGATAAGCTTCAGAAGAATCAATTTCTGGGCTGTATCTGTGCGTGAGAGAGCGTTTTGGTGCAAGTCTGCCATAGCACTAATATAAGATTTAAAATCAAAAGCACTGCAGAACTTGGGCCAAGACCATTCATTCATTCATTCATTCATTCATTCATTCATTCATTCATTCATTCATTCATTCAATTTATATCACCACCCATCTCACCTAAGTGACTCTGGGCAGCTTACATAATTAAAAAATAACAATTAGAAATAAAAACAAAATAAGAGCCATTAAAACCAATTAAAATGGTTAATGGAGAATCTTATAAGGGTATATATGTATGAATGAAGAAAAGTATGTTTCAGAACCTGGGCTCAGCCAATAAACTGGAATAGTGAAAAAATCAGACAAAGCGTCTTGAATGGTTATAATGGGATCAATCTTACTAAGTTCTGCTGGACAGACCTTGGAGATGCCTAACCAACTCTTAAATCTAATAATATCTCTGCCATTGATGAAATCCAGAATGTCCCATGTGAATTGATTTCTAACTGAACTTACTGAATGTGCCAGGCTTATCTGTGGGAGGTGCATTTTTCATGGTATTTGTGGTTAAAAATTTGAGTGTTGGCTGATCCCTGGATGTGCTTATCTGCAAGAATAAGTTGGAATACATATATTCCATATACATATATAAGTATTACCGTATATACTTGCAAATTAGCCCATCCATGGATAAGCCAAATCCAATTTATTGGGTATATTTTGGCACCTAAAATTGTTGGCTTTTCTGCAAATATATACAGTAATATTACTGTAGTTGATAATGGCAACTGTTTTAATAGTAGGCTGACCATATGTCCCATTTTGAATGGGACAGTTCTGTTTTTTTAGCATTTTTCAACCGTCCTGTCGTTTTCATAAAAATCTTAATTTTGTCCTGTTTTTCAAACCCAGCGGGAATGGCGTTGAAGGAGGATCCGAGCCGGATAATGGACTGGGGGGGGGGGTTTGCAGGCGGGAGCCAACCATGCAGGTCGGGTGGGGTGGGGCTTGCAGGCGGGAGCCAATCACACAGACCGGGGGCAGGGACCCTTGTCTTTTTCATTAATACGGAATATTACATAAGACCCCGTCCCATTTTGCCATCTTGAAATATGGTCAGCCTATTTAATAGGGTTCTATCTGTTGACACATTCAGATTTTTAACTGTGTTTATTGTCTTTTTTATTTTTCAGTCCTTTTAAAATATCTCCTTTATATTGCCTTAGATTCAAGGAAGCATAATTTAATGGAAAAACCATAACACTAATATTATTCTGCAAAGTGAATAGAGCTTATTCAAACACTTGTCTATGGGTTTGTGCAGTGACATAACTGATCAGTTTATTTTGCTGAAAATCCCACAGTTGAATTTTGCCCTATAGACTGTGCAGGCTTTACATTACACACAATATTTTATCACATACAAGATGGTTACTTTTGAAAAAAAAAGTAGTCATCCAGATGTAGGAATCAGGCTTTACAAATGGCTCAAAATTCATCATAACCATTTGTAGGTGAACGTGGTACAGAACACAAAAATACTTAGTTCCTGGCCAGAACTATATGAAATTATATGTGCATGTGCATGTGTGGGTGTGTTGACATACATACACATAGACATGCATATGTATAGAGATGGAAAAGAAATAAGGATAAAACAGTAAACTGGAACAGGGGAGCAGCAAATGTTTTGTTAAAGAAGTTTTGGGTTAAAGGACCACCTTGATCATAAGAAGGTGGTAGTAAACTTTTGGAGCACTTGAAGCAGCATATCACATTGAAGATAGGAATGCAATAATAGAACAAAGTGACAAAGCAGAATGATACCATGGTTGATGTTCAGTTCAATACAGTTATGTTTAATGGGGATGGTCTCACTTGGGGCACTTGCATATGAAGATTCACTATCAAGTTGAAAATACAGGAAGACCTCACTTACTGACTGCTTCATGCAGTGACCATTCAAAGTAATGATGGTACTGAAAAAATAACTTTGCAACCAAGGCACACATTTATGACCTTTGCAGCATTTCTTTCTCTCAGTCATGTGTTCACCATTACAGTCAGTTAGTATGCATTGTCCTGTGCCTGACCTGGACACAGCAATCTCTTAAACAAGCAATCTCTTCCTGAGCTGCTTTTCTCTGCAGCCAGTGCTTCCCCAAAAGGTGTTAACCTCAAGTTAACAGGCTCAGCTCTATGACCTTAATTATCTGGCTGGCAGCTGCTGCTTGTAACTGAAAGTGACTTTTATCACTTTCACACCTTCAGCTTTTCTTTGCCTCCAAGCCGTGAGCAAGCTAGGCAAACAACTGGTGCTAGCACTTTCCTTTCAGTGTGTATTCCCCAATGTGTGCCTGTGTACTCTCTTATAATCCCTTTCTCTCCAATTAATGTAAATACAAACATTAATTCCCTTCTTGCTAAATATCCCAGCATTGTGGGTGAGCATTCCAAAGGGCGGGGAAGTGGAAAAAAAGGAAAGCACAATCACAGTCACATGATTTTTCACTTAGTAACCGTGGCACTTAGCGACCGAGTTGCTGGTCCCAATTGTGGTCACTAAATGAGGACTACCTGTAGTTCCAGATCTGTCCCCAGAATGTCAATGGTTTCAGAAAGCTGAACCTATTGATTTCCAAGTCGCTTGGAATGTAATCGAAATTGCTGCAAGTTAGGGGTCTGTTTATTTATTTATTTGAGAAGCTGTATCTCCGTTTCCCCATCAGAGAAAGAGCTCATGGTTCAGGTTCTATAATGGGAATTCTAGGCTTTGTAGCTCCTCTTCAGTTACCCAGACAAAATGGGAAAAAGTGAAACTGTAAAGAGCTTTGTCAAAGTACAAAGTGCCAGGTAACTGGATTTCCCCCCCATCTTTTTCTTTTCCCTTTTGAAAGATTTGAAGTAGTTGGGGTGGGGCACTGATTTCACTGCTTAGCATTTCTGAAGCAGCTAAACTGGAGATGATCACAGATTGCCTTCAGACTGATTCTGAGGGTTTGGGAAGTGAAAAAAATGGCAGTGTGGAAGTGCCCTGATACTGTACTATATGTACAGTACACAATCAAAGGAGTTCATTACAGGAAAGTGGAAATTACCTGCACAAATTACACTTCGATCTGTACCATGATCAGTTACAATTAAACCATTCTGGGTAATAACATTGCCCCCAGGTTGGTCTTTACATTCAACATATTCCAGAAGGATTACTTCTGAGCCATCACCAAAACGAACCTTTCCAAGCACAGGCATAGTAACACCACAATTAATCTGTCTGCATACTGCATCTGCATCTGCATCTGCATCTGTGTTTTCCCAACAAATAACAATTTGTACTCCATTATACTAAACATCAGCTTGATCTCTGCAGCTTTGTCCTCTATTCATCAAATGTATGATCAAGACATCTTTAAATAAATTAATTAATGAATTTAGAGCAAGGTACAGAACTTATTTCAGATCAAGGACATTTGATTGTGGTGCTAGAGCTGCAGTGCAAGAAATAAATTGGGATCCAGAAATGCGTCAGATGAAAGCCCAAGATGAATACTAAATTTGACTTCACATTATTTATTTTAATTTAAGTTCAATTAATGCAAGTATTTTGCAAGTATTTAATAATGTCATCCTTAAATCACATTAAAAATTACAGAGAGGTGGCCCAAGCTCGGAGCCAAGACTTTTGGAAACTGCATGTGGCCCTGGAGCCAAAGATTGTATTCCTGACCAAAAACCCCCACAATAATCTGAAGCAGTAGAACATGAATGGACAAAATTGAAACTTGGGTGCGGTCTACTTGCACACTCAGACTGTTTCCAAATGGGCTCTTGCTATCTTGTTAGATATTTCCACTTTCTGAATAGCAGTTAACAAACTCAACAGTGGTGTATTCAAAAAAAGCTATTATTCTTCCTAAAAGTTAAAAACAAATGCTACTTATGCCTAAAACACGACTGATTTCAATGGAGCTAATACCTATATGTCTGGTACAAGTTGCTGACAAATGTGCTCTCTCCACCCCCCCCCACCACCCATGTCTGATATCTCTTTGTTCCTTTTGCAATCATTATGTTTTGAGATGCATACCTTCAGATTTAGGAAGTGGAGTTGGAGTTGGCATTTCTTTATTGTATGAGCCTGAAGTCTGAGAGAAGCAACTTTTTAAATTTGTAAAGCATAGAGTCAATGAATAATATCATGACTATGATTCCCCAGAATGGTTATGGATTTAAGAAGGATCACCCCCCCACCCCCGTTAATTTTTATAAACCCAGGGTAAATAAAGAGACTTGCCTGTTGGTAGTAATTCAGCGTCTGTTAACATAGAGGCAGAAAACATTAATAATGTTATTTAATTTTATTGCTTTATAAGATACAATATTGTCACATTTGATTTTTATGAAAATCTAATCATTTAATTACAAGAAATCATTTGCATTTTCATCTCTCACTGATGGTTATGATCCAATAGAATTAATTGGAGCTGTGATTAGCTTCATAACTGATACTCAAGTTAACAGGACTATAAAATGGCTAATCAATAGAGATATGGTGTTGCAATAAGTTCTGTGATCTCTTGCTTAAGCCACTGCATTCCCATTTGTGAATAACATATCTTTTCATTAATAGGCAATTAGACAGGCTGTAATAGCCCAGTTTGAGATGCCATTCACTGTTTCATCTTGGTTAGGTGGCTAATGTTTGTTCACTTGCAACATATAAGCTTTCACATTAGGAAAGAGTTGAATATGCGTTACTTAACGGGCTTTGCCCAAATAGAGACCAGCACTTAACTCACATGGTTGATCTCAAAAAGCTAAACAGGGTTTTATATAGTTAGTACTTGGATAGGAGGCCACAGGAAATTCCAGGGCTGTAGGCTAGATGGGGAAGTTAATATATATATATATACCTGGAAGAAGGCAATGGTAAACCCCTTCTTTATGAGGCCAACATGTTCTTTTAGTTACAAGGAGCTGAGTTTGATTTGACGGAGCCTTTACCTTTTCTTATAGATCACAGCTTCCCTAGCTCTACATTAAGAATATTGATCTTGAGTATACAACTTCAATTGTTCTGCATTTTGGATTAACCCTATATACTGTATGCTGTACTCCTATTTCCTCAACTTTTGAATAGGGACTATCTGATTCAAATTACTTGACCAAATGAAATCATTTTGTACATTGAGTAATTGTTTTATTTGTAGGCATTCTTCTAGCAATATTGTTATTTGAGATATCTGATTTGGCTTCAGTTCAAAAGGTCTACATCATATGTAAATATACAGAGAGATGATACCTGAGCAAATGACACTGATATCCTCATTATGTTCACAGTTATGACTGAACCACCCGGCATGATCACAATTCCAGATGGTGAGTTCACTTCCTGTGCAATTCACGTCATCCAGACTGATATTCCCTGATCCTTGGCCAAAATACGACCATCCCAGCACCTTAGTGGCCTCTCCACACACAAGTTGTCTGCACACTACATGTGCATTGATCATATTAAAGTTGTCATCACAAATGGTTCCCCAAATCCCTTGATAATAAACCTCTACTCTTCCGACACATCTGTTCCATCCATTTACTAAACGTAGTTCTTGTGTTCCTTTCAAAAACAGATATGATATTGTTGTAAGTGGTTATGGTAAAATAAAATTAGATCAGCTCAATACTGTTCTGAATTTAAAGATACACAATGCTATAATACAGCCTTTCTCAACATATTGACCCTGGAGGAACCCTTGAAATATTCTTCAGGCCTCGGGGAACCCCTGCACATTCAGGCTCAAATATAGGCCACAAGTTACAAAATTATTATATTCGTTTCATGGGTAGGCCTGTTTATTTATTTATTTATTTATTAAACTTCTCGACCGCCCAACTCGTATACAACGACTCTGGGTGGTTTACAATAATAAAAATAGCATATCATTAAAAAATACAATATACATATCAATATCAATATATATAAAGATAATATAAGTATAATATATGCATTAAAAGTGTTTTTAAACTAAAATAGTAGTTTTATTATGCCTTAATTCCTGAGTGGGTTCATTTTATTCATAGAAATCCCTGGAAAGTTTTTCAATAATCTTATGTAATTATAGAGCAGAGCTTTCCAAACGGTGTGTCGGGACATGTTAGTGTGTCGGCTGCAGTGTCTGGGTGTGTCGTGGCTGCTGCTGCCTCTGAGCCCTGCCAGGATTCCGCGCAGGTCCTAGTGCCTGCCTTGTACCTTGCTGCCTCCAAACCTGCTGTGATTCCACACAGGTCCTAGTGCCTGCCTTGTGCCCTGCTGTAAGAGTGTGTCGCAAAATGATGCTCTGCTGTAAGAGTGTGTCATGAAATGATGCAGGTCTAAAAAGTGTGTCATCAACATGAAAAGTTTGGAAAGCTCTGTTATAGAGTATAGAGAAGAGATAAAGAATATTGCCCCCCCCCATCTTCAGCACCATGACCCGCTAACCCTATGTACTTCAGTAGTCATCTTACAGCCTTCCCAAATAGTTTTTCATTAAATATCAATAATCTGTAAGGGCTTTTGCTTTCATATGAACTGAGAGAACATGATTCTTGCATTCTTACTATACGGTTTCTAAGCACATGAACTAAAAATATGTACACACTGGGCTTGAAAAAATTCCTACTTGCACTTTTTGTACATTTGTACATTGATTCTTTTGCTTCTGTGCATCCAGGAACATAGAACCAAGAGGTAACAGTGATCCAACCATAACTGGTTCTTGCTTTACAGTATTGCGGAGTGCTTTTCTGAATACTGTAAGCGAAGCTGCCACAATTCCTCAGTTTACTGAGATTTAACAACCACCAACCTCCTTCTCAGATCCAAGAAAATATATAATATATACACAATACCTGATTCTTGCAGAAGTGCAACATGTATTAGCAGCATCCAAAGGAAGACTTTCTGGGCACCCATATTTCACGTTGTGTTTTGCTAATCTAAAGAAGCAGGAAAGTTGAGAATTTATAAATGTTCTAATCCGAACAGGAAAGCATTTATTATGCAATTTGATCTTTCTTCTTCATCTCCTAAATCTGTATCCAGGAAGTTAATAATATTTTCATTTCACAATATTTATCCCAGGGAACAGAGAGTTTCTGCTTAGGAGATGTGAAGAGGAGGCTAAGTTTGCAATATTCATGCAACAGCTTTGTAATAACATACAATAACATCTAATGCAATTGCTCCAGGAAATGTTAATTTTTAAAGTTAATGGCAAAATTTATGTATACTCAGCTTTCCCTGGAAGATCTATGAGAAGTAGGCTGGCACTGTGCTCCAGATATTGGGCTTTCTGTATTCTGAGATCTATCCATATGAGAGACATCTATCATATAAATCCCCAACTGAAGTTTGTAGTGGTATTGCCCAGAAACATATTTAAGTACAGGTGGTCCTTATTTAGTCACTGTTAAAATGTACGATGGTCTCAGTGTCACCACAGTCACATGATCTCCATTTGTGACCTTCTTTGCTGGCTTCCTACAAGCAAAGTCAATGGGGAAGCTGGCAGGAGGTCGCAAATGGTGACCATGTGACATCCTCGCATAATGATCCACAGTGAGTCAAGTGATGACGGCAACCAGAAGTATCAAAATTTCCATCACTAAGCAGTGCAGTCATGTGATGTTGCGTTTTATGACCATGTCACTTAGCGATGGAAGTTCTGGTCCCAATTACTGTTGTTAAGTTAGGACTAGCTGTAATTCATTAAAAACAAGCTTACTATCTCCTCTGCTGCTTGCCTTAGTGTCTGTATCTCCTCCCAAAGAGGAGTTACTGATGGAGTGAGATTGCTTAAATATTTTCTTCAGAAAAGGAACAAAAATTGGGTAGTTTGTGGTTTTGTTTTCATTTTCTTTAAGGATCAAGCCAGATGCAATTGTCATATCCTTTAGGATTGTGTATACTGTAGTTTTCCTATATTTCTAACCTCAGAGTAATAGAAAAAACAAATTTTGGTGGTAGTGACTGAGCCCCCAAAGAGTTCAGTGGTTGCATGCAATCTACAGTGTACATTACTCACCGCTGTTCTAAACCATAATGTGCTTAACTCTTAACATGTAGCTTAGAATAATTTTCCTCAATAAATAAATGAGTAAGTAAAATGTTTTTGACTTATTTGTTTAACTGGGTTCTCTTTATCTAGTTTTAGGACTTATGTGGAGAAGAGACCACATTTTAGGTCATATTTATGCAGAAATACGGAAAAATTCAAAAGGGTTCACGAACTTTTAAGCTGTAGGCATCTTCAGGAAGGACTATGCAGGCAGTTGCAAAGAATTAACACTGACTTGATGGGACATAATCAATCAAATATAAATAAATCTAAGTGTAAGACTGACACCTTGCTTAGAATAAACAAATAAGAAAATCTCTTGGGATGATGGACTTCCATTTACTAAGTTTCCATAGGTACTTCTCTATGTGTGGAATGCCTTTCTGAAGGGAGTGGCTCCTGGTGGATTGCAGGGGTCAGCAGTGTGATGGAGAAGAGTGAGATGAAGTTCCACAAGTAGAATTTCACCTGCAGTTCTTAAAATCCCATGACCAAACTACACAAGGTATCATTCAAACAATGAGCAGTTGCCTGAATTACTTTTTGAAAAGTCAGTAGCACACACAGAGAAAATTGATCTAGCTTTGGTAAGTGGGAAGCTAAGGACTTTAACTTTTTGCCCCTTCTGTTATTAGGAATTCTGTAGCAGCAATTTATTTAAAACTCTTTCTCTAGGCTAATTTTTGTGCAAGGAATGATTTCTTCAATTGGAGAGACAAAGTCAAACCTCCTTTCCTTGTGGTCTTGACGAAATTCAGCCTTTCTCTTCAATATTACATATGATTGGAAACATTTTTGGTTCTTAACTGCACATCGTAAATAATGTATAAGCCAGTGACAGGGAACATGTGGCTTTCTAGATGTTGATGAACTACAACTCCCAGCAGCCCTTTCAATGGGCTTGGCAGGGCCTGCTGGGAATTGTCATTCAGTTACATCTAGAGGATGATTCCTACCATGTTTGGCCCTAGAATCAGTTCATTAAGTCAAAATATGCATGGAGAAGTGTTGTTCATTAGGAACAGATACACCTGTTTTGAAAACTATATTGCCATTGTACTGTTCTGAGTTTCATTTGCAATATGTCCTCATGTTTCCCATTGAGTCCCCCAATGGGGGAGATGGGCGGTCATATAAATTTAAATAATAAATAAAATAAATGTTTTCCATTCAATCAAAATAACCAGAAGACAGATCTGATTTACATTACCAGATATTTTGGATTTGAGAGCTAAGATTTAAACTCCCCCTTCCATTTCTTTCTCTTGCTGTAACTCTTTAGCATAGTGATATGGTCAAATATGCAGACAATGCTCTGGTGAGATCAAATAATTGTGGTGTCAGAACTCATTTTAAAGAAAATTACAACCACAAGAAATAGAAATTTTTAGCATCTTGCACAGGCAGTAAGTTTTGTAAAAGAACAAATGTATTCTTAGTCACCAATCTCAAATATATGATTTAAAAATGCAAAAATAGAGAAACATGTGCACTGAGAGTGACCTTTGCAGATTTGGCATGCTCATGAAGGTGTTTTCAGTAACAACATCTACTTTAGAAACATCCATCTGACTTCTATGTAAAACAAAGAGCCTTGGTAAAAGTTGAGGCCCATGTGTATATGTATTACTTAGGTAGAATGAAACTTCTGGGAACGTGTTGTTCTTTTCTTCAACACTTTCTTTCTTTCAGCATTTCAATTAAATACATTTAATGCGTCTGAAGAGGTATTTCCTTGTCTCTTGCTGTTTGGATCATCATCACACACTGAACAAATTAAATATATGGCAAGCTGAACTATCACCCTATGTAACCTTAATTAACATAGGAGGGTAACTAACAACACACATTGTGCAATATTTAAATACTTGTAGCTAACAAAGAAATGCATTTTTTAAAAACTCAGTAATACTCTACCAGTTCTAACTAACTAGTTAAGTAGCAGACAAATTACCACCTTAGTTCTATACTTCCTGTCTCTTGTCTGATAAAAATGCTTCTACCCCCCATTCAAATGTTATATTCTACTGACAAAGTGCATGGTTAAATGTAGAGTTCCCAAAGACTTTTGATTGCCCATTATAGAAAACAGGATTTTGGGCTAAGCAAGCATTTGACCTAATCAGAAGTGTTCTTCATTTTAAAAATGTTCTTAGTACAAAAATCATGCTTACAATATGAAGTGTCTGTTATTCAATTTATCTATTAATGACATTTGATTAGGTTTCATTTTACTGTATTTTGCAACTGCTCTAGTAGGATACCATCTTTTAAATAAATGAATAAATAAAGATATTTCATCTAATGTCCATCAGAGATGATAGGATTCCCTGTTACTCTAACAAGACTTTCATTAATTGAATCAATATTCTCTAATCAACCACATCTGTATTTCACCTTGGCCTTTCAAGTCTGTTGTTTTAATATTTATTTTAAAGGAGAAGAATTGGTAGGGGAAATCAAAGTGAAAGAAAAAAAAGGTAGTCAGATATTTGGAAGGAGAAGGAGAAGGAGAAGGAGAAGGAGAAGGAGAAGGAGAAGGAGAAGGAGAAGGAGAAGGAGAAGGAGAAGGAGAAGGAGAAGGAGAAGGAGAAGGAAACGACACGATTTTTTTTTTTAGGAAACGACACGATTTTTTTTATTGATTAAAACCCTCCTACAACCGGCCCTGGCACGCCCCCAGTGGGAACGGGCGGCCGGGCCCACGGGAATGAAGACAACAAAAAACACTCCGGACTGGAGAAACGCAACAAAAAACCCCCACACGCCCACCGGCAAACCCGCCGCCCACCAAAGTCATCCTTGGGAAAACCCCAGAGTCAGTCCGGCCGGGAAGGCCCACAGGGAAAGCCGCGCTCACGTGATCGGCGGCGGGGAGGGCGCCCGCTCACGCCACGGCCACAGCCGCCGCCAGCGCTCCTCGGGAAGTCGCTCGCGCTCGGCGGCACGGATCCAGGCTGCCCGGTCGGCGATGCGCTCTGCCTCCTCCGACGCCCAGTCCACTGGCGGGGCGCCGCCAGCCCGCTCCACGCGCAGGTGCCGAGTCCGAAGCTGGCACAGCGCATGGAGGACGAGATAATTCAGGATCCGCAGCGTCGACCAGGGCAAGGCCGGCAGCCACCGCCACCGCCGCCGCCCCGCCACTTGCGCCACCGCCGCCAGTCCAGAGCCACCTGCGCGACCCCCACCACCGGCGCCGCCGCCTCCGTCGCCTCCGTCGGTGGTGCTGGCTGCTCCGCCGCCGCCGCCCTCCGCGGCTCCGCCAGAGGCCGCACCGTCGCCACCGCCGTCAGGGCCCCCATCTCCGCCACTCCGTCCGGGCGAACCTGCAGCAGGGGGGAGCGGGAGAGGAAGAGGGGCCAGGGGCATGGGCGCCCGTGAAGGTCCAGCCACGGGGGGGGGAGGGAGAAGGCCCCGGGGTCCTCCAGCCCCAAGACCAGCTGCAGCCACGGCTAGCCAACCAGCTCCGGCCGCCTGAAGCGGCACGCCACCACCGCCCAGAGCGTGCGCGCCTCCGGGCACTCGGCGACCCAGTGCCGCACGTCATCCTCGGGCACGGCGCCGGCCGCGCCGGCCGCCAGCGCTGTGGCGGTGCAGACTGCACGCGGGCACAGGCGCGCCGCCCCGTGCGCCCACGGCTGCGCCGCCGGCTCCCGCAGCACCTGGTGGTACGCCCGCCAGCGTGTCTCCCAGTAAAGGTACGGGAGCCGCCGGTCGGTGAAGGGCTCCAGCGGGCCTGCCAGCGGCACCCGGTAGCCTGGCAGGCGGCCCGCCACCACCCGCCGCCGCCCGCCACGGCCCCGTGATGGCACGCTCCAGCGCCTCTGCCGTCACCTCCACCCGCATTGTGCGGCGCCGGATGGCCAACTCCCGGCCCGGCGCGCCCGCCGCCGCCTCCCGCCAAGAGGGGTGGAAGTGGGCCGCCGGGATGCAGTACCAGCGCAGGACAGCGGGCAGCTCTGCCAGGAATGCAGGCAGGCAGCCACGGTCCGGGCCCGAGACACGGAAGGCGCGGGTCCCACCGCGCCACCAGCGCGTCTCACCCCAGTCACTGCCCCACCAGTGGGCCAGGAACAGCACCGCCCAGAGCGCCGGTGCGCGCCCAGCCGGCGGCGGCACCGCCCGCCCCGCGCCTGGCGGCGGGAGTAGCTCGGACGCGCTGCCCAGGTTCTGCGCCAGGAAGCGCCCCCACAGTGCCAGGTCCAGTGCCGGCAGTCCAAGGCCGCCCTCGCGCACCGGCAGGTATGCGACGGCCCGCGCCAGGGGGAAGAACGCTGTGCCCCACAGGAAGGCGAACCACCCAGGAGTCACCCGGCGCAGGAAAGCATCCGGCGGGAGCAGGTAGTTGCGCAGGTAGGCGGCCCACTTGAAAAGCGGCAGCCGCCAACGCCGCCAGTGTGCCCAGCGCGCCTCCCAGCGCTCGGCGCAGCGGTCCCAGTTCTCCACCCAGGCGTCCAGGTGGAGGCCAAAGCGAACGCCCAGGACGCGCACCGTGCGTGTGGGCAGGGCCGCTACCGCTGCCCCGGCAAGGGCGGCGCGGGCCACGCCCGGCCCCGCGCCCTCCCCCCACCACTCTGCGACCGGCCAGCGGCGCAGCACGCCGTCGCCCGCGGCTGGTGGCTCAAGGGCCACGACCCAGCTCTTGCGGTCGTTGACTTGGGCCCCCGAGGCCGCCTCATACCCACGCAAGACCTCCCTCGCCCGCTGGCCCTCCGTGCGCGAACACACCAGGAGGGAGATGTCGTCGGCATGGGCGAGGAAGCGCACACCGCGCACCGCGCCACCCTGGAGCCCCACTGGGCACGGGAAGCCCGCCAGACCGCCATCACGCTCCAGCCCCCACAGCGCCACATCCAGCGCGAGGACGTACAGCAGCAGGCTCAGGGGGCAACCCTGCCGCACATCCGAGCGCACCGGGATGGGCGCCGCGCGCGTTGTTCACCTGCGGGACGACCGTCGCCCCGGCGTACAGCAGCCGGACCAGCGCCACGAAGTCCCCGGGGACCCCGTGCCACGGCAGCGCCCGCCACAGGAAGGCGTGGCGGACGCGGTCAAAAGTGCGCGACTGGTCCAGCTGCAGCAGGAAGCCCTGCCACTCCCCCCGGCCTGCCCGGCAGAAGACCTCGCGCAGGAGGCAGAGGGAGTCCGCGATGCTGTGGCCCGGCAGTGCGCTGGTCTGGGTGGGCACCATGCGCGGTCCCACCGCGGCAGCCAGCCGGTCCGAGAGGATGCGTGCCTGCGCCCGGTAGTCCACGTTGGTGAGGATGATGAGGCGCCAGCTGGCGGGCAGCGTGCGGTCGAGGTCCCCCGGCTTGGTGAAGAGCAGGAGGATGCTCTGGTACAGCGAACCTGGCAGCCACCCGCCGCCCACGTGTGCCCCCGCCGCGCAGCCCTCGTAGAGCAATGCCATCGGCGTGGCCAGCAGGTTGTCGAACGCCCCGTAGAAGGCCCAGCCCAGGCCGTTCGGGCCCGGGGCAGAGCAGCGGCGCCCGCCGCGCAGCACCGCCCGCACCTCCTCCACCGTGAACGTGCAGCCAAGCGCGGCGAGGTGGGCCACTGTGTCCGCGCCGCCGCCGCCCGGTGGGCGCAGGAGCGCAAAGAACTCCTCCACGCCCGCGTCCCCCTCGTCCGCCCACCCCGCGAACAGTACCCGGTAGAACCGGTCGACCACCGCCAGCATGCCCCGCTCGTCGGTGCGCAGCGGCGTGGCAGGGTCGTCCCGGAGCTCCTCCACGAAGGCCGCCATGCCTGCCGAGGGCAAGTCCTCGTTAGCGGTTGCCGGCGCCGGTGCCGGCTGGGCGCCGCACCCCCGCTCCTCCCAGCCGTCGGTGCCCACCGGGCCGCCCGGCGTACGCGTGAAGTGCCGGAAGAAGCGGACGCGCCGCCGGGCCGCATGGAATCCGGCGATGATGCGGCGTGCCCGCTCCAGCCGCTCCCCCTCCACCGGCGAGCACCGCCACCTGGTACCGTGCCATGTCCCTCCGTGCGCGGCGCCCCTCCCACCGCTGGCAGAAAACACGCACGTCCCGCTTGACCCGCTCCCACCACTCCCGTATGGCCGGGCGATACACGTCCTGCAGGGAGAGGCGCTCTTCGAGGAGGTGAGCGAGCCCGCCCCGCAAGCCCGCGTCCCCGTCCAGCTTGGCGGCGGTGAGGCGCCAGAGCGGGCGCCGCGCCCCCGGCCGGCCCGCCATCCGCAGCGCTACCTGCACCAATGTGTGCGTGGACCAGGGCGTGACCAGCACGCGGCAGGAGCGCACCGGGCAGCCCCACGGTGCCCACACACGGCCGAGCCGCGCCACCACCGCCGCCCCATAGTGGGTGCAGAAGGGCGGCGGATGTGCCGCGCACGGACCCCCCCGACCGCCGTCACCTCGTCGGCCCCCTCCGCCGGTCCTGCCTCCACCTCCACCCGGGCGACCCCCGGCGGAGCAGATAAGAAGCCCAGGTCATTGGGCACGGTGAGCGCCACGTCCACCAGCCCACTCTCCGCGCGGACAGCCTCCGCATAGCGCTCCTCGGTCGAGAGCGACGGGCCGCACGCTGAGGCCGGGCCCGTGCCCGCGCCCTCCGACCCCCCACAGCGCCCGGCCACCTGCAGTGGGATGCGGTCCTGGGGGACTGTGCGGTTGTTAAAGTCCCCCGCCACAAGCAGCAAGCGCCACGTCGCGCAGGCCACGCGCAAGTGCACCCACAGTTCGCGGCGTGCCGCCGCTGAGGAGGCCGACGCGTACAGCGCACAGAGACGGAATGCGCGCGAGTCGAGCGGGTCGCCCGGCCCATGCGGACCCGCCACAGCGCTGCCCGCCTCCTCCGCCGCTACCACCTCGAAATCGAGGACGGCCAGCCGGCCCGGCACCTCCTCCACCTAGCGCTGGAGGCGCAGGCCGGGGCCGCCATGCAAAAGGATGCCTACGCCCGCCCAGCCGTCGGTCCCATAACTCCAGAAGGAGGGGCCCGCGGGCCAAAGGCGCTGGGCCGCAGCGCGGTGGCGCTCATCCAGGAGGTGCGTCTCCTGGAGGATGAGGATGTCTGTGGGGAGTTCCCGCAGCGCCCCCAGGAGCTCCTCTCGCTGCACCGCCTGCCGCAGCCCGCCACAGTTCCACGTGGCCACCACGAACGTCCCCGAGCGAGACCGCGGGGGGGACAGTGACGACTCCCACTGTGTCCCCCCATAGCAGGCCGTGAACAGGGAGTGCCTCACTGGGAGGCGGCGCCGGGCCCCTGAAGGCCCCCCAAAGCCAGAGCAGGCTCGACAGTGAGATGCCCCCCGGAGCCGCCAGACACAGCCGGCGACACAGCCGACCGGCCCTTCCCGCCCACGGCGGTCGAGGCTGCCCCACCCACCCTGCTGCTCCCAGAAGCCCGGGCCGGCGTGGGAGGCGCGGAAGTGCCCCCAGATGACGACGGGCTCTCGGACCGTGACAGGAGGAACAAGCGAATTGGGGACGCCGTGGAGGAAAAAGAGGTAAAGGAGGAGGTGGGCGTGGCTGGTGCAGCCCCCCCCCTGAGTCTGCCCGTCCACTGCCGCCCGCCCACGTGTGGGTGTCCCTTCCCGGGACGAACACACCCCCTCAGGAGGGATATAGTCCTCCCCCAGTCCCAAGCCGGCTACCACGGAAGGGTCGCCCGGCCCCTCCAAGATCTGCTCCCGTGACCCCCCTGGGTCCGCCTCACTGCCCGAGGGGGCCGCCTCTGCCCCCAAGCCACCGACAGCCCCCAGACTCTCTGATGACAAGCCCCCTTCCTCGGAGGAGAGTCCGTAGTCCAGGGCTGGGAGAAGTAGTTGGGCCGCATTGTCCCCCGCCAACGCTGGCACCAGCTCCGCTCCCGCGGGTGGCCCGGGACCCGCCTGGGCCCGGAGCACCTGGCCAGTCGGCGTCCCCTCAACCAGCCGCCGCGGGAGAGCGAGGGACATGGGAGCCGCGGGCTCGTCCCTGGCCCGGGCAGCCGGCTCGGCCGGCTCCGCCGAGCCCGCAGACCCACGCTCCAGGACGGCGAAGCGGTTCCCGACCGCCCACGCAGGCCCCGCTGCCACCTTCTGCGGCCGGCCCGGTGTCGCGCCCGGAGAGGCCCGGGAGCGCTTGGGCCGCTCCGCCTCATCACTGGGCCGCCGCCGGCGGACCGCCCGGAAGTCCCCAGCACCAGCCACCTCCATCGACTCCTCAGGGCCACCCCCCGGCGGCACGGGCGTCCCCACCCCGGGCGACTCGTGGCACTCAGCCTGCCCGGCGCCACAGGTCCCAGGCCCGCCGGCCTCCGGCCCCGCCGCCGGCTCCAGGCCATCCGCGGCCGCCCCTCCACGTGGAGCGGGCCGCTCCGCCGCCCCCTCCGATGCCCCTTCTACCGTCGCTTCTGCCCCTGGCGCCCCGCCGCCCGTAAACCTCTGCGAACCTCTGTTGCAGGCCGCCCGCGGGCAGCTGGCGTAAGTGTGGCCCTGCTCGCTGCAGAGGTTGCAGCGGACCGCCGCCTGGCACGCCAACGCGACGTGCCCCCGTGCCCCGCAGCGCGCACAGAGCGGCGTGGTACAGGTCCACCTCTGGTGGCCATAGCCGCCACAGAAAAAGCAGGCGGGCGGCTGCCCTGCGTAGCGCGTCACGCCCCGCTCAGCCCCCAGGTAAAAGAACCTGGGGAGCTGCCCCAGCTGCCCCTCCCCTGTCCAGATGCTCGCCTCGTCCCTCTCCTTGGCCGGTGGCGCGAGCAGCGTGCCGAACCAGCCCAGCCAGGTGGCGATGTCCTGCAGCAGCACGAGGTGAGACCGGAAGAAGATAACCACCTGCCGCACATCGCCCTCGACATGCGGGGAGACATGGAAGCCATCGAAGAGACGCGGCTGGACAGTCGCCAGGTCGCGGCAATCCAGCACGAAGAGGGAGAAGGCGGCAAAGGAGACAAAACAGAGGTCCACCTCCCTCGACTCCGGGGACCTGATGACGGCGGCGAGCAGCTCCACGGGGAAACCCAGGCCCTTGCAGATCACTTCCCGAACGAGGTGGCGCCGCGGCTCGAAGCCTGCGCCCCCCCCACATAGCGGAAGCGGAGGACGTACCACTCCCATGAGGGGCCCGCTGACGACGACCGGCCGGCCTCCCCTGCCCAGGGCTCCTCCGATGGCCCCCAGTCAGAGGACGGGCCGGCGCCCACGGAGTCGAGGATCTCGTCCAGATCATCCCGGGCGGAGCCACCCCCGCCGGAACCGGCGGGGTGCCGAGAAGTCCCGGGCCTCGCAGCACCGGGCCCCCCCGCCCTGCCGCCCGCCACCGACGCATACGACGGCACCAGCCGTGTCCCCGAAGGCCCCGCACCCTCGCCGGCCGGCGCCGACTCGTGACGCTGCGGCCGTACTTCTTCTGCGCCCCCGGCGGCGGGCCTGGCCCTCGGAGGTGAGGGAGGGGAGGTGGCCGGGCCTGCACGCGACTCCCCCGCACCCCTCCCGGGTGGCTCCGGGGTGGACCGCCGTCCTTCCGGGCCGCGTCCCGGCCCTTCCGGTCTCAAATCCCCCGTCTCCCCCGGAGGGGCCCCAGCCAGCACTCGAGGAGCCCGCGAGGCCCTCTGCGGGAGCGGGCTCACGGGACGCTCCCCCGACCCAACCGCCGCGCCTGTGGTCTCCGAATCCCCGGGGACGGCCCCGTCCGACCGGTCCCCTAGCAAAGCCGGGCGCCGTGCATCGAACCGGTCTGCCACGGAGCTGCGGCGGGCCCGGCCCTCTGACGTGCCCGCAGCAGCACCCGACCCCGACCCCGAGTGCAACAAGCGCGTGCTAGCCGCCGCCGAGGGGCCGCGCGCCACCCCCTGGCCAGACACACCGCAGTGCCGGCGGCCACCCCGCTGATGCTGCACAGATGAGCCCCCGCCGGGCGGCTGAACTGCCCTGCCCTCACTGCCTGAACGAGCCGCCGCCCCTCCTCCGAGGCACGAATCCGTTGCCCCCGGCTCTGGAGCGCCACCACGACGGCGTCCAGCCAGGCCCCATAGTCGGGGGCGGACAGGGCCGAGAGGACGTACCCGGCTTGCTGGCCGATGGGGACCTCCGCACCCGCGGCCGCCTGCCAGCCCCTGGAAACCTCCTGGAAGGCCCGGAGGAGGCCCTGCTCCGTCAGCCACAGGGGCCAGGACGTCTCGCCCCGCGGCTTCTGGCCCACCAGCAGCCACTCCACAGCCACCAAGGTTAGCGAGCACGCCACCGACGCACGCTCATACGCAGGGCCCGGGGCCGGGAGCCCGTCCTGCAGAATGGTCAGCAGGGGCTCGAGCTCGCGCTCCAAGACGGCCCAGAAGCGAGCCTGGCTGCACTTTGAGAGGGCCGGGACCGGCACCCGCGGGAGGCGCATGTGACCCACCACCAGCCCCCAGAAGCGGAGGAGGACCACTGCCGCGTCCTGCTCCTTCGCGAGGTACGCAGTGGGCAGCGTGCTCAGCGGCGCGGCCAGATCCCGCAACCACCCCTCCCGGATGATGGCGTCCCGCGAGCCGGGGGTCCCCTGCGAAGAACAGCCCGCGTCGCTGCCATCGCCCCACGAGGTGGAATGGCCGAACCCGCCGGAGCCCTCTTGCGAGCGGCTGCAAAGGGGGGAACGGTCCCACCCAGCGGACCCCGCCCGCCCCCCCGAGGGGGAGGTCGAGGAGCAGCGGCGCCCCGCTACTGACTGCCCACCACCGGCGCAGCCCAACTCCCGCCAGCGACCCCGCAAGGGGCCGAGAGCGGCCGGCACATCCTCCATCGAGGACCCCAGTGAGGAGCCCCTCGACCAGCCCATACTCTCCCCCGCCTGAGAGGAGTCGCTCCCCATATCCGAGGGGAGCCCCTACACCCGCGGGCCTGAGACTACGGCCCGCCGGGCACCGTCTGGGCCGACGAGGCCCCCCAAGAAAGAAACCAGCCCCTCGTGCTGCGCTGTGGCATCACGTGGAGCCCCCACACACCCCGCAGGGGCAGGGGCAGTGCTCCCCGAAGCGGGAGGACCCGCTTGCCCCTCCTCCCCGGGTGCCGCAGCCCCCCCCACCACAAGTGTGGCCGGGCCCAACTGTGCCACCCCCGGGGGCCCCCCCAACAAACCACCAGACCCCTCCACCAGAGCGGACCCCCCAGGAACTGCCCCAGCACCGAGCCCAAGGGCAGAGGAGAGCGGGGAGGGACCACAAGCCTGTCCCTGCGAAGAAGGCAAACCGGCCTCCTCATGAGTCGTAGGGGTCCCAGCCAGCTCGGTAAGCGACTCATGAGGAGTCCCATCAGAAACAGCAGCAGGGCTGCCCTGCAGCCCGACTGAGCCCGAACGGAGCCCAACTAAGGTGGGGACACCCCCAGGAGTGCTTGGGGGGTGGCCCCCACCCCCCACCATGCAGGGGGGCCGCACCGCACCCCCCCGCCCGTCAACGAAGAATCAGCCATGTCCCAGGCTCACAACAGCCACCAGGAAGGGGAGTGAAAGGGAATGAAGCACCCGGAAAAAAACCCCAACAAAGGAGAGGGTGTGTTCTGGTCTTTTTGTTTCCTTCTTAGCTTTTTTATTGTCTCTTTTGAATGGGGTATAAATGTGGTTTATCTCTATGTGTCTATTGATGGTTGATTTGTCTGAATGCCAAGCTTCCAGGAATTTCCTAGTGTTTTTGGATTTAGCTTGGTCTAGGATGCTCACAGTTTCCCAGTTGAAACTATGGTTGAGTCTGTCCATGTGCAGTGAGATGAAGGAGTTTTAATTGTGTCTTCTGACTGCTAGTTGGTGTTCATGGATGCGCTCTGCTAGTCTTCTGGCTGTCTGTCCTACATAGTGGCTGTTACAGTCCTTACAGTGTATGTTGTAGATGACTCCTATTTTTTCTTCTTGGGCTACTGGGTCTTTTGGTTTACTGAAGATGTTTTGGAGGGCTTTAGTTGGTTTGTGTACTACGGTGATGCTGTGTGGTTGTAATAGTAATGCCATGTGGCATATAAACTGTGTGGTATATAAACAGGGAGCAAACCCCACATTCATTAGCATGAATGATGTTACCTAGTCGGGTAATGAAACATCTGCAAGCAAACAACCAAGCTCAGAGAGCACCAGTGACTCTATACTGTGATTTTTAAGCTCATGTACACTTTAGGGTTATGATATGTTATTTTCAGTGTCAAAAAATAAAATAAAATCCTGAGACTTAAAAGCCTCTGGAGGCCTGAGAGATTTCTTAGTTTAAATGGGATGATATTTTGGAACAACTTTCCAGAGTAAAAGAGAATGCTTATGAGCAATGAAGTGCTCAAGAGCAAATAAATCTGGCAGGCATAAAAGGCTGAATAGTTACATATGTTTCTGTAAGATGTTGTCTAATGGTGTTTAAGAGATGAAGAGCAATGAGTAGATGTTAAATTTCAACTGTTTAATTTGGGATTCGCAGTGGCAAGTTGGCCATTCCTGAAGCTTCAAGAGCATTCTAATCTACACTGAAACAGAAGAAGAACATGTACGGTTGGTGCAGGAGGTATTGAAATGGTTACTGGAAAACCAATTGTATGTGAAACTGTCTAAATGTGAATTTCACAAAGAACAACTAGACTATTTGGGGTATCGTGTAGCTAGAAGAGGGATTGAAATGGATCCAGAGAAAGTACGGGCTGTAGTGGCTTGGGAACCCCCTAAAACCAGGAGACAATTGCAAAGCTTCCTAGGATTCGCAATTTTCTATAGGCAATTCATAAATAACTTCGCACAAGTGGAACTACCACTCACAGATTTACTCAAAACGAAAGGGAAGGGGGACTCCAAAACAAAAAACAATCCAGGGGCAAAAATACAATGGTCTGGGGAATGCCAAGAGGCATTTGAACAATTAAAGAAACTATTCACATCAGAACCAAAGTACACCCCGATCCCACAAAACCACTAGTCATACAGGTAGATGCATCAGATACAGCTTTGGGGGTCATTTTATTGCAGAAAGATGACCAGGGGAAACTGAGGCCATGCACATACCTCTCCCACAAATTCAGCGAAATGGAACATCACTGGCACATTTGGGAGAAGGAAGCATATGCTGGAAAATGCACACTAGCCACTTGGAGATACCTTTTAGGTGCCCCACAGCAATTTGAAGTATGGACAGACCATGAACATTTAGTAGCACTTAACACACCATGAAAGCTAAACCCCAAACATGTTAGATGGGCACAGTTCTTTAGCAGATTCAATTTCACATTGAAGTACATACCTGGGGGGAAAAAAATTCTGGCTGATGCCTTATCTCGCTTACCACAGCACAACAGTCAGAGAGAGGAGATAGTAGACTCAATCATTCCATATCCACAGGCAGGGATGGTAGCAGTCACTAGGAGCTGGGGGAAACAATTAGAACTGTTAGTAGAAGGGGAATTACAAAACAAACTGCAGTCGCAATTGAAAACCGACAAATGGCTGTGTGGCAGGAAGTGGAGGGGTGCCAGAGTGCAGATCGGCTGTGTGGCAGGAAGCGGAGGTGCGCTGGAGCGCCAATCAGTTGTGCAGCGGGGAAGCAGAGGCGCGCTGGTGCTCCTCAGCCCACCTCCGCCCTTCTTTGCCATGCGCTGATAGGTGGAGGTGTTCCCCCTTCTGGGCCCCCACCAATCAGCTGCTCTGGCTCACCCTGCGGCCCACTTCCAAAGAGCCCACCAGTGGGCCGCGGCCCACAGGTTGCCAACCCCTGCCTTAGATGTTACATTAGCTACCAACAAGATGTTTGGGTGGACCTACTTCCATTCGTGGAAGTAGCCTACAACAATTCCGTGCATCAGAGCACAGGTTTTTCCCCCAGAGCCAGTTTGGTCTAGTGGTTAAGGTGCTGGGCTAGAAACCAGGAGGCTGTGAGTTCTAGTCCCGCCTTAGGCATGGAAGCCGGCTGGGTGACCTTGGGCCAGTCACTGTCTCTCAGCCCAACTCACCTCACAGGGTTGTTGTTGTGGGGAAAATAGGAGGAGGAAGGAGTATTAGGTATGTTTGCCGCCTTGAGTTATTTATAAAAATAATAAAGGTGGGATAAAAATTAAATAAATTAATTAAATTAATAATTAATTTCAAGTCGTAAATGGACAGGAATTTCTAGCCTTCCCGGAATTACCCAGTAACAAAACTGAAATTGCCCTTTGGATGACTGGATAAAACACATAGCGGAGGGATGGCCAATAATAGAGAAAGCTTTAACAGATGACAAGGAAATGTACAAAAAATTTGCGGACTGAAAAAGGGCACCAGAAAATAAAAATACTGTGTAAAGAAAAAAAAGGTGATAGGAGCAGCATGGACATTTGTTGATACACTGTCTGCCCCGTTGCCTAACAGCATCTCCATCTGAGCTAGTTATATGATGTAGAGAAGCTGAGGTTCTTCAAGACTCGCAAGCATTCACATATGGCTTCTTTGACACTTCCATCTGAGGACCTCATGACTTCCATGAGAAGCATAGGCAATGTTATCAGTCTCAGTATGCCCATCAGTACAGGGCAAAAGCAGAGCATCCTCACGATTTCATCTTTAAGCACTGTGTAAAGACTATGAATGGGAAGAGTTTGTCATCACCCTGTTGTCACAGTCCACTTACTTTATGGTGAGGATTGGATTGATAGCCATCAGACTCACTTGTAATAGTGAGGGATCCTTTGGAACAGCATTTCTCAACCTTGGCAGCTTGAAGATGTGTGGACTTCAACTCCCAGAATTCCTCAGCCAGCTTGCTGAGTGGAATGATCCACTTAGAAGGATTTGTGAATTCTAAAACACTATGGAGGAGTCTCCAGGTGAAAGGTTTGGCAATTGTGTCAAAAAGCATTTACATGACCTTGAAATTAATGTTGAGCCATTACTTTCATTGAACTATACTCCATGAGAAGGGATGACTTTTTTCCACTATAGATAGATCACCAGACATTAGCCTTGTGCAAGACAGTTTGGATTTGCCTTGACAAGATGATCTGTGATTCATCTTAAGGCAACACAGTTTGCTTTGAGAAGATTGCATTGCCTCCACGTCTTGACTTCAAGTTCCTAAGTGTTGTGTATGAGCAGAAACCTATTTCAGTATTTCTAATAACTTATTGGAACTGCAGGAAGAGGCTTCAAAGTGAAGGAAGCATTTATGAAGACGAGGTTCAGAAGTGAAGTGAAGCATGAGCTTTGACTATTTTTAGATACAGGTTGCCTGGCCACAGTGTCTAAATCTATGTTGGATAATAACATTTTCCTGTAGTTGTGGCCACTCTTAAGCTTGGCCAGAAAACTGCATAATACAAGCATGACAGCAACATTTGTTCTGAAGATGCTGCACCATTTTCCAATTTGCTGCTGAACTATGTTCAGGGTGGCTGAGACGATTTACAAATCTGTATGTGTGTTAGGACCTGAATATTGTTCTTCTCTGTTATGTATCTGACCAGGCGTTTAGATCTTTTTGAGACTATTAATTTGCTAGAAATTTGATGCTACCACCTGAGAAAAGCCTTTCTGAAAACAAGCTTGTGGAATTCCCTGCCTATTCTGTTACAGTTGGCACTTAACATTATGGATGCTTGTCTCCAATTCAAAATATACCCTTTCATCCAAGGCTTGTGGTCAAATTGGGCTTCTGAATCTTTCATTGTGTTTTTATTTAATCTGAAGTCTTTGTAATGTGAGGTGAGTTGGGTTGAGAGAGAGTGACTGGCCCGGCTTTCATGCCTAAGGCGGGACAAGAACTCACAGACTCCTGGGTTCTAGCCCAGCACCTTAACCACTAGACCAACCTGGCTCTCAAATGGTTTTTCGATGGAAGTACGTGCCCCTTCACCAAAATAATACGCTCACTCTTAGTATGCAAAGATGTAGCAGTTTTATTGCAATGTATTGGAAGCAAAATACAATTTCCTATAATTTGAGATTAATTTAATGACAGAGTTCTTCTATTCATATATACAGCATGGAATCCTAAAACTCTTCACTTTTATAGCACATTCGTCTTTAGGAGTTCTTTAAAAATTATCCTTTTCCCCATTAGTTTAGCAGTCCCCATGTTGGGCTCTGAAGACACCGTTAGCCTCCAGAAAATTATCCTTTTTATTAAAAGTCTGACCAAGTCTGAATGTACCATTCAATTTCTCTGACAGTAGAAGCTGCCACTTAAGTGGCATTGGCATAGGAGAAGGAAAGATCATCTGAAATTATTCTCAAAGGTAGTTGGTTAAAGTACTTATTTTGCTTTTCAGAGCAAGAAGGGATACTACAGGAACATGATATATGTATACGATTTATCCATTCAATACAGCTAGCATGCATCCTTCGTATATGAAATACAGGTCCATATTACTTCTGTGTAAGTTGGTTATCAGAATTGGTATATACTCTGGGTCAGACTTTAATCAAATGAGAATGACAAAACATGTACTGTAGAGAATAAGACATTTTAAAAGTTAGCTGTTTTCCAGTACCGAATAGTAAAATTATTTGGATAGAACTAATGGTTTTAATTAGAATATGTTATTGGTAGACTCACAATCATTTTCTTAAGACAAAACACCATGACAAACACAAACTTCAAGTGGACTCTGGCATTTTTGCATAAAGTGTTTAACTAAATTAAACAGCCTGTTTATCATGAAATGCTGGTGTCGGTAGATTGCATGACCATTTATTAGTTTTAGTTTACTGCTTAGGAAAAAGCCATAAAAATAAAGACAATGCCTATGTAAAATGCTGTTAAGACTAACCTTCTTTTTCCCCATCCCCTAATATTGCCTGATGAAGAACTCTTAACAACTTAAAAAGTTGTGCTATTATTTCATTGCGTTTTAGTTAGTTGTAATTAAGATAGTATTCAGCTATGGATTTGAGATACAGTATTTTCCCCATGGAGACACATGGGTATGATTATTTTTATAGGTATCTATCTAGCTTTCATAATTATAACTGGAAAACATAGCCAAATGGAAAAATTACCCTATTTTTGAACTCCATTCACATCTTTCTGAAGCTTGAGTGGTCCCACAATAACATTTACCTTCTCCTGAAGTTCATCTGTATCTCTCTTTTTTCTAATTAAACATCCCTGGTAGCATCGGGATGAACGATCATTTGCCCTACACACCACTAATTTACATTGTATATAAACTGTATTGTGCTTGTTAAGGAACTTAAAGGAGTTGAATTGGAAACGAACTACGTTTTTCCTTGGTGAGTGCAGGTTTCTATAAGTAGAATCTCGTGCACATCTGAAAAATATAAGAAAACATTGTTGTGTCAGGTATGCCTAGAAGTTTTTCTTCCAATATTTTATTACACTGTAATGATGTGTATAAGTACTAAATTTCTGCAGTAGGTGGACTCTGATGATTATGGGATGTTGCAGAGAATGATGGGGAAAACCAATGATAATTCAGATATCAGAAGGAATAAATGAAACCAAAATTTGGGGCTTGTGAAAGTGCTTCCAGATTTGTATAACAATTCCAGTTGTTAATACAGAGGACTATAAAGTAATAGCAACACAATGACCCTGTAGTAGTGATTATTTTTGTACAAAGTGTATGAAATAGAGCCAGTTTGGTCTAGTGCATAGCTTTCCGAACTGTGTGTTGCGACACTTTAGTGTGTCGTAACACAAAGTTTAGTGTGTTGCAACACAACCCGGAATCGGCGGCGGAGGCATTGCATGGTGGCAGCGCGGGGGTGTGCGTGGCGGCGGCAGTGTGTATGGTGGCGGTGGCTGCCGCGCGGCCCCCTGCACCACCGCCGTGCACACCACCGCCGCTGCGAGTGCCGCTGCGCTACCACCACCGCCGCTGTTGGTGTGTCGCCAACGGCGGCAGTTTGGAAAGCACTGGTCTAGTGGTTAAAGTGCTGGACTAGAGACCAGGAATCTGTGAGTTCTAGTCCCGCCTTAGGCATGAAAGCTGGCTGGGTGACGTTGGGCCAGTCACTCTCTCTCAGCCCAACTCACTTCACAGGGTTGTTATTGTGGGGAAAATAGGAGGAGGAAGGAGTATTAGGTATGTTCGCCGCCTTGAGTTATTTATAAAAAATAATAAAGGCGGGATAAAATAGATGATAGATAGATAGATAGATAGATAGATAGATAGATAGATAGATAGAAATAGATAGATACGATAGATCGATAGATTGATAGATATAGACAGACTGACCACAATGAAAAGGGAATTTGGTCAAGTCACTAGTATCTATTTTGTGACCACTCCATAATGTCCCTTTATCCTCCTCAGTTATTATATAAGAATTATTTGATATTAACACAACATGGCATTGTTTACAGATGATCCCCGCAGTTCTTTCTATACTGTCTTAAGAAACATGACATAAGAAGGAAATCTAACTTAGAATTTATGTGCCGGAGATAACAGCAATTTCTTTGTGGCACAACGTGTGTTATGGTTCTTACGTATTTAATACACACTTACCCACTTCTGATTAAGTCATAGGTCAAGGTTGTAAAATCATTACTATCTGGAGATGCGATACATGTGTCTAGAAATAGTACAAGGTTTGGATCAGTACTGTGAAGAGTAGCTTGGAGATATAAATTCTGGTTGAGTGAAACATAGTATGTTGATTCTGTAATTTTATTGGCAAATGATAGTGATGAATAGAATGCCAGAGACACATTGTAATGGCCAGTTTGATTTTGAGTAATGTCGATTGCATTTTGAACAATAAATTTTGTCTGTACAACAGTGTTCTGCTTCATTTCACACAAAACATGAAATTGAAAGTTTCTCTCTCTTATAATAACATGATCAGAGTTGAAAGTCTTGATTACATTGTAATAAACTATAGTGTCATTATATTTCACCTAAAAGACACAGAAAAAAGAAAAATTAATTAACGGTGTAGATTTAAGAATGTCCATTAAGTGTCATCATTTCAAAGAGCACTAATATTTCAGAATTATAATAATTAAAGCCATGTTAATATAAGCCATGTTACACGATACAAAGCATTTCAGCAGCCAATGCAGTCACAACTCTGGCTTTTCCTCAACTGGGATCAGGACCGCAACTAGGGTCTGTGTTACCCAGGGCAAACATGGATTCTGCGCCCCTCCCCCATGGGTTGGTGCGGGAGGTGTCATCATTCTGGCGTCCCCCCCAAGTACAGCGCCCGCACATGCCCCGGTTGCCCCCCCCCCCCAGTTGCAGCCCTGACTGGGATGATAAAATAGGGAGTCAGTCTTAGAGACATAAGGACATCAATTCTTTCTCCTTTCCAAAATTCCCTTTTTTTATTTTAATTGTAATTTTTATAGGGTCCAGTTAATGTGGTTAAAATTAAACACAACTTCTAAATCCAATATTTCAAATTAACTTTAAACTTGCATTTCATATTGTTGTTAAGCCTAATATTAGTTCAATTTAAAATTAAAGCAGAGTTAATTTTCTTATAACAATAGTTACGGCAAGAAGAGAGACAAAGCAGATAATTATTATTCAGTTTTAACAACAACAACAATTAATTCTCACCCTTCTCTCTGTGTTACAACCATAGAATGGTATAGCAAAGTAAACATAACCTCCTATAATTTGAGATGAACATGATCGATCTAAAGTGTTCAGGTAAACTTGCGTTGCATTATAGCCGACTGAATTGAGATAATATATGCTGATCCATGCACGCATGTGTCCTTCAGAACATGAAACTCCTAAATGATAACACAGAGAAACATTAAGCAAAATACAAATACAAATACATCTAAGCATTAATATTATTTTAATTCTTGATTCTGCTGGTGGACCAATTTCAACTAATTAAAGAATACCTCTTCTACCTAGCCAGCAAAGGAGACTTTTTCACTTTTCCTGATAGTAGAAGCATCCAGATCAATCAACACATATGAAGAAAGTAAGTTTATCAGAAACGATCATGAAATTACTTCATCTTATTTTCAGAAATCTGTGGTATCTGGGAAAGATAAGTCAATTTTCATGTTTTTTTTTAAGATAATCACTTCACAGTTCAGTAATACAAATCAACCAATCAGTTGACCAATTCTTGGAGTGCTTAATGTCAGTGAAAGAAGCTGATGATGCAATCTCAGAATATCTATATGCACATGGATCTTTAAACTGACATGGAAGATCACAAGCATTAACACAACTAATTGGTTTCAATGAAACTTGTATTACTTTACCTAGGATGGCAACTTCTCCTTCTCTCTGAAAACTAAACGATTGGTTTTACAAAGTGCTCACGATCTATATTGTCAGAATAGCATTAGATGAATCCTACCTGAAGTCACTTCTTTGTGAATCAGGTTGTCCATAATACAATACTAAGCTGCAGTATTGTATTCTCACAATATATTAAGTTCCTATCAGAACTAAGAAATAAACTGTATTATCATGCCACAATTTCATATACATATAACTTCACAACTATCTTTTCATAATTGTGTCAAAGGATAAATTACTACTACCACCATTGAGAACTGGGAAGCCCTAACTCATGAGCGTTTCAATTGGAGGTCAGCCTTTATTAAAGGCGCTATGGACTTTGAAGTAGCACGAGTACAGGGCGAAAGGGAGAAAAGAGCTAAAAGGAAGGCACGTCAAGCAAACCCTCATCATGACCGTCTCCCACCCAGAAACCTATGCCCTCATTGTGGGAGGTTGTGCGGATCCAGAATTGGCCTTTACAGCCATTTACGGATCCACTGTTAAAATTTTACCCTTGGAAGACAATCTTACTCGGCTACGAGTGATCGCCAATGATGATCAAAGGATAAATGGAGAGCTTAAACCTTCCTCAATCTATTGTCGCAACACACTAGGTTGGAGAAGACAGTATTAGACAGTTTGGCCAGATAGGTTAAGTACATCTGATTCTAGGACTCCTCAGATTCTTAAAGGTATATTTCGCAACTGAGATTCTAGAAAGGAAAAACCACACTTCTTGAATCTGTAACACAAACTGTGAAACTGAGAACACAACAAAGGTGAGCATCTTCATCAAGTGGTGAATTAACAGTTAAATTTACAATAGTCAACAGACCTTTTTCTAATACCAAAATGACAAGGAGAATATTAAACGTTTAACTATATTTCTTTTTCTTTTTTATTGATGCAGAAATTTGGCCATTGGACAAGTTCACATACAACCACGAAATCCTATACATTTGGATCAGCAGCACACACTGTGGCGAGCGTGAGGCCTTACCAACCAAACACATGGGACAATGTCATGTGCAAGTACTGTACGTGAAATGTATGTGTGACGTGTCAAATTCATTATACGAGTCACATACTATTGGTCCGATAATCTGCTTTAATATCTCTGGGAACCATATTTGCTGAGGGAAAAATGAAGATTTCAGGGGTTGCTGAGATAGATGTTCAAACTGCTGCACTTCTAGTGGAATGTCTCATTCTAAATTTCAAAAGTAGACTCATTTAGGAAAAATGAATAAGTCTATTATCTGAGTCCAGTTGAAAAAGGGATCTGAGAGATTTCCCTTAATCTAAGTAAGAAGAAAGCTGATTTGGAATCAAATATTCATTAAATTATTAAGCAATTATAGCACCATTGGTCTGTAATTAGAACCATTTGATTTGGCTTATGCTGCAGTTTACTCAAAATGATATTCATGATTGCTGTGCTATCTAATGGTACTAACTGATGACTTTAACCTCTTGCTTGATTTTAGAGATAAAAGTGGTGATAGCCAAATGTTTTTAAATCTTAAGCGTACAATCCTTTGCAGGGTAGGAAACTACTCCCTAGTCAAATGACAATGAAATACTACACCCTGGCACTCGGGGAACACACGAAATATGACAGCACTAACTCATGAATAGGTCTTGAAAGGAAAGCAAGGGAAAACTTTCATCCGCTATCCCTGCTGCAGGTTGGATCCAAACTGAGGGGGGTAAACCCATTTTTTTAAAAAAAAAACAAAGCAAGTAAACGTGCCGATTCACATGACATAGTGGATTAAAACCCTCCTACCTTCATGCCACAGTACTTGCAGAAACGTTGGGGGCTTTTTCCTGGCTAACATTTAACTGTGATCTCAAGTGACAGGCCTAACTCTTTACAGCTCATCAACTAAACAATGTCAGTGGAAAAGAGCAATATCTTACTAGTATAATTAGTAGTAGAAGCTGGTGTCGTAGTAAGTGAAGCTGGTGTAGTAGTAAGCCTGCTTGGTTCTGTGGACATAATAAAAAAAATTAGCATTAAACATGCTGATTATTACTTTCATCCAATGACATACAAAAAGCATGTGAGATTGGATTATGGTGAGGCTTCCACTGAAATACAGTAAATGCAGTAAATACAGCTATCAGAATATCAACTGGTACAACCAAACTGGTTTACACCAATTCTGAAAGGGCTGAATTGGATGCTTATTTCAATGTGTTGGTGTTTGCTTTTGAAATTCTAAATGGCTTGAAAATAAAGATCTGCGTCTCATTTACCATCCTATTTTTGAACTTGAAGGAAGGCATTTCTCCAAGTACCTTGAAAACATTATGTGACAACTAAAGAGAATCTTTTCTATTGTATCACTCCAATTATGGAAACTTCTGTTTGTGGAGATACAACTGGTACACAGAAACTAGTTTGGCTCCATCTTAAAACATTGTTGATTCTCCTGGTTAAACATTTAAATGAGTGATATGGGGTTGTGTTCTACTCTGTTGCATCTAATGCCTTTCCAATTAATTATGTTATGGCTACATTGGTTTGTGTTCTTATTTTGTTTCATTTAATTAAATAGCATTCATTTAACTTCAGAAAGTTCAAACACGGTAAAGATTATTTTATATATGTAGATAGGCTGCAGAAACAATGCCATCTTCACATGAACCAATGGCCCTACACAGGTGTACAAAACAAAATAGATGCTAGTTTTAAATTATATTGAATCCCTACATTACATCATTAACACGATACAGGTTAAATGAACTAGATAAATAGATACTCTTACCTTGTGTAACAGAGTAGTAATGAGCAGAGAACCCATTTCCTGAATAACCTGAATCTCTGTGCATCACAATAGTCATTGTGTTGGAAGTTGATGAATAGGTATAGTTGAGATAGATGCCAGAACAAGTTTTTCCAAGTGGATATGGACTATACTGGGGTCCATCAAAAATCTCAATATATTCTGTATCACAGTCCAGGCTGTACAGAGATAGAATAAGACCTTAACTTTTATTTTGCCATCATTTAACAAAGAAATAATCACATTAACCCAGAAATGAGTACTTAGACTCTCTTTTAAGAAGAGTATCTACTGTAAAAGTGTAAAGACATTATTTCAGTGGAACTCAGCTGAATTCTGTAAGTGAAACTGATTGCTTAGTTTTACTCATCCCAAATGTATATCATACCTACTAACCCAGTCTGGTCCATTCTTGAATAGTAATTGTTTCTGATATACACTCAGAATATATTAGGTTACAAAATCATATGCACATTTGTTAAATATATAGGGAGAAAAAGTAAAAAGAATCTTTCAACTTACTTAATAGAAGAGAACTGGAGAATTATGCTTTCATAGGGCCTCACTTGAATTTCCCAGACACACTGCACATTGATGTGGTTTCCAGCATAATAAGGTCCAGAGATCGATCCATAGGAATCTGAGAGGTTGCCCCCACACTGATTTGCTAGAAACCACAAAGCAAAATATTGTGCATGTAAGGCAAATGGAATTTATATAAAAAATAAAAGCAGATTTTTTAATAACTACTTCCCCTGCCATTAATCCCTCTTAATCTCATTTTGTTATTAAGTAATAAGTCCAAGAATAGTTTTCCATGCTATTGTTTCAGAAACAAGCTAGAATCTCTGATAATTTGGAATAATAGAGGAATCAACACTTATATACTATCTTACTGAATTAACTAGGACAATCTGTAAGGCAACTGTAGTGCACTCTTTTAATGCATTTTTTTTAAAAAATAGGTAAAGTGGAATATATAAACGTATAAAGCAAGGTATCTGAAAAAACCCAATATTGTCAGATTTGGGGAATAGTATCTACAACAGTTTCACAATATTCAAAGACATGACTAAAAGGCCAATTATTTTACAATATGCACATTTGCCCTACCCTTGGTAAATGAGTTTCCATATCCATTTTCACCACAGATGTCTTTTGTTTCACAAACTAGGATTTCAGCATAATATTTCTCCTGTATCCCAAGCTGATATTCAATTATAATAGGACTAAGAGATAAAAGTATAAACTGTAATAAGAAGTATTTAATAGGGGAGATTTGTAGATAAGGTTGGATAGGATTGTCTTCTCTATAAATATACATTTTTGATCTAACTCAGATGATTCTACTTAGGACTTTCTGAAGACTCCATTTTCATACTTAGCAATATAAAACCAGAAAGATGTTCCCAGGAACAAAAAGCAGCATTTGACTACATAAGTCTAGGAATTTCTTCCCATAACTGAAATGAGAAAAAGATGGCTGCGTTCTCCGTTATCTGAATTTCAGAAGCATGTGGAGGTGACACTATGATCAGAAATGCCCACTGGATATAAATACATTTGAATAAGCCTTGAGATGCAGACTTAACACCACTTACTCTAGAAGTATCTTTAGCTTCTGATAGGAAAAAGCAAAATTGATCACATTTCATGGAATCAACAACTAGCTGGCCAGTAAATTGCAAGTAAAAGTGAAAATGAATTGTTGTGGAGAGCCACGGAGATGACAGTGACAGTCACATAAACAAAAGCACCCTTTAATCACAGGAAACATCAAAAAGATGAGAAAGAAGCTCAGATTGACTCCACCCTAATTCATTGTAGTATGAGAGGGAAGGAGGGGAATCCTCATTCAGGCTCTCAAGAACCTGCTACCATAGCCAGTATCATTATAGTCCCAGTTGGTCTCCTGATCTGGCCCATCTTGAAGGGCTGATATCAGCCTTGGAAGCCTGACTGAGTTTTGCCCTCCTTCCCTCTCATGCTATAGAGAGTTAGGGGGAGGTCAATCTGAGCTTTGGATGGGGTCTCTGCCTCATTCCCCAGGGTCACCTCTGGGGCTCACTCTTGTTACTGATAGGTGTTAGGTGCAATTGATCATCTGTTCTGGAATGTGAATAATATAGAGAATGTCTGTGATGGAATGTGAGGGTGACCTTGGAGAACAGAGGGAAGAGATGCAGCCTAGGGAATGATCAGCTAAAACCAAAGGGAGCACGATTTTGTTAATGTATCCTTACAATATATAGTAGAATTAGTTCATCTATTGGTGTTTCCTGTCTGGTTTACCAGGAAGGGCTGACAAGAATTGTGCAAGTCTGAAAGTACAGATCCGCCACCCTCCCTATCTATCGTTGAGTGGCCACGCCTGGTCTCTCTGAAATTTCTTCTGCAGACCGTTGCCCTTTCTTGGACTCCCTTTCCTTTTATCTGATCATTCCCTAGGCAGCATCTCATCCCTCTGTTCTCCAAGGTCACCCTCACGTTCCATCTCAAGGTCAATAGCCATTGTCCTGAATTGACAAATGAAGATCTCAATGCAGACTTACTTGGGAGGGTCTCTGTCACCCGAGGAGCAACTGTTTCTTCCGGTGTAAAAGGAGCTGTTAAGGAAATAAACTTAGTCAAGCCATGGAACACATAAATACGGAGAACTAATGCTGGGGACAACCACAGAATATTATAACTACTAAGTGAAATTAGTCTTACTCCCAAAGATGAAATTGAAGTGGTATGATTTCAGAACAAAACTGCTACCAAGGTACAACTGCTTGTACTCTGACCATATCTCACTTAGTCCTTTTCCATATTACTGATTTATTCTACAATGTCATATGATATCACCCAGCTAGAGCTAAATTCCATCCTATTCTTTGACCCACTGCTTAAGTTTGTCTAGAACATTTTCAATTTCCTCTCTTTCATTTAAAATTTTAACCCCCACTCTCAGCTTGGTATCTCTGCAAAGTTTATCAGAGTTCCCAAAACTCCTGCATCCAAGTCATTGATTAAATGTTAAACAGCAAAGGGAAGAGAGTCCTGTGGCACTCTGGAACTGCTCCTGGAGGAGAGTTGTAACGTCCGCTCATCGAGGAGCGCCCAGAACTGCCTGAGGCACCACATTTGCACCACTTGGAGCTTCCAGATGTTCTTCAAGGGCAGCCCCACGGACGGTGTGCTGATTTATTTATTTATTTATCTGTTTATTTATTTATTTATTTATTTATTACATTTGTATGACTGCCCATCTTAGAGCAGAAATCTGCGTGACTCACAACAATCCATTCTTTTCTCTTTAATGTAGAAGCAGCGAAAGACAACTGTTTTTGGAGACACGCAATCTTTTCAGACACGCAAAAGATCAAACGGATATTTGGCAAACACCATATATTTCAAACCCACCAACACACTGAGACAGAGGCTTGTACACCCCAAAGATCAAACTCCAAAACACAAGGAAAGCAATGTAGTGTATGCAATCCAGTGCAGTGAGGAGTGCTCTGAACTCTACATTGGAGAAACCAAACAACCTTTGTACAGGAGGATGGCCCAACACAGGAGAAGTAACACCACAGGACCAGAGTCAGCAGTTTATCTTCATCTAAAGGAAAAAGGACACTCATTTGAGGACATTAATGTTCATATTTTAGACAGAGAAGATAGGTGGTTTGAGAGAGGGGTCAAGGAATCCATTCATGCCAACTTGGAAAATCCTTCCTTGAATAGAGGTGGGGGCCTCAGGCATAACCTTTCCCCTATCTTCCTTCCTGCTTTGTCTTCTGTGCCTAGGAAGATTAAGACCATTTCACAAGCTCAACAGCAGCAGGGTAATCTTAACGATCCTCCTTTAGATGATAAAGGGACTTAGAAACAAACATCTCAAAAATAACCATGACCTAGCCCCAGGTGCAAGGTCACACAGCCAGCCTAGAAACATATTTAAGGATTCCCTTACTAACTTTACTCAGACTGAAGAAGCTCCTTGGATAAGGAGTGAAACGTTTCCACTAAGAAAATAGAAATCCAGTTGACATGA
The DNA here is from genome assembly GCA_023362775.1 of Charina bottae. Classification (NCBI taxonomy): domain Eukaryota; kingdom Metazoa; phylum Chordata; class Lepidosauria; order Squamata; family Charinaidae; genus Charina; species Charina bottae. Next base: position 58,926,910 of record JALMGJ010000005.1, on the reverse strand, counting down.
TTCAAGCCACAGACTGTTCCACCTGGATGACTGAGAACCTTCATAGACATATTGCCATACATTTTGGGGATGAAACCCTGAAGTTGGTAAGGAAATTCGAGAAGACAGCAAGAAAGGTGGCAGACTATAGAAACCACCTACGTTTTAACCTCAGATGCAGACAACAGAGACTCATCCCGACAAGCCTACACCTGCAATCTACAGTTAAGGGTCACAGAGCAGATCAGATCCTGCAGCAGGCACAAAGACATCTTCTAAATGAAAGAATAAGGCAAGTCCACTTCACCATTGATGCCCTGCAATACAATTTTGAAAACCTTCACCAGGATCTCACAGCCACCCTTCCTGACCCAATCCTGGATAGAGTTATTCAGCTTGGCAATAAAGTACAGCTGGCCCAGCATCACAAGACAAAGGAGAGGCAAACTAAGAAATTTGACATTCTTCTTTCTCGCAGCAAGCAGAAACAAGGAACTGGAGAAACCGCTGGGAGGAACAACAACAACAGGACCACAGAGGACAAAAAGAACATGTGGGTGAAAAATCTCTCAGACAGAGAACTTACCCAACCAGAGAGAGATGTCCTAGCCAAAGGTCTTAATTTTGCCATCACTCCCAAGCAAGTTCCGGTTGTGGAGCTCATTACAGCCACAGAATCTGCCATCCACAACAACCACCTACCTTTTGAAGAAGCAGAACAACTCCGGCTTAAAATATCTGCAGCTCTGTCCAGTGCTCAACCTCCTCCCCCCAACCTTACCGTCCAAGAGAGGAGAGCCCTGACAGCCCTCAGCAAAGATGAAACCATCACCATTTTACCTGCTGACAAAGGAAGATGTACAGTGGTTCTAAACACTGCAGACTACCACAATAAAATTACCTCACTTTTGGAGGATCCCCATACATATGAAAAACTGAAAAGAGACCCCACCAACAATTACAAGAAAAAGGCAATAGACAGTTTGAAACAATTGGAACATGATGGCTCCATCGATAGGATTACCTACCACCGTCTGTATCCTGGAGAAGCCATCCCCTGCATCTACGGACTTCCTAAGATCCACAAGGAAGGAACACCCCTCCGACCCATAGTTAGCAGCATCAATTCGGTAACATACAACATTGCCAAACACCTCTCTACCATACTAGCACCTCTAGTTGGACACTCTGAACACCACATCCATAATTCGGAAGAATTTGTTTCCAAAGCAAAGATCCTGAAACTGGATACAGATGAAACTATGGTCTCCTTCGATGTGTCCTCCCTTTTCACCAGCATCCCCACCACTCATGCTCTATCCGCTGTCAGGAAGAGACTAGAAGAGGACAGCACCCTGGAAAGGAGAAGCCATCTCAACCCAAACCAGATCTGCCATCTTCTGGACCTGTGTCTTAACACCACTTATTTCACATACAGAGGTGACTTTTACAGACAAAAACACGGCTGTGCCATGGGTTCTCCTGTGTCACCCATTGTGGCCAATTTATACATGGAAGAAGTGGAGAAGAAAGCACTCAACACATTCCAGGGAACGGTGCCCACCCACTGGTTTAGGTATGTGGATGACACCTGGGTCAAAATCAAGGCCCAGGAAGTACAGGCCTTCACGGACCATATAAACACTATAGATGCCAACATTAGCTTCACCAGAGAAGACACCAAGGACAACAGACTGGCATTCCTAGACTGTGAAGTCCTCATTGGGACCGGTGGCAAGCTAGAAATAGGGATCTACAGGAAACCCACACACACAGATCAATACCTGATGTTTGACTCCCACCATCCACTGCAGCACAAACTAGGAGTCATCAGGACATTGTCACACAGAGCAGAAACCATCCCCACCTCCATGGATTCCAAAAAGAATGAAAAGCAGCATCTGAGAACAGCTCTGCAGGCCTGTGGATATCCAAATTGGGCCTTCACCAAATCTAAGTCTACCAGACCTAAAACAGCGACAGATAGGGCTGAGACTCAGAGTAAATGGAAGAACCTGGTCATTCCTTACATGGCTGGCGTGTCTGAAAAGATCAAACGGATATTTGGCAAACACCACATACCTGTATATTTCAAACCCACCAACACACTGAGACAGAGGCTTGTACACCCCAAAGATCAAACTCCAAAACACAAGGAAAGCAATGTAGTGTATGCAATCCAGTGCAGTGAGGAGTGCTCTGAACTCTACATTGGAGAAACCAAACAACCTTTGTACAGGAGGATGGCCCAACACAGGAGAAGTAACACCACAGGACCAGAGTCAGCAGTTTATCTTCATCTAAAGGAAAAAGGACACTCATTTGAGGACATTAATGTTCATATTTTAGACAGAGAAGATAGGTGGTTTGAGAGAGGGGTCAAGGAATCCATTCATGCCAACTTGGAAAATCCTTCCTTGAATAGAGGTGGGGGCCTCAGGCATAACCTTTCCCCTATCTTCCTTCCTGCTTTGTCTTCTGTGCCTAGGAAGATTAAGACCATTTCACAAGCTCAACAGCAGCAGGGTAATCTTAACGATCCTCCTTTAGATGATAAAGGGACTTAGAAACAAACATCTCAAAAATAACCATGACCTAGCCCCAGGTGCAAGGTCACACAGCCAGCCTAGAAACATATTTAAGGATTCCCTTACTAACTTTACTCAGACTGAAGAAGCTCCTTGGATAAGGAGTGAAACGTTTCCACTAAGAAAATAGAAATCCAGTTGACATGATTCAAGCCACAGAATTTCCTAGACTTACGGTATATAGTCAAATGCTGCTTTTTGTTACACATATGTTTTACACATATTTCTCCACATAACCAAGCTGGTGCCAGCTTCCGGAATCTTCAAGAGAATTAAATCAAGGGGAATATATTTTATCTGCTTTAGTGGAACTGTCTCCTTTGTGGAACGTTCAGCCCATTTCATTTGATGGGAACCTTAGTTGGACATCCTGCCGTACATGCTTTTAAGGGAGTCTAAACTAGATAAAAGTTTAAGAGGTGGTCCTGAATTTCCCTCAGTGAATTTTGAAGTATTTGTTCTTGGAAATATGCAGGCATTAATTACATGAGAATAATCCAGCCACCACCTTTATGGGGATGCCCCAGTAAATAGTAACTGTTATTGCTGAATATTAGCAACCGCTAAGTTGTATCGTTAAGCTCTGGAAATCACTAGTATGATATAATGTTAATTGGAAATTTTCAAACAAATACCATAAAGCAGTTCACTACAGAAGACATCCCACTTCAGGATTCTGCTGGGAAGTGAGACAAGTTGCACATATTGCGTACAATTTGTTTTATCTTCGGCTTCAGTGTTATTACTCCAACATTTATAGATTCCATGTCTTTTTTCTTTTTTCTTTTTTTGTGGTTCCTACTGCAGCTCCTCCAGAGTCAGAAGTGCCACCTGGTAAGTCTGAATCCTTAATCCCAAAATTAAACACTCTGAAACAAGAACAAGGCAACGAATCTAAGAGCTCCAAAAACAGTTGTCTTTCGCTGCTTCTACATTAAAGAGAAAAGAATGGATTGTTGTGAGTCACGCAGATTTCTGCTCTAAGATGGGCAGTCATACAAATGTAATAAATAAATAAATAAATAAATAAACAGATAAATAAATAAATAAATCAGCACACCGTCCGTGGGGCTGCCCTTGAAGAACATCTGGAAGCTCCAAGTGGTGCAAATGTGGTGCCTCAGGCAGTTCTGGGCGCTCCTCGATGAGCGGACGTTACAACTCTCCTCCAGGAGCAGTTCCAGAGTGCCACAGGACTCTCTTCCCTTTGCTGTTTAACATTTAATCAATGACTTGGATGCAGGAGTTTTGGGAACTCTGATAAACTTTGCAGAGATACCAAGCTGAGAGTGGGGGTTAAAATTTTAAATGAAAGAGAGGAAATTGAAAATGTTCTAGACAAACTTAAGCAGTGGGTCAAAGAATAGGATGGAATTTAGCTCTAGCTGGGTGATATCATATGACATTGTAGAATAAATCAGTAATATGGAAAAGGACTAAGTGAGATATGGTCAGAGTACAAGCAGTTGTACCTTGGTAGCAGTTTTGTTCTGAAATCATACCACTTCAATTTCATCTTTGGGAGTAAGACTAATTTCACTTAGTAGTTATAATATTCTGTGGTTGTCCCCAGCATTAGTTCTCCGTATTTATGTGTTCCATGGCTTGACTAAGTTTATTTCCTTAACAGCTCCTTTTACACCGGAAGAAACAGTTGCTCCTCGGGTGACAGAGACCCTCCCAAGTAAGTCTGCATTGAGATCTTCATTTGTCAATTCAGGACAATGGCTATTGACCTTGAGATGGAACGTGAGGGTGACCTTGGAGAACAGAGGGATGAGATGCTGCCTAGGGAATGATCAGAAAGGCCCACTGGATATAAATACATTTGAATACGCCTTGAGATGTAGACTTATCACCGCTTACTTTAGAAGTATCTTTAGCTTCTGATCGGAAAAAGCAAAATAGACCAGGTTTCATGGAATAAAGAACTAGCTGGCCAGCAACTTGCAAGAAAAAGTGAAAGTGAATCTTTGTGGAGAGCCACGGAGATGACAGTGACAGTCAAATAAACAAAAGCATCCTTTCATCCCAGGAAGAATCAAAAAGATGAGAAAGAAGCTCAGATTGACTCCACCCTAGTTCATTGTAGTATGAGAGGGAAGGAGGGGAATCCTCATTCAGGCTCTCAAGAACCTGCTACCATAGCCAGTATCATTATAGTCCCAGTTGGTTTCCTGATCTGGCCCATCTTGAAGGGCTGATATCAGCCTTGGAAGCCTGACGGAGATTCGCCCTCCTTCCCTCTCATGCTATAGAGAGTTAGGGGGAGGTCAATCTGAGCTTCCTTCTCACACTTTCACTGTTTCCTGGGCTCAAAGGGCACTTCTGTTTAAGTAACTGATGCGGTCTCTGCCTCATTCCCCAGGGTCACCTCTGGGGCTCACTCCTGTTACTGATATGCGTTGGGTGCAATTGATCATCTGTTCTTACAAAACCTATGTGGAATGTGAATAATATAGAGATTGTCTGTGATGGAATGTGAGGCTGACCTTGGAGTACAGAGGGAAGAGATGCTGCCTAGGGAATGATCAGCTAAAACCAAAGGGAGCACGATTTTGTTAATGTATCCTTACAATATATAGTAGAATTAGTTCATCTAGTGGTGTTTCCTGTCTGGTTTACCAGGAAGGGCTGACAAGAATTGTGCAAGTCTGAAAGTACAGATCCGCCACCCTCCCTATCTATCGTTGAGTGGCCACGCCTGGTCTCTCTGAAATTTCTTCTGCAGACCGTTGCCCTTTCTTGGACTCCCTTTCCTTTTATCTGATCATTCCCTAGGCAGCATCTCATCCCTCTGTTCTCCAAGGTCACCCTCACGTTCCATCTCAAGGTCAATAGCCATTGTCCTGAATTGACAAATGAAGATCTCAATGCAGACTTACTAGGGAGGGTCTCTGTCACCCGAGGAGCAACTGTTTCTTCCGGTGTAAAAGGAGCTGTTAAGGAAATAAACTTAGTCAAGCCATGGAACACATAAATACGGAGAACTCATGCTGGGGACAAACACAGAATATTATAACTACTAAGTGAAATTATTCTTACTCCCAAAGATGAAATTGAAGTGGTATGATTTCAGAACAAAACTTCTAGTAAGGTACAACTGCTTGTACTCTGACCATATCTCACTTAGTCCTTTTCCATATTACTGATTTATTCTACAATGTCATATAATATCACCCAGCTAGAGCTAAATTCCATCCTATTCTTTGACCCACTGCTTAAGTTTGTCTAGAACATTTTGAATTTCCTCTCTTTCAATTAAAATATTAACCCCCACTCTCAGCTTGGTATCTCTGCAAAGTTTATCAGAGTTCCCACAACTCCTGCATCCAAGTCATTGATTAAATGTTAAACAGCAAAGGGAAGAGAGTCCTGTGGCACTCTGGAACTGCTCCTGGAGCAGAGTTGTAACGTCCGCTCATCGAGGAGCGCCCAGAACTGCCTGAGGCACCACATTTGCACCACTTGGAGCTTCCAGATGTTCTTCAAGGGCAGCCCCACGGACGGTATGCTGATTTATTTGTTTGTTTCTTTATTTATTTATTATATTTGTATGACTGCCCATCTTAGAGCAGAAATCTGCATGACTCACAACAATCCATTCTTTTCTCTTTAGTGTAGAAGCAGCGAAAGACAACTGTTTTTGGAGCTCTTAGATTCGTTGCCTTGTTCTTGTTTCAGAGTGTTTAATTTTGGGATTAAGGATTCAGACTTACCAGGTGGCACTTCTGACTCTGGAGGAGCTGCAGTAGGAACCACAAAAAAGACAAAAAGAAGAAGACATGGAATCTATAAATATTGGAGTAATAACACTGAAGCCCAAGATAAAACAAATTGTATGCAATATGTGCAACTTGTCTCACTTCCCAGCAGAATCCTGAAGTGGGATGTCTTCTGTAGTGAACTGCTTTATGGTATTTGTTTGAAAATTTCCAATTAACACTATCTCATACTAGTGATTTCCAGAGCTTAACGATACCACTGAGCCGTTGCTAATATTCAGCAATAACAGTTACTCTTTACTGGGGCATCCCCATAAAGGTGGTGGCTGGATTATTCTCATGTAATTAATGCCTGCATATTTCCAAGAACAAATACTTCAAAATTCACTGAGGGAAATTCAGGACCACCTCTTAAACTTTTTTCTAGTTTAGACTCCCTTAAAAGCATGTACGGCAGGATGTCCAACTAAGGTTCCCATCAAATGAAATGGGCTGAACGTTCCACAAAGGAGACAGTTCCACTAAAGCTTATAAAATATATTCCCCTTGATTTAATTCTCTTGAAGATTCCGGAAGCTGGCACCAGCTTGGTTATGTGGAGAAATATGTGTAAAACATATGTGTAACAAAAAGCAGCATTTGACTATATACGGTAAGTCTAGGAATTTCTACTCCTAAATGTAAAGAGAAAAGGATGGCTACAGTCCTCCGGTAACTGAATTTGTGAAGCACATGGAGGTGACCTTATGATCAGAAAGGCCCACTGGATATAAATACATTTGAATAAGCCTTGAGATGCAGACTTATCACCGCTTACTTTAGAAGTATCTTTAGCTTCTGATCGGAAAAAGCAAATTTGATCAGGTTTCATGGAATCAACAAGTAGCTGGCCAGCAACTTGCAAGAAAAGTGAAAGTGAATTCTTGTGGAGAGCCACGGAGATGACAGTGACAGTCAAATAAACAAAAGCATCCTTTCATCCCAGGAAACATCAAAAAGGTGAGAAAGAAGCTCAGATTGACTCCACCCTAATTCATTGTAGTATGAGAGGGAAGGAGGGGAATCCTCATTGAGGCTCTCAAGAACCTGCTACCATAGCCAGTATCATTATAGTCCCAGTTGGTTTCCTGATCTGGCCCATCTTGAAGGGTTGATATCAGCCTTGGAAGCCTGACAGAGATTCGCCCTCCTTCCCTCTCATGCTATAGAGAGTTAGGGGGAGGTCAATCTGAGCTTCCTTCTCACACTTTCACTGTTTCCTGGGCTCAAAGGGCACTTCTGTTTAAGTAACTGATGCGGTCTCTGCCTCATTCCCCAGGGTCACCTCTGGGGCTCACTCCTGTTATTGATATGCGTTGGGTGCAACTGATCATCTGCTCTTACAAAACCTATGTGGAATGTGAATAATATAGAGATTGTCTGTGATGGAATGTGAGGCTGACCTTGGAGTACAGAGGGAAGAGATGCTGCCTAGGGAATGATCAGCTAAAACCAAAGGGAGCACGATTTTGTTCATGTATCCTTACAATATATAGTAGAATTAGATCATCTAGTGGTGTTTCCTGTCTGGTTTACCAGGAAGGGCTGACAAGAATTGTGCAAGTCTGAAAGTACAGATCCGCCACCCTCCCTATCTATCGTTGAGTGGCCACGCCTGGTCTCTCTGAAGTTTCTTCTGCAGACCGTTGCCCTTTCTTGGACTCCCTTTCCTTTTATCTGATCATTCCCTAGGCAGCATCTCATCCCTCTGTTCTCCAAGGTCACCCTCACGTTCCATCTCAAGGTCAATAGCCATTGTCCTGAATTGACAAATGAAGATCTCAATGCAGACTTACTTGGGAGGGTCTCTGTCACCCGAGGAGCAACTGTTTCTTCCGGTGTAAAAGGAGCTGTTAAGGAAATAAGCTTAGTCAAGCCATGGAACACATAAATACGGAGAACTAATGCTGGGGACAAACACAGAATATTATAACTACTAAGTGAAATTAGTCTTACTCCCAAAGATGAAATTGAAGTGGTATGATTTCAGAACAAAACTGCTTGTAAGGTACCTCTCTGAACCTCTCACTTAGACCTTTTCCGCATTACTGATTTATTCTACAATGGCATATAATATCACCCAGCTAGAGCTAAATTCCATCCTATTCTTTGACCCACTGCTTAAGTTTGTCTTGAACATTTTGAATTTCCTCTCTTTCATTTAAAATATTAACCCCCACTCTCAGCTTGGTATCATCTGCAAAGTTAATCAGAGTTCCCACAACTCCTGCATCCAAGTCATTGATTAAATGTTGAAGAGCAAAGGGAAGATTGTCCTGTGGCACTCAAGCACTTCCCTCCAAGCTCGAGTCATTCATGAGAATTCTTTGGGTGCAGTCATTCAGCCCACTGTCAAGCTACCTCGTAGCAGCATTTGGACACGTACACTATGTCTACTGCATTCTCATCTACAAGGCTAATGTGAATTAAGAAGAAGATAAAATTAGTCTTGCATGATGGTCAGTCAGAACCTGTCCTTGCTCTTGTTCATTATTACAAGCGTTTTGAAGTGCTCACAAACATGCTGCCTGATACTCTGTTTGAGGAATGTGCCCAGTATAGATGTCAAGATAGTTGTAGTTAACCTGCGTGCTGCTGCTTCCCCAAGTTATGGATAACATTCCCTTAAAAACAGTTCCAGTATAAGGAAAACATCTAAACATATTGTATTATTTTCTTTTCTCTCTCCGTTATGCTATTGACTTTCAGACTACAGAACACTTTTCAAAATGTTTCTATTAAATAGGATTACTTGAAGTTCTTATATAAGCTTCTGTTATGAAAAACTTATTCAATATATTACTTCATAGTGTTCAATTTTGGGATTAAGGATGTAGACTTACCAGGCAGCTTTTCTGAGTGTGGAGTAGGAGTTGCAACTAAAAGAAGAAATAATGCAAGGAATCTATAATTGCTGGGGTAACAATGCTGAAGCCAATCATTAAAAATTATATATAATTAGTGAAATTTGCCTTGACCCCCAGCGTAACACTGAAGGGGTGAAATATCCAAAGAAATACCATTCAACCTGTTCAGTAGTGAACTGCCTATATTGTATTTCTTTGGACATTTCTCACTAACACTATTTCTATACCAGTGTTTACAGAGTTGATACTAGCCCCTAGCCATCATTATGACTCAATAAAGTCCATTTTCTTTACTGATATATCTTCATATTTGTGGCTGAAATATGACCTTAGCACTGGCATATTTAAAAAAAACAATACTTCCAAAATTAATTGAGGAAGGTTCATGGCAACTGCATAATTCCCTCTCTTGAAGATTCTGGACCATGGGGCAGCTTTGGTGTGTCCAGTTAAATGTAACCTTTTCTAGGTCTATATAATAATCTTAATTGCCTGAGCAAAAAGTGAATGAGACAATTTACGATTATTCATTTGAGAATACAGTAGTGCTGAAAATATATGAGAAGATTCAAAACCTGGGTGTTGTCAGATATAACTTTAGCTATTTGTTTCACAGAATTTGGACATTGCTTTTCTTGTGAATATTCTCTCCTTCCATTGACAATTACCGCTCCAAGTGGCTTACAGCCACCCAGGCTCCAACACTTCAGTTAAATCCCCAGATGTTCCTTCCATTGAACCTTTTTACATAAAGTGCAATAAGTGATGTGAATTTAACAATCAATTACTGGACTACATTTTAGATCACTTATTAGTGCCTGGTTATAGAAAGTAAAAGTGTGCATTTTCCTGGGCAGTTCTTACTAGGGGCCTCTTCTGACCCTGCATGTACAATTGTTTCTGCAAAAAATTCAGATTATAGAACGTATTTGGGGGATAATCACACTGAAGTCAGACATGAAATAAAATGTATATACTAAGTGAAACCTGCCTCACTCCCCAGCATGACACTGGTGCGGTATCTTTAGTAGTAAACTGCTTATATATGATCTCTTAGCTCACTAAGGAAGGACCTTTGCATACTAGAGATTTACAATGTTTACAATATGAAACAGCCGCTCTCATGACTCAACAAAGTCTTTTTTCCTCAATGATAATGAGGAAATAAATAATATTTATTTATGATAAATATTAATGATAATGATGGATTAAAATGATAGTCATAGCCATGGAGCGAACAGTTTCACTGAACTTCTAGATGTAGAAGACCAATCCTGAACAAGCTAATTTTTTAGAAAACTGTAATTGGAATTTCTGATACCAATCACTGATGCATAATACTTTATCAGAAAGTTTCAGCTTTGGAACGGAAAAAAAAAGTTGGCGACTCACCAGGACGACCTACTTATAAAGAAAGAAGATTTAAATGTCACTCCTAATGATTTATTCTTCATATTATTATTCTATTAATCCTACCATATATTTCAGTGAATAATTAACAAAAACTAGGATAACTATCCCTTTATCAGATTTAGAATCATCATCATCATCATCATCATCATCATCATCATCATCACCAACAACAACAACAACAAGCACAACAACTTTATTTACAGTCAGAAACCAGCTGTATATGTACACACACATGCACATATACACATGCACAAGCATGCTTTTTAAAGGGACACCTAGACTATTAATTCCTAAAAAGCAGTGGCTGTGGGGCAAAAGTATCTTTATAGAAATTTCTGGATACAAGTGTGGCAGCAGGAGAGCTTTCTCCTGTTCTGACTGACCCATGGAATTTGACAATAGGGGAATTGTTAAATGGCTGATCCCCAAGTCATTTAGAAGGGCAGCACAATAAGACTGTGACTGTTTCCCCAAAAGGAAGAGGCACAGTCAGTCTTGCATGTTGTTATGTCTTCCTTCAGCTAACACACATGGCAAAACATTAAAGCTCCCCTAGTGCTACACACATGAGAGATTAGATGGGAAGGTGGAGTGAACGATCTTCTGAAGGACCAGCACCAATAAAAAAAAAAGGGGGGCTCTTATTTGTCATACGCAAATAAGATCAAATATTGCATTGAAAAGCATAGTATCTAAGGTCAGATAATGCCTTTCCTCCAGGATGATTGAGAATTATCCAAAAGGGTCATGGAGGTCATAGATCCATCGCTGATGAGTAGTTAGGACCAGAATTTAAAGCAGCAGAGCCTTGTTCACACCACTAGAAGAGCTATTCCAGATTCTAGACATAGTAGAGAATTAAGCACTCCGTAGATTGTCTATATTTTCCAAGCTATCAGAAGATGAACTGCAGTAGTATAAGGAGAAGTGCAGAATGAGAATATATGCAAATCTTTGCCACACATTTTCCACTTGGTAGCTTCCAGGAAAATGCCAAACCAACAAGGGAGATCCTCACATAGAACCAAATTTATCTCAGAAGGTAGATGCCCATCCATATAGCCAAACACAATTCATACAACAAACAAGGGTGGGGGGAAGTAAAATAGAGTACGATATATTATTTCACGACTGAAAATTGATTAAAGCTCTGTGGTTTAGGCTCCAACTAAACAGTTAGTTGAGGAAAAGAATACTGTAGGGCTTTTTCTGGCAATAAAGGGATTTCTTCTTTGTGGGAGATTTTTATAGGTTTTATTCAAATGTCAAAAACCTATCATTCACACAGAGTAGCTAACCAGAAAAAATTGGCTTTTTGATATAAAAAGGAGGTCATGGAACTCACCACTTATTTCTTCAGGATGAGCTTTTCAGAAAATAAAATTATATGTAAATGATATCACTCATGTCTATCGTTGATACTATTATAATTGATCATTAAAAACTGCTCTGACTATAACTGCGGTGTGACAGTGAACAGAATTTTCTCAAAGCTATCATGAGGGGTAATGGAAAAGCAGAGTGGGAGGAAGGGAGGGATGAAATGATAACATAGGCAGAAATATGGCCACTTATATTTCCCAATTCAGAGCATTCCCACCAAATAAGGGAAATCCATACATGACACCTTCCATATGTAATTTTGTTTTGGGATCAGAATAGTGAGTGAGGATCGATTCTGAACCAAACATCTCAGTGCACATTGGCAGAGTAATGTGCATTTGAATGCTTGGCAGTTAAAACTCATTTCCACGTCAGAGCAAAATGGCAGGCTTTCCTAACATGGTTTTCTCCAAATGAAGTGGGGCTACAGCTTCCAGAAAGAAGGTAGACTATGGAAAGCATTCAGAGTCCTTTAATATTGTTGAAACTCCTGGACTAAGGGACATGCTTGAGTGTCTATTCTATTTTAATGTAACCCTCTTCAGTGTTATAAATTGTTCTTAATTCCTGAGCAGAAAGTGAACATGGCAATTATTATTATTTAGTTGAGGGTAGATTTGCAAGCAATATTTTTTAGACCTCTTGGAAAACAGTAAAGAGTGAGAGTACAAACTTACTTGTGACGTCAGCTGTTGGCCATGGATTTCTGAACATTTCTGATAAGAAAAAAACAAGAGCTGTTAATCTTTACCCAATACCTTTAGTTATTTAATTATTTCTCAGAATTCTTGCATTGCTTTTCATGTGATACTATCAAAGGAATTTATAATGAATAAAATATACTAAAACAGTATAAAATGCAAAAGAAATAAACAATGATTTGGGCAGCTGATAAAATCAAGGAGACATAAGCCAAAAGTAGATTTTCAATTTTTGAACAAAATACATTGTGGGAGCTCATTTCTTCTCCAATGGAAGTTTGCTCCACAAAGAGGATATTTTACGATGGCAAGTAAAACTTCTGCATACAGCTAAATGAAGACAAGCCACATTAACAGCTAGCAGGACTTCCTCGAGGTAGGTCTATATTAAAATATAAAAAGGTAAAGGTAAAGGTTTCCCCTACACAGTCGTGTCCAACTCTAGGGGGCGGTGCTCATCTCTGTTTCTTAGCCGAAGAGCCAGCGCTGTCCGAAGACGCTTCCATGGTCATGTGGCCGGCATGACACGCGTGGAATGCTGTTATTTTAATGTTATTAAAATATACCGGAGGTGAGGCTGGCCCCTTCACTCCTGGCCTTTCGGAAGGCCCTTAAGACCTGGCTCTGCCGCCGGGCCTGGGACGACAGAGGCGGCAGTGCCTCCTGGGGTTGGCTGGCCCCGTAGTAATATGATCCATCCTACGGTCCCCCCTTCTTGGATTTTATGTAATTTATTATTATTATTGGATGTATTTTAGATATTGTTTTTGTATTTTTTAAACTTTCAATTGTTGTAACCCGCCCAGAGTCCCTTGCAAGGGAGATGGGCAGGGAATAAATTGAAATAATAAATAAATAAATAAAAGAAATACTGTTCCTGATTGGATTTTTTCCACCAGGTTAGGCCTACTACTCTACAGCTTCAATTTGCCATCTTCTGCGCTGAACAAAGCACTGAATTGCAGTCATGCATTACTTGTCGTGAGGACTAAGTAGCCCAAGAATTCTTCTTAGAAATAACAGTAATATTGGATTTTGGACTTTGGACGCTTTGCTTTGTGTATCGTAGGGCTATGCAAAGCATTTGAAAGAGGCCCAGTGCTCATATGTGTTAGAATGAACAAAGCACAGAATGCTGTCTCTCTCTATGTGTGCATGGACATGGACAGGCAACATTTCCTCTGGGTCCGCCAAGAAAATGAAGTGGCTCTGTATGCACATTTGTGCCAAGGCAACTGGGGACACCTTTCAGATTACAGGTCTAATCTTCCTTGCCAAAATTTGTGAGTTCAAAAGAAATGGCAGAAGAAGCCAGAATATTCTCTTGCTGGCACGCTTCCTTCTCTTCCTGTCCCCACAGGTGGCAAAGTCCAAAATAAGCCATGCCACCAAGGGAGGAAGGAACGTTGCTGGGAAGCCATTTCCCACATTCCCTTCTAGTCCCAACTGGAGCGAAGCAAAACAGAAGAGAGATTGCTCTGTATTTGAAGAGACTTCAGTATAGCATAAATTCCTGCAATGCCTTAAACTATTTATAGAGTTTTGAAAAATCCACAGCGTTTCTGAAGTAAGATGGGGTAAGTTCCCCTTTGTGTAATTCCTTTCCATGGGATTTAATTCTGACTAATATTGGCTGGATTGGAGTTATCTTACAGTCATGACCAATCTAAATCTCAAATCACAACTTTCAAGAGTTCTGAGATTCACACAGAGAAAGGAAACATATATCCTAAGGTAAAATGTCAGCAAAAATACCACATGGTAGGAAAAACATAGCAGCAAGTATCAGCAGTATGCTTACCTCCTACATCGTAAAAAGCTACAAAGCCTTGGCCTTCTGTATAAGATTTTCTGTATAACACCACGGTGATCGTGCCTGAATAAGAGAAAAATGTCTTCTGTATTCCTCTGCATACTCTCCCAAGTAGAGTTGATGAATGTGCGTCTCCATCATAGATAGCAATATATTCAGTAGCACAATCTAAGCTGAAGAGGGAAAAGTACACAGAAGTAATCACTGACAGGACAACAGTGTGTCATTGGGAACGAAAGCTCTCGGTTCCCCTTCCATGCAAAAAGGCCCATAAAATGGCTGGGACTAAAAGGACTGAACAGTATTTGGAAGGAAAATACTTACTTGATATAACTAACGGTTAGTCTGATCGGCCTGCGATCAGGGGAGTTGATTCTCCAGAGACACTTTTGAACATTTCCCTCTCCAAGGTAATATGGGCCTTCAAATGAGCCCGTAACGTCTGAAAATGTCTCGCCACATCTAGAGGGTACTACAGCCATAAAACAAAAACAGTTCAGTGATATATCTCAATAATATATTAAATTGCATAATATCTATTGTATAACTCTGTAAATTATATGGTGACAATTTAAACATTAATTTAATTTAAGAATTGTTAATATTAAATGATTAGGTTAGTATAATACTTTGATTACTGTATATATTTAATGAAATATACCATATCTAATACCTCTTAGTAAAAACATAGCTACCAGCTTCACTATGATCTGGAGGCTGACTCCTATAAGATGTGTTTTTTTAATCCCATTTTTCAATTTTTTTCCATATGCACTGTTGGGTTTCTTATGCCTTACAAAATTGGTCACTTTGGGCTCATGACAATCAGCACAAGCAGAGAGTTGACATAGACCAAGATACTGTATAATATGATAAAATTATTAGGGCACAGCTGTAAGAAGTATTTATTTATTTATTATTTCAATTTATTCCCCGCCCATCTCCCTTGCAAGGGACTCTGGGCGGGTTACAACAATTGAAAGTTTAAAAACTATACAAAAATATTATCTAAAAAATATACAATAATAATAATAATATACAATAATAATAATAATAAATTACATAAATCCAAGATGGATTGGGGACCGTAGTATCGGTTGTATTACTACGGGGCCAGCCAACACCAGGAGGCACTGCCACCTCTGTCATCCCAGGCCCGGTGGCAAAGCCAGGTCTTGAGGGCCTTCCGGAAGGCCAGGAGTGAGGGGGCCAATCTCACCTCCGGGGGCAAGATGTTCCATAAGGCGGGCGCTATCGCAGAGAAGGCACGTCTCCTGGACCCCGCTAGATGGAATTCTCGTGTTGAGGGGGTCCGAAGCATGCCCTCCCTGCATGTACGGGTGGGGCGGGCTGACGTTATCGGGACGAGACGGTCCCTCAGGTACCCTGGCCCTATGCCATATAGGGCTTTAAAGGTAATCACCAACACCTTGAATTGGACCCGGAAGCAAACTGGTAGCCAATGCAGCTCGCGTAGCAGAGGTGTTACATGTGCCGATCTCATGGCACCCATAACTGCTCGCGCCGCGGCATTCTGAACCAGCTGAAGCTTCCGGATACTCTTCAGGAGTAGCCCCATGTAGAGCACATTACAGTAATCTATACGGGAGATGACAAGGGCGTGAGTGACTGTTCGGAGGGCCTCCCGATCCAGGAAAGGGCGTAACTGGCGCACAACACGGAGTTGTGCAAAGGCCCTCCTGGCCGTGACTGCCACCTGCTCTTCGAGCAGGAGTCGCGAGTCCAGGAGGACCCCCAGATTCCGCACTGGATCCGAGCGAGGTAGTGCCACCCCACCCAGAACCAAAGATGACAATTTCCCGGATCTAGGGGGGCCATCAATCCACAGCCACTCCGTCTTACCAGGGTTCAGTTGAAGCCTGTTGTTCCCCATCCAGGCCCCCACAGCCTCCAGAAACTGAGATAAGGCATCGACCGCATCACTTACTTCACCTGGCATGGAGATGTACACCTGGGTATCATCAGCATATTGGTGATACCTCATCCCATGGTGACAGATGATCTCGCCCAGCGGCTTCATGTAGATGTTGAACAGGAGAGGAGAGAGAACCGACCCCTGCGGCACCCCACAAGTCGGGCGCGGGTCAGCCCTCTCCTCCCCTATCAACACCGACTGGGAATGGCCCCGGAGGAAGGAGGTGAACCAGCGCAAAACTACACCGCCCACCCCCAACTTCCTGAGCCGTCCCAAAAGTATACCGTGGTCGACGGTATCGAAAGCCGCTGAGAGATCTAAGAGAGCTAGGATGGACGCACTCCCTCCATCCCGCTCTCGACAAAGATCATCCATAAGCGCGACCAATGCGGTCTCCGTCCCATATCCCGGTCTGAAACCTGACTGGAAGGGGTCTAGATAATCCGTTTCCTCCAGAATCCTCTGGAGTTGCCACACCACCACCTTCTCAACCACCATTCCCAAAAAGGGAAGGTGGGAGACTGGGCGAAAATTGCCCAGGATGGTAGGGTCCAGGGACGGCTTCTTGAGGAGGGGGTGCACCAGCGCCTCCTTAAAGGCCTCCGGGAACACCCCCTCACTCAAGGACAGAATAATCATCGCCTGGACCCATCCACATGTCACCTCACTGGCCGATTTCACCAGCCAGGAGGGACAAGGTTCAAGCTGGCATGTGGTGGCGTTCACAGTCCGGAGGATCCTGTCCACTTCCTCAGGCGCAACAGGATCAAACTGTTCCCAGATAACATGGTAAGTACGAGCCCCTGGCATCTCCACAGATCCTGTCTCATGCTTGGAGTCCAACTTGGAATGAATCTGGGCGATTTTATCCTGAAGATGCTCAGCAAACTCTTCCGAACGGCCCTGTAAGTGGGTCTCCCCCTGCTCCCGACCCAACAGTGATTTTGTAATTTTAAAAAGGGCCGTCGGGCGGCATTCTGCGGATGCAATAAGAACGGAGAAATATTCACGTTTCGCCGCTCTTACCGCCACAAGGTAGGCCTTAACTGCGGCTCTAGATTGTGTTCGGTCAGATTCAGTCTTCGTCTTTCTCCAGCGGTGCTCTAGACGTCTCTTAACCCTCTTCAAGGTCCTTAACTCTTTGGTAAACCACGGAGAGCGGTGGGCCAAGTAGGGCCGGAGAGGTCGCATAGGCGCGATCTTGTCCAGGGCTCCAGCTGCGGCCCTGTTCCAGGCTGCGGCCAGGAGCTCCACTGGGCCGTGAAGCAAGTCCTCGGGAATAACCCCCAGCTCCTTCTGAAACCTCACTGGGTCCATCAGTCGCCGGGGGCGGACCAATCGAATAGGTCCCGCCTCCGAGACTCCAAGCCTGGCTGGCAACTCGACAAGTCAGAGTTTCTCAGAGCTCTGAGCTCTGAGACCTGGCTAACTTTCTATCTTGTTTGCAGGGGTCTACAGACCACTGAAGTTTCCCCCTGGAGAAGGGGGAACCAGAAGATTGCTCACAGAGCCATTGTAATTGCCCACTCCTGTTTTTCTTTGTTGTTTCCACCGCGGAGAAGAACGGGGGTGAATGCAGTGAAATGGCCAAAGGAGGATCCTAGCTCTGCAGAGAACGTAAGTCTCTTGGGAGACACAAGAGTGACAGCCAGCTTTTAGACCACTTTATATTAGTTTTCTTTTTTAGATTAGTACATTTTTATTATCTAAAATTTATCTTTGGACTTCGTTCAAAATGTTGGCTAATTTTGTGTTTTCTTTGCTATAATTAATTTTGGTGGAAGTTTGATAGATTTTATTTTGGCAACATAGTGAACAAGTTTTGTATTTTTCTGCCTTTCTTTTGTATCAGAGAAATTGGGACTTAAGAGACTTTGTTGGTATTTCTCACTCGACAAACTAACTGACTTTTGAGAAATTGTTTGTTTGGGTTAAGCAGCTTGCAGCCTGAAGAATAAAGAAGAATAAAGAATAAAGTATAGAGAATGTGTGCCTCTCTACCTTTTTTTTTTCTTTTTCTACTTTTTTTTAGAAAGGACTATCTTTCATTTGGAATATATTTTCATCTTTCCTTTTACAAACTGTTTGAAATACTGCTCTGTGGAATTTTTTCATCTCTTACTTTAAAAGCTTTTCTCACTTAAAGAAATAGACATTATTGATAAATAATAGAACAGCTGTTCCCTGCTCCCTGAGAAAATTTTTTGTTTTGGCTACGGCAGCTGATTACGGTTTGAACAACAAATAATGGCATTTCTCACAGCACTTCAGGATTTTAAGGAAGAAACCAGCAAATTTTTTTTGCAAATTAAGAAATCCATAGAACGTATATTAATAGTTTTGGTGGCTCAGGAACAGAAGATACAAGGGACAGATTTAGAAACAGAGGAAAGACCTTTCGAACCAGTAGAGAAACAGGGAAAGAGGACTTTGAATGTATTGGTACAGAAGAAGATTATGATATTTTACAGGAAGTGGTCTATTAAATGTTTGGGCATAAATACATTGTGGCAGCTGAGACAGGAAGATTTTAATATGCAAATTGATAGATATGGCAAAATAAACATTTTGACATCCTACATGAGTTACAGAAATAAACAAGTTGCATATTGTGATATTGGCATAACCTAAACAGGAGATTTATTGATATTGATTTGGAATGCAAGGTTAATGAAAATGCGGATTTGGTATTGTACACAGAGTAAGCACAGATATGAGAAACTTACAGATGCATAAAAACATGATATTTTAAGTGTAAGATACAAGATTATAAATAAATATGTTGATATTATATATTACTCTTCCTGGAGACACATTTATGAGAAGACAATGAGATGATGAGATGGAATTAGAATGTAGGTTATTACAAGAATATGTTGTATGTATTAGGTTATATGTTATGTTAGGTTTTGTATTTTTGATATATTATGTATTATGTTATGTAATATGTTAGATTATGTATTAATGGAATATATAGTCATAACATGAACAGAATATACTGTATTTTATTAGACGTAGATAAGGCCTTTATTTGTTATACTAATTGGACTTTATTGAAGATATAAATATAGATGTAAAAATGGAAAGAGTAAATGGAAAACATTTAATTGATGCAACAATGAACATTTGATTACTATTCTAAGGAGTAGAAACCAGAGATGGATTGTTGGAAGATATCAAGAAAGGCGAAACCTATATGAAGAACAGAAGATTGGATTATAGAAATCATAGGGTATATGACAAAGAAAAGTTTCTGTGTATTGTATGAAGGACTAACATTTAAAGTTAATTGTTGTACTTAAAGTTCAAGGATAAATTGGAGGACATCTATTTTCTATATTTTCTTTGTTTGTTATTTTTTGACTTCACTTTTTCTTTTCCTTTTTCTTACTTTGTATTTCTATTTCTTTTCTTTTGTATTAGCTCTTAATATGTATTTTAAAATTTAATAAAATTTATGGGAAAAAAAAAAGAATAGGTCCCGCCTCCCTGCGGAGTGGGGCAGCACAAGAGAGTCTAAGGGTCACCAGGGTGTGGTCTGACCATGACAATGGGGAAAGATGTAACTCTCCCCTCAGATCACATTGCCACTGCTCAGACAAGAAAACTAAGTCCGGGGTGAGACCACTGTCCCGAGTCGGGTCACAAATAATCTGAGACAGGCTCATAGCTGCCATGGTAGCCATGAACTCCCGGGCCGCCTCCGAGTCCCGTCCCAGAGATGGCAGATTAAAGTCCCCCAGAACCATAAGTCTGGGGAACTCCACTGCCAACCCCGAGACAGCCTCGAGCAGCTCAGGCAGGGAGGTTGCTACGCAGCAGGGAGGCTGGTACAGCAGCAACACTCCCAACTGTTCTCGTGAACCCAACTTGAAAAACAGGGTCTCACACCCGGCCACTTGTGGAGCAGCGCCCCTGAAGGCCACAAGAGACTCTCGAATGACCACTGCCACCCCTCCTCCCCTGCCCCAGTGTCTCGGCTGATGCCAGACCTGAAACCCAGCTGGGCACATTTCCGAGAGGGCCACTCCCCCCTCTGGTGCCAGCCAGGTCTCGGTAATACATACCAGGTCGGTCCCCCTATCCGTGATCAAGTCACTTATAAGGGGGGCTTTGTTGTTCACCGACCTGGCATTCAATAGCAGCAGCCGGAGACCGGAGCCCACGAGGAACTGCTTACCAGGGCCTGGGTGTGAACACGGGGGGCCGGAACGCACCACCGGTAACAAACACCGGGGGCGCCTTCCCCAAAGATGGCATGCCCTCCGGTTCCCATCATACCGTCCCCTGCCGGTCACCACCCGAATCAGATGGCCCGCCATATAGCCCCCGGAGATTCCCGGTTCTGGCCCAGTAGCCTCCACTCCCAGGCCTCCGGAATTGTTAGGGTTATTTAAGAGTCCCTTCTCCCAACCATCCCACACGCATTCCCACACACTCTTGGGCGGTGGTAAGACCCCCCAGTGCACCAGCTTTCGCTCTCGGCACTGGTAGGGTCTAGCACCACCCGACTCACACCCTGTACCTCTCCCCCAACTTCTCTCACTGGTCGGAGAGAGGTACCAACACTCACCACAATCACTCCTGCCCCACCTGCCTCTCACCCAGGGGGTACTCTTCCACACTCAATTTCTTGCATTCCCATTCATACCTTACTCCCTCCCATTCTCTCACAATAGTAAGGGGGTAGTACATTCACTCTAGAGGGATCTTAATCGCCACAGACAAGTTGATAGAGATTTAGAGCAGTCGGGAAGAGTTGTTAAAAAGTTGTTAAATTCAGATTTCGATAGCTGTTGTCACTATAATCTTAAAAATTAATACAAATCGACTCTAGTCCCCGTTCGAATTCCAGCAAGGTCCATAAACTGCTGGTAAGGGGTACTGGCAAAGGGCTACTGTCCGATTCCCACCGGCCCTTCAAATTGACCAAGGGGTGGATCCAGTCCCAAGAAATCGAGTGTTCATAAGAGTCATTGCTTGTAAGGGCCGCCAATGTTCTATTTGAGGGCCTCCTGGGCCACCTCCGGTTAAACCGCCGACCAGATCTCCAAGGGCCACTGGAAAGACCACCGCGGTCGTCACTGGCGCCAGAGGCCGCTGGTAGGGGCCGTTGAAAGGGCCGGAACCACGGATGTTCTACATGAAAGCCTCCCGGGCCACTTCCAGGCGGACCGCCGGCCGGATCCTCGAGGGCCGCTGGAAAAGGCCGCTGCCGTTTTTGCCGACGCCGGTGCCAAAGGCCGCTGGTAAGGGCCGCCACCACCGGTATTCTATCTAACAGTCTTTTGGGCCGTCCGGGCCGTCCGGGGGGATCAGGGGACTGAGTCAGCAAAGGCCGATAAAAGCCGGCGACAGACCCGTTGTTACTAAGGGTCACAGCTACCGTTACTGCCGCCACAGCTACCGTTGACGCCTTCCTGGGTCGATAGAAGCCCATCGGGTTGTCCGAGGGAGGAAATTGGGCCGAAAAAAGCCACCGCCGCCGCTGGTAAGGGCTGTTACCGCTGCTGGGAGGGCTGGTAGGGGCTGTTACCGCCACCGTCGCCTCCGCCGCCGATATCACCTTCACTGCTCTGTCCAGTGGGATTCCGAAGATTTTTCTCTCACTCTCCCCAAATCTTACACCAATTTAACAAAAATTGGGGGGAGGTTGAGGCAATTTGGGACTCACCCCTCAGAGCGGTGAACGGCGTCCGTCCGCGGTCGCCATCTTGGATTTTGATTCCTGGGCATGTTTTATTATGTGTGAAGGCAAAGCAATAGGTGTCATTGTATTAATCCAAGATCTTGCATCTCTTGTAATATTGCCTATATTAGCTATGTAACATCCTGTCTTGAAATACAAAACTCATGCTATTAGCAACATAGTAAAAGACTGGTGAACTAAAAATGTCTGGAAGCAAGGAAATTCAAGGCATTCTGCAATAGGTGCTTTTAATGAATCGAAAATTTGCCAATAAAGCTCATACACACCTTTTGAACATGTGCATGTCAGTTGCTTGCTGGCAAATTATTGTGCTAAAAAGTATTCTACAGTGCTGGCATAGCCAATAATAAGTTTCTGGATTATATTATGTAGATGTTCTACTTACCTGTTGCAGAAAGATGCATTGGCATGGGAGTTGCTCCTTTAAAAAGAAGGGGAGAAAAAGGAGAAAGATAATTATTTTGCCATTACCTCATATGTGGTGGAAATTGAGTTTTGAATTAGTTTGATCATATTAAGTTTTGTCTGTGTGTGTGTGTGTGTGTGTGTGTGTGTGTGTGTATTCTAGGGAGTAAACCATTAGAAGGGCAGCATAAACTTCTCTTCACAAAACCTCTCCTTCCTGGTCTATCATCAGGAAGGCACTAAAAGCAGCTTCCAGTGGGAACATGGCGGATTGAACAGCTGTGCCCGCAAGCTCCGTGAGCAGAACTGGTATCATGGCAGTTTTTTCGGGCTCAGGCTGGTTTCTCCTGAAGCCCAGGAGTGTTTTTCCGGATCAAGGAAAATGCTCGGAGTTGACCCATTCATCCTCCAGACGGTGAATTGCAGCCAGGAGATCGTAAACAGCGTTCGCAATCAACGGGTAAGACTTCGCTGGGAGGCTTGGACCATTTCCAAGACGCAGTGCAGCCTTAAAGGGACATTAAGTCCAGCCACTCCATTTCTAAAGCACCCAATTTATTTTTTTAAGTATTTGTACCCTAAGAGAGGCTTTCTACACTAAGGAGAAACGATCTCTCTTGGTGCTTATCATTATTTTTGTAATTAATTTTTTTAAAAAAATTCTTTTTAAGTTTTGGATTTTGCTTTCCATCCAATACTAAGGATAGTTGAGAGTATATTATCATCTCCCTGTTATTATTTTTGTGCTAATTTTGAAGATCTTAGCATTTTTCCTACACGTTGAATCTTGTTTTCCTACACGTTCCGAACTTTTACTTTTCTGCTGCTACTTTCTCTGGGGACTGTCCTCTTATCTTAACTCAGTTCAGAAATTTTCCATTACCTTTTACTGTTGCCGGTTAAGTATCCAGGGGGCGCCATAATTTACTGCATGAGACATGGATGATCTTAACCAGGCTCTCTCTGACTTCCATCGAGACATTAAAGCAGATATTAAGCAGATTTTTTCTGATTCCTGCCAAGTTATTATGCAAGACATTCAGAGCATTGTGGAAAATATGTGGTCTAAAATGTACCATCTGGTTGAGGATACTATGGACAAAATTGAAGAATTTAACAGCGATGGAAATGTCTCTTCTAAGAAAGAGATGGAGTCTTGTGTTGAAAAGCCGGATTAAATTGACAATGCTGAATTGAAGAAGTTTAACGGAGAAATTGAGTTGCAAGACATGAGTGAATTTGACTTTCTGATGGAATGCTATGGAAAAGAAGGGGTTATTATGTATGGGAGGTTTTTTGAAGAGAAGTCTGTGTTTGTGAGGGGAGTAGTTGGGCTGTTTGATTTCTTTAAGAAAATAGCTCTGTGTTTATTACGGGGATATGTAAATGCTTTGGTCTATTCTGAAGTGGGTTAAGGGGCTAAAATATTTATCTGGATGGTCTTTTGGCTTTAGATGGTTTTACTTATCGTTAATTATTGGGATTAAGATTATTAAGGTTTTTTAAAAAAAATAATATTAATTCATGTTTCTTGTATTATTAATTATAATGGCAGACAATTTACATGCTTTTTTATTTTTGATTTTTATTACAGTAGACAGGAATGTATAGAATAGTAGTAGGAAGGGAATTAAGTAATTGTTATTTTGGGGGGGAAGTTGATTAGGTGATTTATACTTTTTCTTTTCTTTTAATATAAGGGGAGGGAGCAATGTTATTAGTGATTTTTATAACGTGCTAAGGGGTTGACTTATAGAAATAATGTGATTTTGGTTTAATATAGAGTAAGGGATTGATTATGAAAATTGCTGTATATCCTTGATGTTTAAAGCTGGAAGTCATTTCTTTTTGTAATCTATTTAAAAAAAAATTCTCTTGTGTTTTCACACTGTTTTAGTTCTTTTTCTTTCTCTTTGTAGTTTTTTGTTTCCTGTATCTTTTATCTTTTTTTGAAATTTAATAAAATTCTTTTTTTAAAAAAAGCAAAGCATTAAAAGCTTGAGGGCTTTCATAAATGCATCTGGGATAGAATTTGGAATTGGAATCTTTGGAACTCATGGAAAAAAATTATCAAATCTAACCATGTTATTCATTCCCATGCACTGGTATCTCAGTTGTTTGGTTTGTAATTAATTATGCTTATACTAGCTAATAAGACAAGAATTTTAATCTGTAGCTATTGGTTACTTGGGAGATAGCTAGCTCTTGCGCTAGGAGAAATAGAATAAACAGGATAGATTTTCCTCACCCCTTAAATTTTCACTCCTTGCAGTGCAACGCCTATCTTTATTTTATTGGCTTATACAGTAGTCAAACCCAAATTTTAAAAAAGTAGAACAATATGATGCAGATCAAGTTAAGGACAGAAATCTGAGGCTGTTGTAGATAACCCTTCGGTTAAATGATGATCAGGCCCAGCACCTCCTGATGGCAAACATGATCAAGCAACATGTTACTACTCTCCTGGAGATTTCAGGCGAGAGATCTGCAAATAAGAGGTATGTGGGTTCTGAGTGCCAAGGTGCCAAGTGCAGTAAAGGAGACAATGGAGTGGGACATGTGCTGCTGATTCCATAGCTGATTCAGGGCCAATGCAGATGAAATATTATGAAATCTTCCTTCCATCACCTCTGGAGGTGAAGCATTAAATTCTGCAAGTGTAAGTGCTCTTCTCTAGGTAGCAGAGTTAATGTCTTAAGATACTCGGAGGACATAAAAGGGCTATGGTCCCTAGTAGAGGGGATTTCTGGATCTAATTCTCTGTATATCCAAATCAAGGACTTTCTGTTTAACTTGGAGCACAGCTCTGTCGAAACCAATGGATACTAAAAATGGAACAGAAATGCAGCAAAGGAAACAATCGCAGGCACTATATTATTCTACGCAGATAGAAACTTATCATCAGAAGTCAGATGAGCCAGCAATTCATCCTCAAAGGATTGACTCAGCCAAAATTTTAGGAGACAGATTTAATTCTATCCAAAGTAAGATATTTGGAGCAGCGTAAGAGGCCTCCCAATAATTGTAATAAATTTTCATTTTATTACACTTTCGAAGTGTGATATTAAATGCAGAATTAACTACCAAAGAAGAAAAACTCATAACTTTTCTATTAAATAATTTGATTGCAGCTACACTGAAATATTCCTGCTCAAGCTGGCATACGTAACATTGGATTTGACAACCTTTACAGCCTCGATTGCAGCCTCATGAATGAGGTTGATGCATTCAGAAAGTAGAGGACAGGAGTAAAATAACTAAGTATTTTCATTTTGTTATCTGCTTAATATGAAAGCAATTGATTTCGCATTTGTGCTGGCAGCGTCTCTGAATGAGAGTGACTCATTTCCAACCCTTGGCCTGGTCATATTTGTCAATGCTAAGAGGAAACAATGAAGAGTGTGTATATTTTGCAATGTCCTCTCGTCTGTACTTATAGTATGTCACAGAGGTCGTATCTTTAAAGAACATTTGTGGTATTGAATCAATTCCATTAATAGTATGTGACACTTACCAGATACTGTAGATGCTGCAGAAAAAAATAAAAATAAAATTTATTTAATATCTACAAGCACATTGCTACATTTTTGGAGATCCTGTAGCAATCTTTAAACAATCTACTTTATTTGGGCCACAGGAGTTAACGTCTGTTTAATTTCTAATATCCCTGGCATATTAAGCCCTAATATAAAGCTTCCTGAAAACATAGAAATGAAGTTTATGTTCATTCAAGAAGTATATAACATGCTTTACAATATTGCTTTCTTCATTGTATACCTATATTCAAACTCACATATTGGGAATGAGAGCTGTGATGTCTTGCATGTGATATCTATTAAAGTTTATCACCATCTCTTGTTGTAGGAATTATAAGCCAATCATGTGAATAGTAATAAATGAACGAGTCCTTCCAATTAAGAAACACACAGAATGTTGGCAGAGCACTCTTCTCCTATCTAGCATTACAATTCTGATTGGCTAGAAATGATTGGAATGTTTATTCAAACACATTTGGATGGTACTGAGTTGAAGAAGCCTATGACTTTTCAATTTACAATAAAATCAGAACTGGTAAATAACCATGAAGAAGCAATATTCATATTTCTGAAAAGTCTACCATCTTTGCTATATTAACTTGATTCTTTTAATTTCATTTGTTTTATGTATTTTAACTATTCCCATGATATATCTTGAATACAATAAAAAGAATATGGAATTTCACATATTAAACTTTAATTATGAATTCTTCTCAAACGAGGGCAAATTATTCTTACTCTAAGGGATTTTTATTCTGGGATTCATTATCTTTACACAGAAATTCTTAAGGCACTAGCTTTAAATGCATTGCATGAGATCTATTGATTGGGGACACCAAAAGCATGGTATTTGTCTAACCTTAAATAGCTGTATGTATTCTTCACAATGGGCAATTGTATGGCAAATAGGAAAACATCTTACCAACTTCTGCTACCATAGGCTAAGAAAAAGACCTTTCAAGTGCTGACCAATGTTTTTTCTAACATCTTACCCCATTCCAGCCAGCCACATCTTAGCTCCAAGTTTTGCTATCACAACCCAGTTTGTGACTTTGTGGATTTTTGGGATAATAACTTAGATCAAATTATATATCAATCATAGTTATCATTTACTGCAGAAAGAAAGAAAGAAAGAAAGAAAGAAAGAAAGAAAGAAAGAAAGAAAGAAAGAAAGGAAGGAAGGAAGGAAGGAAGGAAGGAAGGAAGGAAGGAAGGAAGGAAGGAAGGAAGGAAGGAAGGAAGGGCTTAAAAAGTATGATCTAATCAACGTTGGGCTGAGTCCACTGCTTAGAAATTAGTATTAAATTAGCTGAATCGATCATTGTTTTCCTTGAGTTGTAGTCTGAGGTTTTCATCCCATCACCTGTTGTAAGATGAAACCTGAATCTGGTTGTGCAGAAATCAGTAAAATACTTGCAGCAATCTGTGCTTAGATCTGCCACTAAATTGATAATAGGAAAATCTCTAGCCTTAAAATGACTTTTTTATTGCACAAAACTGGAAAAGCTCCATTTTGTGCATCTTATACTGAGAAGTGTAATTGCACAGAAATTGTCTTTTAGGGCAAATATGATGGATTGAATAGTCTGTGGCTCGTGCTGATAGAATCACAAAACTGCAACAATAATACAAACAAACAAGTTAGTCAGGTCTATCTTGTCCTTCTGCTTACAGTGGAATTCATAATCTAATCCCATTCAAATGTCTCAATTCAATTTCTGCTGTTTAGTTACTTCTAAGTAAGTAAGGTTCAGGTTTAGTCATCACCAACGTTAGCTAAATATCTAGTCAGCCCATAATCTCTAGACCAAATTATATAGTCTGAGTGGTGGATATAGATTAGGAGGGCCGAGTTTAGATGGCGACGGAGCAGCTCCTTCTGATATTTTATATGTTCTATTCATTTTTATAAACAGCCTAGCTACACATCTTAATTTTTATCTAGCTTTATTTTATAAACACATTCTCCGCAAGAGATATTCTAAAACTGAACACCAAGTTCCTAAAACATCATACAGGCTTCAGTTACAACGCGATGACACTGAAGCAATGGAGAAGAACAAGAAACGCAACAGGACTATCCCAGGCACTCAGACTCTACCCAAACCTACAAAGCAGCCAAAAATTGAGGACTATGTGATGGACAAGAAAACTGTGAGTAAAAATAACAACAAAATAGGTCCTCTCTATTCCATCCCTACCTCCAACAGTTATGATATGCTGAACTGGGATTTGGAAACAGATATTGAAAAACAACAATTATTAGAGCTGTCCTCTACTTTGCATGAGGAATCAAACCAACTGATTGAACCCCTGTCTTTACTACCTTCCCCTGTTGTTAATACATATCTGATGGGGGAAGAGCAAGTTAAGCAATCTCCAAAGGAATTTACAACAGGCTTTGCTGCTAGACAATGCTTATTAACTGCACAAACTGTAATTTCAACTTTTGAATATTTAACTTCCATAAACACAAAGGTGGACTCCTTAAAAACAGCCTTTGAAAATTTTGTGCAAAGTTATGGAGATAAGCTAGCAGCTTTTAAAGTAACTCAAAACATCGGCACCAATTCTGAATTGTTTATGGACAACCAAAGGAAACAAAATTGTTCAGAAGAACAAATTAAGATTTGCAAGGTCAACCAAAACCAGGCAGAGTTTACAGCTTTACCTTCTACCAAAGAGATAAGCCCAAACAAGCACAACCGCACACTTCAAACAAACCAAGTTGCTCTAAGGATTAACCTCAACAGATTTAACATTGGATGCTGGTCCACCAGAAGATCTATTATTCTATCACTTGGCTCACTTCTTCGATGCCAGCATCATATGATTGACCTGAGTGCTGTTGAATGGCTTCCTAGTATGACAGGTCATAAACAAATTTTATTGTCTTTTAACCATTCTACCATTCCCTGTATGCTGTTCAAAATGAAATCTTTTCTTTCCACTTTTCAAATATGCCCAATGCGTGTTTTCCGAGATGAAAAAAGGACTGCACTTTTTGGTTTAACATCTCAAGCAGATACTCCCCTGCCTCATGCCATGGGCAGCGTGCCAAATGATAAAAGCCACAGCAACCCAGCACCTCTAGTGTCCTTGACAAGACACTGCCCACATAATCATATTGAAATGATGGAAGAAAAAATTGGCACTGTTGAAGCTCTAGAAACAGGACTAATTAACTCTTTTGAAGCCTTACCAAACTGTGAACAAGAAGAAATACTGAGACGACTGGATGAATTCAAACAAACACTGCTGCTAACCCGAGAAGCAGCTAAACCTCTAATTGACTTGATATCTTTGGACCTTTCATCTGACAGCAACTCTGCAGAAATTTTTTATAAACTCTCTGAACCTTGCAATCAAACAACTCAGTTAAAGAAGGAAAATAACCTACATCCCAGCAAGTCCACATGTCCTTCTATTCCAAAACAGCCCAAATTGACTCCTTCTTGTCCTGTTTCAGATAATGACAATTTGCTTCATTCTGTACTATCTGAGGGCCCTGATCAGAAAATAGGACAAAAGGAAGTTGTTGTATCAAGAGCACACTCTAATCAAGATCTTCAGCTTGCAAATCCAGCCACGCCCAGAGACTGCAAACTAATCAACAGCCCAAAGTTGCTGTCTGCTAATGATTCCCATGCTGATGAGAACATCACCTCAACATCTTCAGTATGTCTTCTCACACCAAGACAAGAACAGAACACTGTAAATGTCACCTATTGACTTGCTTCTAAGGCTCCAGGTCACATAAAAGCCATTTCTTGGAATATTGCTGGGTGGCACAATAAATTGGCGGACACTTGTTTTGAACAGTACCTGTCGGAATTTAACATCATTTTATTACAGGAGACATGGTGCCTGGATATTTCTTCTCCTTTCTTGCCAGGATTTTGCTCATATAACATCCCTGCCACTAAATTGGGTTTGTATGGAAGAGCAAGTGGTGGGTTATCAATTTTGATCTCAGCTGATATGAAAGGAATTATACAACAAGGGGATTGGTCAGACTGTGATTATATCCAGGCAGTCCAGATAGATAGCAAATACTTTGGGTTAATTATTTGTATTAACGTCTATTTTCCAACAGGACGGAACCCAGATCTGTGGCTCAAGGTCTGGTCCTCCCTGCAAACCCTTTTGGAGAAAGCTGAACAAATATTACCAAATGCAAATATCCTTCTGGCTGGTGATTTCAATGCCAGAATCGGCAAAGATATAAGCAGTTATGTTAGGAAGACGCAATTTAGTCCAGAGGATGAATCGTATTTGCCCTGGTCCTCCATGGACAAGTTATTAAACAAAAAAGGGGTTTCCTTATTGAATCTGGCCTTTAAGTATAGGCTGTACAGTTTCCATGGCTCCAATTTTGACAGTTCTAATGGACATTATACTTTTCTAAGCTCATTTGGAGCCAGTATCATTGATTACATCTTGGTTTCTCCTGCACTTCTTTCCCAGATTAGTTCCTTTGATGTCCACAACAGAACAGAGAGTGACCATCTACCCTTGGTTTTGACCCTTTTGGCTTATAAGGCCCCACCCCGAGAGGCACTATAATTTTGATGGCATCACCCAGGCTAAACATCGTCTCAGATGGAGCCCTAATCTCAGTGAGAAAATCACTGCTTTTTTAAATACCCCACAGATGCTGAATCAAAGGCATCTCGCACTCCAATCCAACTCCAATGTATACTATATTTTCAGTTCAATTAACAGTGCACTAAGCTCCCAACTTACTACTACCTGTTATCCTAGAAAGAATAATATAAGGAAGGGATGGTACGACCAAGATTGTAGAAATAAAAGACAAGCCTTGAGAAAACTACAGAGGACAGTCAGAGAGGAAAGGATAGATTCCTTGATTCAGCTATTGATCCAATTTTGATCCCAATAAAAGGAATTATTAAAGATTAAGAAGTTATCTTATTATAGAGATCAATGGAGGGAACTTGGCCTCAGCTTAATTCAAAAAAATGAGAGGAAATTTTGGGAATTGGTGGCTAATGGTATTTCCACACACAGCACCATGCCCCATGCATGTATTTCAGCACAAAGTTGGACCCAATATTTTCCCTCCATTTATAGCTGCTCACATACTGAGCCAATACCAATCTCTACTGAATTAAACACATTACCAGAGTGGCTAGCTGTCACAAAATCTGAGTGTAAGCAGCTGATTTCAGCCTTGGCCCTTGGAAAAGCTCCTGGAGAGGACATGATTCCTCCAGAGGTATATAAGATGAATGATTCTTGGTGGGTCCCCATCCTGACTAGACTCTTCTCAGAAATAGATAAAACATGCATTGTACCTCCCCACTGGAAACAAAGTATAATATACCCAATCTTCAAAAAGGGTAATCGGCAAGAACCTGCCAATTATTGCCCAATTAGTCTGCTAGACATTTCTTCCAAGCTCTATGCCAGACATCTCTTGAATAAACTAGAAGATTGGGGGGAAGAAACAAAACTCTTTCATCCAGAACAGGCAGGGTTCCGAAAAGGACATAGCACAGTAGATCACTGTGCTACTCTGAAGGCCCTTATTCAGAAATATACCAATGGGCATACAAAACATCTCTACATAGCTTTTATTGATCTCACCTCTGCCTTTGATTCTATTGACAGGTCTCGACTATGGGAGAAATTAGTTAGGACAGATATTGATAAGTGCCTTCTTAAATTAATTATAGAACTATATACCAACATTACAGCTAGGGTAAGAACGGGTCCACAAGGGTCCTTGTCAGACCCCATTTTATTGGAGAAAGGAGTTAAACAGGGCTGCCTACTTGCTCCCTTTTTATTTAATTTTTACATTAATGATATTGTAGAGGTCATGAAGTCACAAGGTTTTTTCTCCCCTTCGCTCAATGGACAGACAATCTCAATATTAATGTACGCTGATGATATGGCTCTTATTTCCTATACTGAGATTGGCCTCAGAAGATTATTGGCCAGACTAGCTGCTTATTGTGGAATGGAAAAATTGAAGATAAATTACAATAAAACTAAAGTAGTAGTTTTTGGCAAAAGTAATATTAAACATAGATGGACAATTAATGCCCAACTAATAGAGCAATGTCCCTCTTTTAAATACCTGGGCATCACCTTTCATAAGTCTCTTTTGCGGAAAGTACATTTATCTAATGCTTTGGCAACTGCTCAGCGAACAGTAGGTGCCATTTTGAAATTTTTCTATTCTAAAGGAGGGCAATTGGTAGCCCCTGTACTTAAAATATTCCAAGGCAAGGTGATAGCCCAGATGCTGTATAGGTCTGAGATTTGGGGGTGGGATGAGAAGGTCATTGCCCAATTGGAAATAGTCCAAAACAACTTTATACGGAAGATCTTAGGCCTCCCCCAGGGCACCCCTGTTGCCTATTTAAGGATGGAGGTAGGACTACCTTCCATCGCTGTTAGAATACACCTTGCATTGTTGGGCCACTATAAGAAATTAGAAAGCCTTCAAGAATCCCATCTCGCCAAACTCTGTTTCATCCATTACACAGCTGGAAATCAGTGGACTAAACTTTTGTCACCCATTTTACAAATGTATTCCCTGCCATCTTTGGGAGAACTCAGAACTTGGAATAGAGAAAACATTAGAGATTGGCTTTTTGAAAGGGATGCCAATAAAGATGCAATTACAGTACAATCATCCAAATTTTCATCCTGGTACTATCATTATAAAAAACATAGGTACTCTGGTACCTCTCCCAGTACCTGGTTAACATAACCAGTGTGCCACTGAGAAGGGCTTTAACATCCCTTCGCCTGCAGACCATGCCCTCCGCATATCTCGAAGGGAGGTTTTGTAAGCTCCCTGTCGAACAATGCCTCTGTCCTTGGTGTTGGTCAAGTGGAGGATGTTATCCATTATGTCCTCCACTGCCCCATTTATAACGAGATCAGGGCTAAATTATTAATGACTGATGAACTCAAGGGCTCTTATGTTGAAAAACTGATTTATCTTCTTGCAGATGTGTTCCCAACTGTTAGCAACCAAGTTGCTACTTTTGCTCTGCTCTCACTTAAACTTAGGAAGAAATATTTAAGCTCTTAGTTGTAGCTCTGGCTCTGTTTTGCTGTAACCCTTTTCTTATATATTTAATGCTTCTTTTATTATTTTATTTTATAATTTCATTTTATTGTTTTAATGTTATTATATTTTATTGTATTTTATTGCATTCTTATGTTATGACCTGTGGTTACAACAATAAACTTTACTTTACTTTTACTATATAGATTACAATAGATCCCAACTGTCTCAGGAAGTAGCAACACTTAGGAGAGCTTGGCTGATCTTGGAAACTACGTAGAGTCATCCCTAGTTAGTACTTGGACAGGGATTACCTGTGAATACCATGGCCTTTAGCTAGATTAGGAAGGAAAACAAATCTCTGAAGGAGGCAGTGGCAAACATCCATAATGTTCCCAAGAAAACTGCACTAGAACTACATTCTAGTCATTGTACCAAAATGTTGACCAGTTCAAACAGTCTGTTCTTCAGTTCTTCTTTATTATTTAGCTCATGTCCAGCCTTGCATATGGAGAGAATACAATAAATATCCCTTTTACCCAAATCAAACCCAGCACATTACCTGTAGCTGAAAGTAGTAGCACCCAAAGGAAGATCACTGTGTGATCCATCTTGGGGAAAGATTCCAGAAGAATTTAAAACAATGATCCTCTGGCAGGGATCACCTGTGAATATATACAGTGCAGAGTCTGAAACTTGATCTGCATTTTTTCATCAGCTCATGTGAAAAGGATGTTATCTTGAAAGTACTTCAGGATGCCAAACAATGTTTGCTAAACTGTGCCAACAATATAGATGCATACAAATGGCATTTTCCTTATCGTTTAATTTGTATGCTTATTGTATAAACAGTCTTGACAATGAAGCCCAGATTTGTCATCTTATTTCCTCTCTTTTTTGGTAAGTGATATTTTCCAGGAAGAAAGGACCCAAAAGATCTATGGATCTGAGGTGGTATCAAATGAATAGCAGCAGTACACCATAAATCCTCCGAGCTACTCTGCATAGATGGGAACATTCTCCATATCAACCAAGATTATAAAGTTGTGGCATGCTTGGCAAGTGACAACATCTTAAGAGGACATTTTTATTCAACTGCCTCATAGAAAATGATAGAATATAAAGGGATGATATCCAAAGAATCATGATATTACTTCAGTGTGCTCAACAGGAACTTTGAGATTTCATTTTCTGAAGTCCCAAATACTGTAGACTGTGGAGTCCTTGGTGCTCTCTGAGCCTTGCTGTTTTCTTGCAGATGTTTCATTGCCAGAATAGGCAACATCTTCAGTGCGAAAAGGGAGTGGGACTTGCTCTCTGTTTATATACCATGGCTTGTCCTGCTTGTGTTGGTGGAGGTGTTGTTCTCCCCTTAGGCTGTAGTGGGTTGGGTGGTCAGGCACTTTTTGATAAAGTTGTGTGGGTATCCATTTTGCTGGAAGATGCTGTATAGATGATCTGTTTCCTTTTTCTGGTGTTCTGGGTTGCTGCAGTGCATTAGTGCTTGTCTAAATAATGTTCTTACACAGCTTCTCTTGTCGGAGGTTGGGTTGTTGCTTTGATAATGGAGCACTTGGTTAGTGTGGGTAGATTTCTGGTTGACTTGTGTTTCTAGAATGCCATCATTTCCTCTACTGATGAGGATGTCCAAGAAAGGTAGTGTGTTGTTGTTTTCTTCTTCCCTTGTGACCAACCCACTACAACACAACCAACAGAAGCTATGAAAAGGATTACACTGCCATACATCAGAAACATCTCAGAAACTACCAATAGACTGTTACAACCACATGGCTTCACCGTAGCACATAAACCAACCAAAACCCTTCAGAACACCTTAAGTAACCCAAAAGACCCAGTAGCCCAAGAAGAAAAAACAGGAGTTATCTACAACATACAGTGTAAGGACTGTAGCAGCCACTATGTAGGACAGACAGGCAGAAGACTAGCAGAGCACATCCACGAACACCAACTAGCAGTCAGAAGACACGATTAAAATTCCTTAATCTCACAACACATGGACAGACTCAACCATACTTTCAACTGGGAAACTGTGAGCATCTTAAACCAAGCCAAATCCAAAAATGCTAGAGAATTCCTGGAAGCTTGGCACTCAGACAAAGCAGCCATCAACAGACACATAGAGGTAAACAACATTTACATACCATTCATAAGAGACAGTAGAAAAGCCAAAAGACCAGAACACCTCCTTGCCAGCAATCAACAACAAGATAGGCAAAGATTAACAGCAAGATTAGCAGCAGAGGAGCAATCAAACAACACAATAGACCCTAATCAAGGAACTATTAACTCAGTCAATCAACCAAGCAGCAAACGACAGCCCAATCAAAGAATGCCTAAGGGGAGAACAACACCTCCACCAACACAAGCAGGACAAGCCATGGTATATAAACAGAGAGCAAGTCCCACTCCCTTTTCGCACTGAAGATGTCGCCTAGTCTGGCATGAAACGTCTGCAAGAAAACAACAAGGCTCAGAGAGCACCAAGGACTTCACAGTTCAACCCTGAGCTACAAATATTCTCTTTGATTGGTACTATAGTCTGTATCACAAGCCATTTTAATATTTCAAGGACTTTCATACATATTTTGTGGGAAGGCATGAGAATTTGTAGTGCAAAAGAAGAAATATTCTCCTAGACTCACCTAAAATAGTTCATTTTCATTTTGTTATAACTCATCAAGGCTGCATTGTGTGTAAATCCTGCTTAGGCATTAGAACCTTACAGGATTTATTCAATTATATACTCTAAGTGGCACAGGAATGCACATTCTGCCCCCATCCCTGCCCTGTCTCAGAGGTAGCAATAGAGTCAGGTATTTTGGCTGCTAGCAAAATTAGGGGCTATAACACAGTTGAACACTCACAGAACTTGAAAGCAGAGATTGAACCCCGGGTAGTCTGTACCCAGGTTCAATGAGAATCAAGGCACCAGGGCGATTAAGCAAAATGAAGTGGCCATGAAGTCTGAGTGACAAACTGAAAGAGGTGTCAAGTTGGGGCAGAGCCTCCTTCAGCCTATACCCTCTCAATCAGTTTCTTAGAACAGCCGCTTCATTGCAACTAAACAAGATTTGCTCCTCCATAAACATCGTTTTGAGAAGGTCCTCAGAGTGTCTCTTTGTGAGAGCAGCCATTTCATTGGGCATTGCTCTGATGATCCACCCAGGGCTGCCTAACACAAGGTAAGTAACGCTGCTGCTGTTCTAGAAGTAATGCATGGGAGAGAGTAGCAAGTCCTCCTCTTGACTTAGGTGAGACTTTTGTGTTTGTGCCTTCCTGGCTTAAAACATTCTTACACAGTTAGTCTGAGAGTTCAGAGGCAGGGTTTCAGTGAGTAAATACTGTAAATAAATAAAGTTTGCAGAACAGGATCAGATACTATTGTACAGACATTGATCCAACACTGGCTGTTAGAAATTGAGCATTTATAAAACCAGAGCCCCTGGGATTTGATCTGAACTCGAGGTGCCAACAAATAAGATATGTGGAAGTTTATTCGTGAATATATACTTATATTACTACATTTCTTGGTTTAAGCACTCAAATGCCTATGCTGCCTGGGTTTAGCAATGTTTCTCTGAGACCTTGTGTCTCACTGCAATCCGAACCTGGGCCTTCATTTGCAGAGTTCCCAGAATTGGCTTTATACATGATACTTCAGGTCCATCTTTCAATGGAGACTCTTTCAGGGAACATATGAGAGTCACAACATGCTCTATGTGCACCCAACCTTAGAGGAGAATTGGAGTAGAATCCTTTCATTCAGACCTTGCTATTCAGCACAGCAAATGTAGAAGCCAAATGAGTGGGAAAAGTACTTACTTACTTACTTACTTACTTACTTACTTACTTACTTATTTATTCGATTTCTATAGCCGCCCATCTCAACAAGTGACTCTGGGCAGCTTACAACAATAAAAACCATAAAACAGTTAAAACAATCACAATTAAAACAATTAAAATACAAAATAAATATGCATGACTGCCCAGTAATCAATGTATGGATGTTAATATAGCCAACAAACGGGACCATTCCCACATTCGGGGCCCGAGGCCCAGGCACATAACCAGGTCTTCACGGCCTTGTGAAAGGCAAACAGGGTCAGGGACATCCTGGTCTCTGAAGGGAGATTATTCCACAGGGCAGGGGCTACGGCACAGAAGGCGCGCCTTCTAGTCCCCGTCAACTGACATTCCTTGGCTGATGGGACCCATAGCATACCCAGCCTACCAGATCGAATTGGACGGGAAGAAACAACTGGGAGAAGACGGTCCCGTAGGTAACCCGGTCCCAAGCTATGAAGGGCTTTAAAGGTGACAAGCAGCACCTTGAATTGCACCCAGAAGCACACCGGCAACCAATGCAGCTCACGTAGCAGCGGTGTTACGTGCGTCGAATATCCGACTCCATTTACTACCCGGCAGCTGCATTCTGCACCAGCTGAAGCTTCCGAATGCTCTTCAAGGGCAGCCCCATGTAGAGCGCATTGCAGTAATCCAGACGGGAGGTCACGAGGGCATGAGTGACTGTGAGCAAGGCCTCTCGGTCCAGGAATGGGCGCAGTTGGCGCACAACACAACAAGGTGTGCAAAGGCCCTCCTAGCCACGGCTGCCACCTGCTCTTCCAGCAGGAGCCATGAGTCTACGAGGAATTAGCTTGAATTACTTGTTTTTTTAAAACTGTATCTTTTCATATTTCCTCATATTTGATCCTGTCTAATAGAGCAGAACATGAAGAAATTACTGTCAGTACCAACAGAATAAATAAAATATTTCTTGCAGCCCTTGTTCCTTACATCAATCCATGAAAGTAGTTACCCTAATAGCTCAAAACAAACAAGATTGTATCATTTCAAAACTCAGAACTTTCTCAGAGTTGTTCCATATTAATTATTAAGCCTGTGATTATCAGTCCTGAAACCAAAGTGGTCTGAAACCACTTTGAAATTAAATTAAGAGGGGAAAAATCAGCCATAGGCTATAATGGAAAAGTATCATAAACTAGGAGCTGCTTCATTTTTTAATGTTTTATTTTTTTGGTAGAAAGAGAAGAAGATATCTAGGGTAGTAGACCCTTTAGGGGACAGTAACCCTGCCAAGCATCAGCTGGATACCTTCAAGTATTTCACTGCAATATATATTTGACATATTTCCCTTTCACTCTTTTAAGGCTGAGATAGCAGGAATGAAGAAAGGACTGCAGAGCAGCATCCAAGAAGCCCAGCTAAAGGCCTGTGTTGTGCTGAACTACTGCAGCTACTGCAGAAAGCTTTCTATTCTAAGTTTAAAAAAAATGTTTTAAAAGTAAGCTCTTACTTTCTCACGTTCTTTTCTAGCATGCCGCACTTTGCACAACATTGAAAAGTGATAACTGACTTGCCCTTGATATAGCTTTGTGCCATCTGATCCTTGTGTTTTCTGAGCTCTCACAAAAGGTTGGCAAAGCTGGTTGTCAAGTTTTGGCCTTTCTGGGAAGCATCCATTCTTTGCTAGCAGGACATGGTTGAATAGACACTTGTGATTTCTTGGAAATAGTTTGCGTTAGTTCATAGAGCCAAATTTGCATGTTGAGATAACAGCACCACAGAGATAAGAGACTACAGAGAAAGAAAGAAGTTGGCACAGAGAAAGTGGCATCCAATTAACCAGCTAGCTACTCATATTTTTATTTATCATATTTATACCCTGCCTATCCCCTCCCTGTTGGAGGACTCTAGGCAGCTTACAGCATTTCAATATATATTTATACAATTCATATACATATCATTAACCACGTGCTCAGGAAGGGGGTAGGGGAACCGACTCTTCTTCCATAGGCATTGGACTACATGTCCCAGCATACCTCGCTTCCGAGTCGGCTGCTGACGTCCTGGATGTTCACCGATCGGGTTCCGTCATCCTCCATCGCCATTACGGGATTCCTGGGATCTTCCTTCGTTCCGAGGGCAACCCCCGATAACAGGACGCCGGCAAATTCTCCCACTTTAACGTGGTACCCATTTATCTACTCGCCTTAGCTTTCGAACTGCTGGGTTGACAGAAGCTGGGGCTAATGATGAGAGCTCACCTCGCCACGCGGGGATTAGAACTGCCGACCATCAGATCTTTTACAGGCAGTCTTCCAGCTCAGCGGTTTAACCCGCTGAGCTACCGCGCCCCTTTTATATCCAAGAACATTCTCCATACATGGAAATGAAGTTGCAATGTTGTATTCTGCCTATCCTATAAGAAACTCAAAAGAAGTAGAAAAGCCATTGGATCTGTAAAGCAATTCAAAAAGCAATTTAAACAGCAGCCATATGATGTGATATGCAGCTTCAAAGTGATCCCTGCGGTGAAAGAAAATCTGATTCTGTGGAGTAATTCAATCAAAGCTTCATTGAATTAAAGTTAGGCGGACCATATTTCCTTGAGACAAAAACGGGACACTGGGATGGCAGAACGGGACGGGGTCTTATGCTGCCATGCCGGCCTCCGAGCCTCGCCCCCAGTCTGTGCGATTGGCTCCCGCCTGCAAACCTCACCCCCAGTCTGCACGATTGGCTCCCACCTGCAAACCCCGCCCCCGGTCTGTGCAATTGGCTCCTGCCTGCAAACCCCGCCCCTGTTCCGCGTGATTGGCTCCCGCCTGCAAACCCCACCCCCGGTCCGTGCGACCTTTAATGACACCAAAATTCATGGTATCTAAAGCTCTTCCAATTGGCAGC
Organism: Charina bottae; assembly: GCA_023362775.1. Lineage (NCBI taxonomy): Eukaryota > Metazoa > Chordata > Lepidosauria > Squamata > Charinaidae > Charina > Charina bottae. The sequence continues at coordinate 58,887,038 of JALMGJ010000005.1, read as the reverse complement.
TCTGGTTCGGACCATGCCAGCTTCTTCCGGAGGTCGGCTTGTCTTCCTCTGACTGAGTCTGAATCTGGCATGACGGCGGGGGCTGATCCGCTCCTGTCAGGCTAACTCCTGACTCAGATTTTTCAAAAACAGGACAAAATCAAGATTTTGACTATAACGACAGGACGCTCCAGAAATGGTGAAATAACGGGACAGTCCCGTTCAAAATGGGACGTATGGTCAGCATAATTAAAGTTCTTCCTTAAAACTTTGCAGACCCTATTAATTATAATTCAGGCCATGCTCATGGATTCATGTGCACATTCTCTAAGTATTAACAAATAAACATAATGTAAAGGCTGAGAAAACCATAATCTCAATCAAGGAAGAGGTAGCAACAGTACAGTTATTTGAAGCCAAGTACTAAGTAGTACAAAGATGGAAGATATACTTATATGGGCATGGGAAAGATAAGGTAGTACAGACAGCCAAGAATGGGAAATTGTATGATTAGTGAATGAATAAGGAAGAGGCCAAAATGCCAAAGGAGAAATCACTCAAAATAATCTAATCTGTTAATCTATAACAATCTAATCTTTATCAGCAACAGTATCTGCAAAAAAATATTTACAAGGAAATTCTCTAGTTTCTCTTCATCATCATGAATGTGAACATGAGGGTCAATTATGGTGAAACATGTTAATATCATACACACACACACAACTAATGAACTCCAATCTCTGATCATTTTAAAAACAACTTTCCAGGAAGAAATATCTTATAGATAGTTCTGCTTCTGTATGTGTATTGATCCTTTGCTATTCAGTGCATTGTTGTCAAAATGTGTAATATGTTTTCACAGGTTGATGGTTGAGTGAAAAGGAGGGGACCAATTAAGTCAAGCAAACCATGGAGAACTAGCCTTAAAGTAAGGGTAAAGGTTCCCCCCACACAGTTGTGCAGTCGTGTCCGACTCTAGGGGCCGGTGCTCATCCCCGTTTGTTAGCCGAAGAGCCAGCGTTGTCTGAAGACGCTTCCATGGTCATGTGGCTGCATGACGTGCGCGGAATGCTGTTACCTACCCACCAAAGTGGTACCTATTAATCTACTTGCATTTGCATGCTTTCGAATTGCTAGGTTGGCAAGAGCTGGGGCGAGTGGGGGAGCTCACTCCGCACGCAGGGCTAGGGATTCGAACCTCCGAACTTGCAATCTTCCGATCAACAAGCCTGGCGTCTTACCCACTGAGCCACCACGCCCCTAGAACTAGAACTAGCCTTAAGCGCATCAAAATGTAAATAGATAAACTGCTTCTTGAAGCAGGACTTCTGCTGGTTCTGAAATTACATCACAGATGCAATTCCCATGATTTCAGTCTCAACGCTGGTGGTAGAGAATAGGGGAGGATGAAGCCTGAGCTTTTATTCTCCTTTTCTACATTTAAGAAACCACTGAGAGTTTGGATGTAGTAGCATTTCTGTTTATGAAAATTCTACATTTATTGGACCGGGGCCTATTTAAAAATATACAGATCTAAATTCAGGAGAAATAAAGCAATTTCTTCCTTTTCAACTTTGCACCTATTGTAACATCCTTGTTGTGTCACTTTGACTAGTTCTCCCAGGGGTGCTATGGATTATATTCAAGTGTATATTCCCAATAATAGAATCAAACATGACCTCTATGCCCATTCCTTACCAGGGCCTAGAAACATCTAAGTGTGTATCTCTTCTTTTTAGTGAGCTGAATAAACAACCATAACACTACAGGACATAATTTGGAAAACTCTGTTTATAAAAACACAGATTTTTCATAATCCAAAGACTTTTACAGTTTACTTTTCATTTACCTCCAGCTTTCCTATTGGTGTTCTGTGAAGAGCACAACCCTATGGGTTGCCTTGAGGGAATAGCTGGTTGGACTCTGACTCTTGGCAAAAGATTTGAATGGCCAGGCCATGCTTTTCCTTGGGAAGTAATCGTTAGACTCATTTTCCTGAAGTATTTTGAATCACTAGAAAGACTTGAGAGTGAGCAAAAATACATCAAGCTCTTCTTGCTGCAACTGTACTTGACTAAGAATCTCCCAGCTGAACAATATTCCGGGCTGGGCCACTTTGGAGAACCACATGGAAATATCAGCTGAACTGGTTGCAACTTCTACCTTGCTTAATGTGAACTAGTTGCCAGTACAGTTACAAATCCACATAAATGTTTATCACATCGTACAGTTATAATTAAAATATGACTTGTCTTTCAAACCTTTTTCCCAATTGATGGTAGTGTTAGGCTAGCCAGACTAGAGATAAGTTGATAAAAAATGTAGAACTTTCAGAAACATAGCTTTCACTGGAGTGAAATTGTATTTTAGCAGGATAAATAGCAAGCATAAGGGGAACAGAGGTGCTTGCTGCACACCTTCATCCTGGACTAAAGATTAGGAAGGCCTGAAGAGACATTTCAACCACATTATGGGGGATGAAATGCCAGCCCCATCCCTCCAGATATTCTACTTCACCCTGGGACTGTGTGTTCAAGAGCATGGCAAATGGCCATAGAAATGTGTACCCACTATACCTCTAACTGATAATAACTGAAGAGAGTGTGATGGGAAGCTTAAACAGAGATAACTTTTATTTGGGTCTAGCTTTATACATATGTCTGATCTGAATCTAGCTACACAGATATGTTCATGATAACCTGTATAATCCAGTCAACATGTATTTTTAGATACCATTCATTTTAGGGAGGAAAAATATGCATATTCTTCAAGCCCCTATTATAGAAGTTAATGAATTTTTCAAATGCTCATTTTCCAGTTCTTAACTTTAATGTAAAAGCAAAATCAACATAAATCACAGGAATGACAATATATCTCAGAAATATTGATCTTGCTATTGAGGACACAATCCATCCAATAATTAGTTCCAACTCATTTAACTGGGCATTGGATTGTAGCCCAAGATTTTAAGTCCTCACATTATCTCATATGGAATTGGTCTCCTCCATTTGTTTTTCAAAATAATTCCTGCAAGAGTCATGACAACAACTGCAAGGACAACAGCAGCAACAATGTAAGGTACGTGTGAATCATGAGTTGCCAAATTTTCTTGGGCTTCTTGCTTTGCTTCTGCAAAACATCAGAAGAAAAAATGATACATCATCTGCTTGAACTGTGATTGAAAAACACCCTAGAAATTAATGGTCAATTAATCATAAGCCAATACTCACATAATCTGATTGAAAATTATTTATAAGGAGCAAGGAATGCTATCGGATAGGCAGCGGGAACAAGGATGGTAATTATAACAGTAATTTCAAATTATATCTTGCTTTCTAGCAATTCTCCCAATTTCTCATGCTACTTGCTCTATCATCTTGAAAGAACTGAGTGGCATTGATTCATTTTAAAAACCCATTAAAGAACTTTGTAAGTGTTGCTTCAGTTTACCAAAGTTTCTGTTTTGAACGCCATCCTTCTGAACTTCAATTGGTCCAATAATGACATCTAGCTTTTCCTGACAGGAGCCTGTATCTCTCTTAGATCTAAGCAGACAACCCCGGTTACATCTTGAGTAATAGTCATAGGCTCTGCAAACCACCATTTTACACTGCAGGTAAACTGATGGGTGTCTTTGCATGAAGGCAAAGGCTTGGAAGGAAAAGCGAACAATGTTTTTATATGGTGAGTAATGAGTCTGGTAAGTAGGTTCTTTAACACACCTGCATGAAAACAAAATGGAGGAAGATTTATTGGCATTAATTAGCACTCCAGTTACTCTATTTATTATATTCTTATTTATAAAATTTCTTTCCCATAATTTCCACATTAAAAATATTCCAAATACAATGAATGTTCTATGTATGAAAGTAAAAAAAAAAAATGACATCCTGAATAATGCTGAAACAAAACATCTTGCATGTTTTAATACCCCTCCCATTCCATGAGATGCCACTAGCCCCAAAACATACCTGCTATGTTCAGACCAGGATTTCTCAACCATGGTTTCTCAATGTATGGAACCCTAGGGTTCTGCGAGAGTCACTAGGGGTTCCCTGGGAGATCATGATTTATTTGAAAAATTATTTCAAATTCAGGCAATTTCACATTAAAGAGGTAAGTTTCATTCTTTATTTTTAGTTTAAGAACACTGTTAATGCATATATACAGGTCTACACATGAAACGAATATAATAATTTTGTAACTTGTGGCTATATTTGAGCCTGGATGTGCAGGGGTTCCCTGAGGCCTGAAAAATATTTCAAGGGTTCCTCCAGGGTCAAAAGGTTGAGAAAGGCTGGTTCAGACAAAGTATGTTGTTGATTTCTCACACTTGAAGTATTAACATTTAAAAATGCTGAACATGTTTTGGCAAGAAAAAAAAATCACTATTGTAACTGCAAATGTCAATCAATTAAAATAGTTTGTATTAGTTTTAGACCAGAATAAAAAGATGACTATCATCAAACTACATAAATCAACTTATGGAAATCATTATTTACAAGATGTTCTAATGGCCACTATCTTCAATGACTTTAACTAGTACAGAAATTCATGGGAAATCAAGTCAATTAACATTTTTCGGGGGGGGGGGGGACAGCTTCGAATATCTGAAACTTGTCTTGTGCTCTTCTTCAAGATATCTGTTTAGACATTGTTGAAGAAAGAAGGAAGGGAATGCACTGGTAAAAGAAATGAGTAGAAAAAACTATAAGTGTGCAGTTTTTATTTATACTAAGATGTAACATATTTTATATCAGACGACCCTCCATGGGAAATTCAACTCATCTGATAAAGAGTAAAAGCAGAGGGACCTGTCGCCTTCACTAATTGATTATTGCTATACACAAAAATTAAATTATAATCTTGCTTAGTATGTTCTAATCCTGTTTCACGTATATGACTAATCTTCTGAGGCTGCTTTTTATCCTATTTGCTAAGCTAAGTGGAAAAAACTAGCCAACCTTAACTGAGCTCAAAAAGCTAAGCAGGGTTGGGCCTGTTAGTATTTGGATGAGAGACCACCAGGAAATAGGTGTAGGCTAGGGTGGGAAATAAAGAAGAAAGCAAAGCGTTCCGTATTGTCCAGAGAAAACTACATAGATAGGACAATAAAGTCACCAAGAGTCAGGTTCCACTCGTGGCAGATTTCAAATTTACCCTATATGATTTAGTGTCTTTGATCTCATTGGACAATAAGAATACCATAACCATGGTTATGTTGCACATAAAAATTATGATCTGGTTGGCCAACCTGAAAACATAAATAAAGGCTCTGATTAAGTGCCACTGATTCAGGGTGATGTTCAACACATACTGTAGTGTTTACTGTCCTTTTGATTTTAAATCTTTGCTTTCACAAGAAAAGTAAAAGATATATGTCATTTTTGTTGGAGGTTCCAGCAAATCAGCATGCCTCATTAGCATGTGGATGAGTTCGTTCTAGGATGCAACTCTCTATATGCTTCTGGAGGAAGCTGTTTCTTGCCCCTCCCACACTTTCCTCTCTCTCTTCCTCCTCCATCCACCATCAGAGATGGGAGCACGTGGCTGCTGCTCCTCTCCATCAAAAGGTCATGCCTAGGCCTAAAAGCCAGGAGGTTTCTGCTTTCCTGCACGCAGCCTTTATCAGCAATGAGGGCTAAGGGTAAACACAGTTTAGGGAAACAAAGAAGAACAAAAATCATTCCTAAAAGAATGGATGTCACTGAACTGGACCAAATAAACAGTAAGAACTCTTTTGTACTTACTTTGAACCTACTTTGTCTAAGCGTGTAATTCTTTATGCTTGGGTGGGTTAAGTGTTTAAGATCAATAACCTATATTTCTCTAGCGTGCTCATTAATGCTATTTTGATAAAACTCCTTTCTGTGTGCTTATTGTTTAGCTCCATTAAGCTCTGCTCCATTCAGTGGTCCTAGCTGTCCACTAATGGCATCAATCTTAACCTTTATAATGTCAATTCAAAACTGAAGTAATGCCAGGTCAAAAGAAGTAAAACCTTAAGTTTAACTTTTCATGAAAAAGACTATCCAAAGTACTTGCCAAATGATTTGTCAAAACACAGTTACCCTGATTCACAATTATTTACCAGGAACAAGGAACAATGCAGAGGTTTTGTTTTAGAATAATGAATAAAAAAGCCACCTGCAACCCATGTCATTTGAATGACTTCTGGTTTTAATCTCAAGGAAATAAATATATTGCTGTAATTAAAATTTTCAAGATCAAGATCCACAAATGGCCCTTAGCAGCATGCTGCAGACTGTACTTCAAGACGTAGTGGATGAGGAAAGCCAGAATTACATTTGATTTGATTTAATTGACACATATGTTTGATGTAAATTAAATATAGTGAATATGTTTTAAAATTAATTCATTTTAAATTAAATTCATTTAAAATTAAAAATGACATTGATGGTCTGTGGGGAAAACATGTAATATTCAAGGGCCACCTATCGTTTTGAGGATTTCAGGTTGCATATTCCTGGTTTAAATGTACCTATTTTAAAAACAGCAATATATTAATCCAGCCACAGAAGGATTTTTTAAATAAAGCAAACTTTTGATAGTTACTAATTTATTAGTTACTATTTATTACTACTCCAGCAAAGGAGATTGTTACCTTGTTGTGGTGCTGGATCTTGAGCACCTCAATGAAACCATGAGCTAAACCGTGAAGGGACACCCAAGACGGGAAGGTCGTGGCAGAGAGGTCAGACTAAATACGATCCCTGGGGAAGGTAATGGCAACCCACCCCAGTATTCTTGCCGTGAAAACTAAATGGATCAGTACAACCAGAGATATGTCGGTATACCATCGGAAGATGGGACTTCCAGGTCGGAAGATGGTCAAAATGCTACTGGGGAGGAACAGAGGATATGTTCAACTAGCCCCAGATGTGATGACGCAGCTAGCTCAAAGCCGAAAGGACGGCTAGCGGCCGACGGTGCTGGTGGTGAATGACAAATCCGATGTTCTAAAGATCAACACACCATAGGAACCTGGAATGTAAGATCTATGATGTGTTATTGCTCCAACCTTATTCGCTATCTTCATCGCTATGATTATGCACCTTGTTGAAGAGAAACTTCCTACTGGTGTAGAAATTATATATCGAACAGATGGAAAGCTTTTTAATCTTAGTAGGCTGAAAGCAAAAAATAAGGTAATTGCAACTTCTGTTATAGAACTTCAATATGCTGATGATAACGTAGTCTGTGCACATTCCGAGGAAGATCTTCAAACTATCCTAAACATCTTTGCAGAAGCATATGAAAAACTCGGCCTCTCAATTAACATTAAAAAAACCAAAGTGCTTTACCAGCAAGTTCGAACCAATCCCTCTGCAGCGCCATCAATCCAGCTTAAAGGTGTGTCACTAGAAAATGTCGATCACTTTTCTTATCTCGGCAGCCATCTATCTACAAAAGCCAACATCGACGCTGAAATTCAGCATCGCCTGAACTCTGCGAGTGTAGCTTTCTCCCGAATGAAGCGTAGAGTGTTTGAGGATTGGGACATTCGCAGGGAGACCAAAATGCTTGTTTACAAAGCCATTGTACTACCAACCCTTCTGTACGCCTGTGAAACATGGACCCTCTACAAACGCCACCTCCAACTTCTTGAAAGATTCCATCAACGCTGCCTCCGAAAAATTCTGCAAATTACTTGGGAAGATAGGCGGACCAATGTTAGCGTATTAGAAGAAGCGAAAACCACCAGCATTGAAACAATGATCATCCAACATCAACTTCGCTGGACCGGTCATGCTGTTCGAATGCCTGACCATCGTCTTCCAAAGCAGCTACTTTACTCCCAACTTAAGAATGGAAAACGGAATATTGGTGGACAGCAAAAGAGATTCAAAGACACTCTCAAAGCTAATTTAAAAAAATGTAATATCAGCATTGAGAACTGGGAAGCCCTAACTCATGAGCGTTTCAATTGGAGGTCAGCCTTTATTAAAGGCGCTATGGACTTTGAAGAAGCACGAGTACAGGGCGAAAAGGAGAAAAGACCTAAAAGGAAGGCACGTCAGGCAAACCCTCATCATGACCGTCTCCCACCCGGAAACCTATGCCCTCATTGTGGGAGGTTGTGCGGATCCAGAATTGGCCTTTATAGCCACTTACGGATCCACCGTTAAAATTTTACCTTTGGAAGACAATCTTACTCGGCTACGAGTGATTGCCAATGAATGAATGATCCAAGTATTCTTTCAGGGTAGCTAGTTCCTTTGGCGACATAGTATAATGCTTCTTTGCTGGAATCGTGGCTCCTGGTTTTAGGTCGACAGTACAGTTGTAAACCCTATGGGGTGGTAATGCTGTAGTCTCCTGTTCGCTGAAAATATCTGTGAAGTCTCTGTACTTGGTCGGCAGCTGCGCCCCTCTGGTCTCCAAGACTGCTGTCATTGTTGGAGAAGGTGAGGTTGCTTGCAATTTATGGTGCTGGCAGTCTTTTGCTGGGAAGGAAATTGCTCCTGTCACCCAGTCCAAACAGGGGTTTTGAAGCTTTAGCCAAGGTGTGCCCAGGATTATAGGAACTTGTAATTATGCTGTAACATAAAGCTAAATCCACTCAGTGTGAGCTCCAATCGTTAGCTGAGTTGGCTCTGTGCATTGTAGGACTGGGCCTGCTTTGAGGGGCTGACCATCAATTGTTTCAACTTCTATGGGATGCGGTAAATCCAGTGTCAGAATATTCATCTTTTCCACTGTTTCTACATCTATAAAGTTGGTGGTGGCACCAGGGTCAATGAGAGCCTCTACTGCAACTTGTCGCATTGACTCTACGGTTACTGTGACTGAGATAAAGAAAAATGCTTGACTGGAATCTCCGGAATGAGCTCTTCTTAATTGCTGGAGGGCCTTGCTGTGGAGCTCTGGGGAGGGAGGCTGATGAAGTTTCCCTGGTTGGAAGCAGAGGCTGGGGCAGGTCTCTGCTCTGCTGCTTGCTCTGGTGCTCTTGCCGGAGCTGCTTGGCCTCTCACAGGACAAGCCCTTACTATATGACCCAGGGCCCCACAATAAAAGCAAAGGGCTATTTCTTGCCTTCTCTGTCTCTCAGCATCGGAAATAAGTCTTTGTGATGCTCCAATTTGCATCAGCTCCACTGCCCCTGGGTAAGTAGAAGTGGCGGGGAAAGCTGCAAATCCTGGAAGTGCTACTCTGAATCCCGCTCTGCCTCTCCCTGGCCGGAGCTGCCATAATTCTTCCAGCCTGGCATCTATCACTACGGTCAGCTGGTATAAATCCTCCAAGGTTGCTGGGGTTCCTTGCCTCACCAGCTCGCTCTTAATCTCTTCATTAAGCCCTTGTTTAAACTGATCTTTTAAGGTGATTTCATTCCAGCCCAAGTCTCCTGCCAACAGTTTGAAATCAGCAATGTAATTTCCCACTCTCCTATTGCCTTGTCAGAGTTTTCGAATTTCCCGGCTGGCGGTGACTTCTCTGATTGGGTCTTCGAAGTGGGCTCTGAAACGTCCCATAAAATTCTGATAGTCGTTTAGAATTGGGTCGTTGTTCTCCACCATTGGGATGGACCATCTCGCAGCTGATAATTTCAGTAGGCTTAAAATAAAGGTGACTTTGGTTCTGTCTGTTGGGAATTCAGCTGGTCGGCTGTCGAAGAACATGGTACACTGAGTGAGGAATGTTCTTAGTTGTGCAGCCTCTCCCCCAAACCTTTCCGGCAAATAGCCCTAGGACCTCAGGATGACTGGTGGGGGTGCTGCTGCCAGGACTGGCTGCAGAGCAGCTGGAGATGGTTGCTGTAACTGTTGCAGCATAGCTGTCTGTAGTGTATTGACCTGAACATCGACCTGCTGCTGGTGTTGTTGCAGAACCGCCATGAGCTGCTGGATCGCCTGTCAGAGTTCTTGTGCCTCCGAAGACATTCTTCAAATCTTCTTCTCCCTCCCTCTTTTGATGGGAGTTTGGAGTTTAGCTGGATTGATGTCCTGACTTCAAGTGAAGGAACACGCTGAGACTTGGTGTAAAGGCTCTAGTGTTTTATTGTTCTACTCTGCTAGACAGAATCCAGCTAAACTAAAATGAACTAGTGAAAGAGAAAAGGGCCTTTTTCTCTGAGCTAAGGGCAGGAACTAGGGAGCTAGGAACTAAGAGGCCTTCTTTAGCCTCTTGGGAGGAAAGCAAAGTGATTCAGTACTGCGCATGCATTTATCCCCCTGGAGGGAGCCCCCTCCTTCTTCACCAGTTATCCCCCTAACAATTATGGTCATTATAAATCTTGCTTGTCCAAAACTCGGAGCAAAAGGACCAATAATGTCAGAATGAACAATTTCAATAGGTCTACTTGTAATTCTGTCTCTGTGTTTACTCTCAGAAGCCTTCTGTGTTTTACATTCTTTGCAAACTACACAGTCCAGATATTTATCACAAGGTTTCAACTTCAGGTCAGCACATAGCTGTGGCATTCGTGCTTTATATCTAAAATTAGCATGACCAAATCTCCCGTGCATCAGGTGTATGCACTGATCATGAATTGGGATGTTGCCAATTATGGCTTTTGCATCTTGGCTTTTAGCATTCTGTACTATGTACAATGAATCTCTTTATACACAATTTGCACACAACTTTCCATTCTTACTTATCTCACAACCATCTTTCTTAAATGTTATGGCATATCTAGCTGCTACTAATTGGGATACAGATAGAAGGTTTGTCTGTAATTTCAGAACAAACAGCACACCCTTTAACAGTCTCTCCCAAACAAGATAGATACATGTCACATTGACCCATAATTTCAGTTATAGACCCATCAGCCAATCGACACACTTTGTCGATTAGTATTAGACACTGAAACAAAAGTACTTTTACAATTTGATAAGTGGCAATTAGCACCAGAATCTAACGCCCAGACATCAGAATTATATTTTTCATGAACCTGTGCAATGTGGGTTGTCTGAAGATGTTCTGTTCGGACTTTGACCACCAGAACATTTTTAATAAAATAGTTTTATTAATGAAAACTATTTACAAATTGTAGTCCAATAATACAATTGGAGAATACTGGATCAATTGGTGCACTTGAATGTAGGCAGCTATGCGATAGCACAACTAAAGTTCAGCAACAATACTTCTGTAAAAGTTGACTAGGAGATTCAAGGTAGACTTGGGTTTGCTTGAAGTTAACAAGGCTAGACTGGTTCTTCTGAAGCTCTGGACTGTAACTACAGGATAAGCTGGGCTGGTTCTTCTGGGACTCTGGCTGGGACTGCAAGGCAGACTGGACTGGTTCCTCTGGACACTAGACTGGAACTGCTACACAGACTGGACTGGTTCCTCTGGGACTCTGGACTGGAACTGCAAGGTAGACTGGACTGGTTCCTCTGGGACTCTGGACTGGAACCACAAAGCAGACTGGACTAGAACCTCAACAAACCGAATGGAAGCTGCAAGGCAAACTAAATCACCCCCACTAGGTAACACTGCCTATATGCCAGGCAGGACTGGGTATGGTGGGCTAGGTAGCCCTCCAAGGACAGAATGGGGCAACCCGAAATCGATGTGACGAACCGCACAAGGCTGAGCAAGGTACTTAGCTGTATTGGGTAAGTGTAGCCCCAAGACTAACAAACACTGCGAAGCCAAAGATGCCAGCTGACAGTTGCCCAGCAATGCTGAAACCTTCCCGCTGGAGTTTCCTGAATAGCTATGAGCTAATGTTCTCACTCCTATTGGTGCTGAAGCAAGCTGAGCTTCTTTTGCAGCTGAGGTAGATTCAGAGATGAGAAGAGGCTCTGGCTCCAATTCTTCATTAAGAGGCTTTTCTGACGATTCTGACTGTGCTTCCTCTGTGGTTGCTGTATGGTGAGTAGAACGGTTGTCCCCGGTGACTGGGTGCTTGCTCCTGCACTCTTTTATCCTGCTCTGGGCCCGCCTTTTCTCTTCGGGAGCTAATTGGAGCTCCCGCTGCTGGGTGTGCCTTTCTGCCCGCCTTTGTCTTGTGCTGATTGGCGTTGAACAAGGAAATGAGTCTGGAGCACCAATCACCCACTCAGGATTCTCCCGCACTATCAGGACATCTCCAGGTTCGTTTCTCTGCACCTGCTTCTTTGGTGTCTGTGAGTCTGACATCTGCCCATCACAAGATCGATCATGGGTATTGCACTTTTGAACCTGCACCTGTTCATCATGAGATCGTGATCATTGCAGCCTAGGGTAAGTTTCATTTCTTCTTTGGGTTTTGTTTTCTTCTTCCTCAGTGTCAGAGTTACACTGAACTCTGACAGAAGAGCCTTCTTCTGCATTGCCGCTTTGTTCTTTGTTCTTTTTTCCTGTCTTTCGATCTTTGGGCAATAAATCACAGATGTTCCGTAAATGTCCAGCTGAACTGCAATTAAAACATCACTGGCTGGCTAGAGCTGTTGCTTCAGCCTCGTTGCCCTTCCTCTCCCTCGCTTTCTCACGCTGCAGCTTCCCAGAAGAAATTGTTGGAGATGAATGCCATTCCTGTAATTTCTCCCATGCAGCAAGCAGCCATCCAGAAACATATGAAGGAGTAAGGTCAGTCTCGGGCATTGCTTCTAGGGTGCAAATTAATGTATCCCACTTTTCATTCAGTGATGATAAAATAATGTATGATTTTGTCAGAGGTGTAAATTTCATACCTCTCTTTTGCAATTATACAAATAGCTGCTGTATGGAGTGTAAATGCTCAGGCAAATTTCCCTCCTCTGATAAATAAGCTTTATAAAGTTTTCTAGTCAAGGAAACTTTACTTCCTGCTGTTGCTTTCACATACAAGTCTCGCAATGCTTCCCAAAGTTGTTTTGCAGACTGCAAACCATGCACATTCACTAACTGATTGTCTTCAACTCCCAAAATAATGGATGCTCTGGCACATTCATCCTGTCTGAGCCATGCATTACTGGGGTTCACTGGAGTTGGTTCACCTATCGGAGTCCATAAATCTTCCCTCTGAAGGAACATTTCCATATTTAAACTCCGGTTTATGTAGTTTGTTTCTGACCGATGTTCCAGCAGCATTCCTGAGGACTGATAACTAGCCATGACTCCTTTCTTTGTAAATCACCTCAGCTCAGCTTTTTATCTGCAAACTGATAGCTGCTAGAAAACTCCAGGCAAAAAAACTCCACTGGTCTTTGTTCACTTATCTTCAGACGCAAACAAGATGAGCTGGTCTCTCTGTGCTCTCTGGGCCCATAACCTGTTGGTGTGTGTGTTTTCTTGCATGTGCAGAGTATCAGAAAGCATTTGACATTAGATATCAGTAATGATGCCAGGCATTGCAGTAAATCAGTTGTATTTTATTAATTAATTAATTAATTAATTGGATTTATCACCACCCATCTCTACCATGGTAGACTCTTTGTATTAGTTATTTATACAAAAACAGATATTTACAGTTCTCTTCCAGATCCCTGGAGGTGTTATAAATTTTTCACCACACACTGGAAAATAGAGAAAAGAGTAGTAGAAGGCAACAAATAATGATAGACAGCTTCTTTTATACTTTTTAACCTGGATCACTTGATGCCTAACTTTTAACTTTATAACCTTTTAAACTGAGAGCACCTGATGCCTGATCTTTTGTCTTTTTAATCTTTTAACCTGAGAGGACCTGATGCCTGACCTTAGAGTGTGCAGGTGCTTAATTAAGAAGGCTTATTGCTTTGTGACTTACTCCTTTTAGAATAATACACCAACAGTTTACAAGGGCTTAACCACATGGTATCCTAGGTGGAAAAAGTTGGCTTTTGCATTCATAATCGGCCTTTGTGGGGGCAGGAACTTTGGATACAACTAAATCAGTTGCTCCAACAGATAAAAATACATATTGGGCATGTAGATGGACATGTTTCAGGAATACCTGCAGCCTAATATAATCAGGCTGCTGATAGATTAGCTAAAGTAAGAACTGCTTTGCCTAACCAAGACCAGGAAGAGCAACAATTGTTGATTTTGGCTCAATGGGCTCATGAAAAATCTGGACACTTGGGTGCAAAAGCTACCAGAGAATGGGCAGCACAAAGGGGCATTCCTTGTTCTGTGGATGCAGCTACCACAGCAGCTACTAGATGTGAGCTGTGCTCTCAGCTAAAGCATATGCCTTTGGCAAAGACCCCAATGGGGAAACTGCATAGGGTAAAGGGGCCAGGGCAAACTTGGCAGATAGATTATATTGGACCCCTACCCAAACATGGGAGATGGCAGTACATACTGACAATGGTAGATACCTATTCAGGATACCTGCTCACTTACCCTTGTGCCAGGGCAACCCAGCAGAACACCATTAAAGGGCTAGATCTTCTGATAAGGATGTATGGTATACTCCTTCAGATCCAGAGTGATAATGGAAGCCATTTTGGGGGTGGGACTGTGAGAGATTGGGCCAATGAGTGGAATATTCAATGGACTTATCACATTCCCCATCATCCCCAGGCTGCAGGGCTTATTGAACGCCAGCATGGCCTGTTAAAGCAAAAATTGAAACAATTGACTCCCAGCCATACTTTGAAAGGGTGGGGAATAGTTCTTGAACAAGCAGAGTTTGAATTAAATAGTCATCCTCAGTGCTCGACAAACACCTTTGCAATGCATGATTGAGCTAGTTGCTCCTACACCAGTAAAAGGTAAAGGTACAGGTACCCCCCGCACATTTGTGCAGTCGTGTCCGACTCTAGGGGCCGGTGCTCATCTCCGTTTGTTAGCCAAAGAGCCAGCGCTGTCCGAAGACGCTTCCACGGTCATGTGGCCGGCATGACGCACGCGGAACACTGTTACCATCCCACCGAAGTGGTACCTATTCATCTACTTGCATTTGCACGCTTTCGAATTGCTAGGTTGGCAAGAGCTGGAGCTAGTGCGGGAGCTCACTCCGTCACGCAGGGCTAGGGATTTGAACCTCCGAACTTGAGATCTTCCAATCGACAAGCCTGGCGTCTTACCCACTGAGCCACCACGCCCCCCTATACCAGTAGCATATCTCAAAGTGTGGAAAATCCAGCCATATGGTAAGCTACCCCTTCGGGCAACACCTGACAGTGCAGGGGCAGATCTTGTAACCCCAGAATTGGTGATGGTGCCAGCTGGAGGGCAGGCAACAATACCTCTAGGCATTGGGCTCACAGTTCCCCATGGCACATATGGGTGAATTGCACCCAGATCTAGTCTAGCCCTTAAAGGGATACAGGTGTTAGGAGGGGTGGTAGATGCTGATTTTCAAGGAGAAGTAAAAGTGCTATCACACAATGCTAGCATGCAGGATGTAGGCCTTCCAGCAGGGCAACGTATAGCTCAACTAATTTGTGAAAAATTAAGTTTGCCAGTTATCCAGGAGGTGGCAGGTCCAAACCAGTGTACAAGCAGAGGAGATGGAGGGTTTGGATCAACAGATAATGACCTCTTTCCAGGACAAAGGGTATGAATAATGTATCCCAATCAACCAATTCAAACTGGAGACATTCTAAGCAAAGGGCCAGGAGCTACTTATTGGGTTTTGTTGGCTAACAATACTTCTCCCATATGTTACCTCCAAGTTAAAATGTAAGGAATAATAAGTTTGTGTTTCTGCAGATAATACATCATGGAAAGAGCATCTGAAATTACACCACCTGAACATTTTTAGCCAAATTGGGTGCATTTTGTGAATATGGCCACTAGATGGAGCTCACAAACCCGTCAATGGAAGGCATGTGAGCATAATTCCCCACTGTGGGTTACTAGGTGGAAGGGCCCTTGGGGGCTTGTAATCCTGGCTCGCCCACATTATGAGAAACCTGTCTTGGTTTATATGCAATTGATAACTTGGCCAGACTGGGCAGGATTATGGATAGCCCCTAATGTGGACATAGCAATTGGAGAAGAAATGAACATGGAAAACCTATCAGATGTCAGAGCAAACTATCCATGGCAGTTTCTTGGCTCCAGATGTTTCTGTGATGTAGTTCCTCTTTTGCCATTCTTATGCTGTCCTCACTGTCCCTAACCCTATGCTAATTGTGTTTCTTTTCTGTGTGCCTAACTGCTGCAGGGAAAAGATGCACTGGCAATGGATGATTCTTTGGATGTTTCCTGGGGTACTCTGCCAGCACACTGTCCTGAAAGAAAATACAACTGCCTTATCCTGGTGTGACCAACCAGTCCTCTCACAGAAAAAATGGCTCCCTGGTACTCAAGGGAAATGTATGAATATTACAGGAAAAGGAACTTGGATGATATGGGGCCAGAAATTGTATTTTTCTATCCCTAATAATCAAAGCAATTTTATGTTAAGCTGGTATATTAAATGGAATGTTACTTTTCAATCTCTCTCTAAGCAGAAATGGGTAACACAAAAGGATTGGCAGGACATTACTGGCTGGCACTACCCTCAGGAAGGGAGATTAAGAGGAGACAGTATATATAACCATACATATAGCTTTTTTATATCAATTTAGTTAGAGCTCATAAAATACAAGCTACACAACCCTCTACAGTCATATTATTAAGGGATCAACTGCACTTAGTAATGGAAGCCTCCCAAAGGCGTATTTATCATGTTAGTATAAACATTACTGTTTATAACATATCTGTTGGTAGGTGTGTTCTGGAGCATGTGCAGAGTTCCAGAAGTATTTTAGCATTAGAGAGACAAGAGATGACACCAGGCATTTAGCAAAACATAAATGTATTAATATAAACAGAGAACAAAAACAGTTTCTTCCAGGTCCCTGGAATAAAAACTTCTATTGAAATACAAACAGCATATTTTCATCTCACCAGATATATGCAGGCATGTCTGAGGGAGCTAAGAGAGCGCTAGCAGGCAGGCAAAACAAAAACAAAAACTTTATTTTATTTATTTATTTATTTATTTATTTTTATTTATTTAAATTTGTATTACTGCCCATCTCCCCCATCGGGGAACCCTGAGCGGTTCACAATAAAACATAGTTAAAAACATAAATAGAAATTTACAATATTAGTAAACAATATAAAATCCAAGTGTAAAAGATGTTAAAGATGGTAATACTGGAGGGGTTTCATGGGACCAGCCATCCAAAAGAGGAACTGTTGGCATTTCCCTCCCAGGCAAGCCAGCAGAACCAGGTCTTTAAGTCTTTTCGGAAGGTCGGGAGCGAGGAAAGCCACCTCAGCTCTAGGGGTAAGATGTTCCAAAGGGCGGGCGCTACTGTAGAGAAGGCCCGCCTCCTGGACCCTGCTAGATGGAACTGTTTAGTCGATGGGGTCCGTAGCAAGCCCCCTCTGACTGATCGGGTGGGACGGTTCGATGTTCTGGGGATGAGACGGTCCCTCAGGTAACCTGGCCCTATGCCAGGTTATACTTTTTTTATCTAGGTCACTGGATAGTTAACCTTTTTGACCTTTTTATCTTTACAGCCTGAGAACAATAGAAGCTTGACTTTTTCACCCAGCCGATACTTAACATTCCTTGTGACTTGTCTTGTGACTTAATTCTTTTGAGCAATAAAAACACCAACAATATCTTTATTTGAACCCCAATGTAGTATGTGGGCAGTACCTATATATAATTCCTGGATGCAAACTAGACATGCACGCTCTTTCACAGAGACAATATTAGGGGTAATTGGTACTGGCACAGGGGTTATTAACTCAATAGATATAGAAGCCTTAGAAAATAAGTTAGCATATTAAGGTAATGAGTTATATTACAGAGAAACAAGTATTGCAAGAAGCAAATGTACTCTATCAAAATATAGAAGTAATGATGGAATGGCTTGGTGTTGAAGGGGTTAAAATAACAGTCTGAGCTTAAAACTGCACAAGGAGTTGCCATGTTGGGGAAATGTTATGACTATCTGAATCAGTGTTATGGGAAAGAAGAGAATATATGTGGGAGTTTTTTTTCTGCTGAGAAGTCTGTATCTCTGGGGGCAGTTGGGCTGTGGGATTTTTATATTTAAAAAATGCCTTATGTGTAATGAGGAAATATGTAAATGCTCTGGTATATTTTGAGGAGGGGTAAAACATTCTTACAAATTAAGAATATGTAACTGGACTGATAATGAGGCTATCAAGATGTCCCTTTTTTAATGATTTGGACTAAGATTTACAGGATTTTTGATTTGTAAGATTTAAAAGTTATGGATAAGATATAATAGTATTTTATATTGTTCTTCAGGTTTAATAGGGTTAAGATTGTTTTAGTTTTATTAATTATAAAGGCAGACAATTTATTTGTTTCTATAATTGGATGTTTATTATAGTAGACAGAAACATAACAGAATAGTGGTAGGAAGGAAATAATTAAATGGATGGTGTTTTATGGAGGAGAGAAACTGATTTAGAAATTTATATATATATATTTTCTTTTTTATATAAGGGGAAGGAGCAATTGTATTAGTGATTTGTATATGTGTTAAGGGAAGGATTTATAGAAATAATGTGATCTTGGTTTGATATAGAGCAGTGCTTTCCAATCTGCTGCCGTTGGAAACAAACCAACGGCGGCAGCGGCGGCGGTGCGCACGGGGGCAGGGGCGTGCATGGCGGCAGTGCAGGGAGGGCGCGACAACAGTGTGCATGGCGGAGGCGGCGGCAGTGTGCATGGCGGCGGCGGCCTCCGCTAAAACGCGGAAGCGCTGATGGCGCACCACCACCATGCACGACCCTGCTGCCACTTCCGGGTTGTGTGGCGACACACCAAACTGTGTGTTGTGACACACTAAAGTGTCGCAACACACAGTTTGGAAAGCTGTGATATAGAGAAAGGGTTTGAATATGGTAACTGTTGTATATTCTTGCTGTTGAAAATTGGAAGTCACCTTTGTATGTAATCTTTCAAAATTATTTTTTCTTGTGTTTTACACTTTTTAGTTTCTTTTTCTTTTTTTGTTTGTAATTTTTTGTTTTTCTGTAGTTTTTATCTTTGTTTCAAATATAATAAAAAACTTTAAAAAAGAAAGCAAATACAAATTAGCTATGAGGAAATCCATTGAATAACTGGATGAAGGAACTAATTGTCTGGAGAGTGGATACACAGAGTGGATTTAGTAATTCAAGTGCATTATTAAAGAAAAGTCAGGTTAAACATCTAAAAAAGATGGATTATAATTCTTCATTCTTCTTGAACCAAGAACATGAACAAGTCTCATGTACAAGTTCAGTGATTTCCTGTTTATGGCATTCTGTGATAGTGAACATAAGTGGACATACAGTCATGTGAAAAAGTAAGTACACCCTCTTTGAGTTCTATGGTTTTATGTATCAGGACATAATAAAAACTATCTGGTCCTTAGCAGGTCTTAAAATTAGGTAAATACTACCTCAGATGAACAACAACACATGACATATTACACCGTGTCATTATTTATTTTACAAAAATAAAGCCAAAATGGAGAAACCATGTGTGAAAAACTTATTTAAAACTTATTTAATGGTAGTATTAAATCTTCTCTTTTAGGTAAAATGTTCATTGGCAATCAGAAGTGTGACAATGTAATACAAATGTGTATGGAATTTATGAGTTTACACTGCTGTTCTGTGATAAAAACCTTTTGAGGATGCTAGACTCCTTTGCAGTGAACAAGACGCCTGATATGAGATTAAACTAAAGCCATATTTGATGACACCTTGGCCTCCTGACTACATCAGCCACTTCAGGATTTTCCAGATTGGTACTTCAATTTTTCTTGAATCTTAAGCAGTATGTCATTCATTTTAAGGGTTGTACCAGCAAACCTAGCCAATCAGAATGGAACAAGTTTGGAGTGACTCAGATTTACTACTTATCCATGTTTATTTTCTTGGGTTTACTCCATTTCATATTCTTCTTCTAAATTAAAATTCAAAATAGACTGCAAAGTCCCAGAAATGGACATTATTGAATATTCCATATTACAGATATGGTCATGGGCAGGCTTATATGGCAATATGATTTTAAGTGCTATGGAGGCCACCAAAATGGTTTTATGTAGTATTTAATTATGATAATTATATTATGCATCAGCCCAAGATGGTAAGGTGTTTCAGTGCCAGTACAATACTGTCAAAGACAGGACAGCTTGGTGCACCTGCTGAATGTCAATGTGTTCACAGAAAAAGATATTATTTATTTATTTATTATTCAAATTCCTGTGACTTTTACTGGCCTGAATATAAAAGATACTGAAAGGACAAGGTAATGTCCCACACCTGGGAACAATTAACTCAGGAGATAGCAGGAGTTAGTCACTCCAACCTTGAGTGCTAATTGAGGGCTAATTGACAGCACCTGTTCTGAGAAGACTGTATGAATCAGCAAAGTATTGTGTATATAAACTATGAACAGTGAACATTTAGTTGTTGGGTAGTTTGATAGAGGTGGTTAAGGTGCTTGTAAATATTGTCTGTACTGTATAGTACAGCAGTAGACTCCGTGCTTTATTTCAGCCTGGAAGATAGAGGAGGTTGCTTACAGTAGCAGACAGGCAGATTTATTTCTGGACCAAGCAGTGGACGGCGCAATGCTCGCACTCTGACAGGTTATGGGCCAGGTTATTGCACAGTTAAGAAGAATGGAGTTATGTGTGCACAGGGTATATTAAGAAATAGGCTGTATGTCATGTTGCCATATGAAAGTGCACATGTAACTGTACAAACCACTTTGTATAATAGGCCTGTCCATGATAATTGTGTTCATTTGTTGCACAGAAGGCTGGGACATGCTAACTTCAGAGCTCTAGCTAAAATGCCTGAGGTAAGTGAGGGGTTAACAGTAAAGCAGTGCAGCAAATACTTGGATTGTGTGGTTTGTAAAATGTCCAAGTCAAAGGTCTTTCCTGTGAGAAAGTACAGTGATAGAGTCACGAGGAGAAGTTTTGAGTTAGTACATGTTGATTTAATTGGACCTCTGACTCAGACCCTAGGAGGGGCTAAATATGTACTTGTAATAGTAGATGATTTCACTAGATATGGATTCTATTTGCTGAAATCCAAGAATGAAACATTCCAAACGTTTTCAAATTCAGTTGCCTATATAGAGAGGAGATTTTAGATTTTAGAGTCAAACAGATGGAGGAGGAGAATTTGTTTCTGGGAGTTTCCAAAATTGGCTGAAGCAACAAGGCATTTGGAACTGAAAAACAAACCTGTACTCCCCAAATGAGAACGGTATGGCAGAACGAAAGAATGGTGTACTACAGACAATGAAAGATTCTTTGCTGCAAGACTCAGGACTGCCTAGACATTTCTGGGGAGAGGCTATCTTGACAGCAAATTATATAACAAATAGATTATGGAGTTCTGTAACGAATACAACTCCGTACTATTTACTGTTTAAAAAAAGGCCTGTATTGTCCCATCTAAGAGTGTTTGGATGTCACGCATGGATGCACATACCAAAAGGCCAGAGGAGAAAGGGACAGCCCAAAGCAATGAGGCTCAGGTTTGTGGGATACCAACCTGGTTCCAAGGCATATAGATTTGCACTTGGGAATAGGAGAGTGGCAATTTCTAGATCAGCAAAGTTTGCTGAACACGATGGTTGGCAGAGGGTACATGCTAATATGGAAGTGATGTTGCCAGAGGAGAATGAGCATACAAATCACAGTGTGCAGCCCTCATTAGAAAGCCCTGATAGTCCTGATAAGATAGCAGATGTTTTTTTCTCTGAAGGCTGAGAGAGAGGAGGGGCAAATGGAAACTTTTGTTCCAAGATGTTCTGAATGGATAACAAAGGGTATACCTCCCGAAAGTTTTACTGTGGGGGAAGTAAAAGTATTTTTTATATATTGTGAACCTCAAGGTTTTGAGGAAGTATTGCAATTACCAAAGGCAGAGGCAGATAAATGGTTTGAAGCCATGGATGATGAGATGCAATCCATGGCAGCTAACAAGGGTTTTACAACCACACAATTGCCAGAAGGTCAGAAAGCAGTTGGTTATAGGTGGGTGTACAAAAGAAAAAGTTCTGTTATCTGGGCATGTAAAGTACAAGGCTCGTCTGGTAGCTCAAGGCTTTACACAGAAAAAGAACCTAGATTATGATGAGACTTATGCTCCCATGGTTAAATCTGAGAGTGTAAGGCTGGCATTAAAACTGGCAGCAACAAAGAAATTTGAAGTAAATCATTTTGATATAACAACAGCATATTTAAATGCAGAGCTTAAAGAAAATATTTACATGGTTGAAGCTCCAGGATATGAAAGTAATAAGCCAGGAATGGTATACCGGTTAAATATAGCCACATATGGGTTAAAACAATCAGCTAGAAACTGGAACCTGTGTCTAGATGCTGCATTGCAATCTATAGGGTTCAAAAGAAGCATTGCAGATCCATGTGTATATACCAAAGAAACAGGAGAAAAACAAATGATTGTATTAACATTTGTTTATGATATAAGTTCAATAGCAAAAACAAAGGAGCAAATACAAGAATTTGCCAGACAAATAGGTAAAGAGTTTCAATTAAAAGATCTGGGCAGGATAAAACATTAACTAGGGATTGAAATTCAGAGAACACAGGATGGCAGTTTTCTGCTAAGTCAAAAGCAAAAAATCATGCAGCTGTTAAAGGAATATAACATGGAGAATTGTAAACATGTCCAACCCTCTATGATATTAGATTTCCAAAAGGCCATAGGGGACACAGATTTACAAGATCCAGACCTTTACCATTCTGCAATTGGGCGTTTGTTGTACCTGGCACAATGGTCAAGACCAGATATTGCTAATGCTGTGAGTATGTTAAGTAGATTAGTAGCAAATCCTACAAATAATGCATGGCAGGCTATAAAAAGAGTGTTGAGATATTTCAAAGGTACCATAGATACATGTCTAACATTAAATGCATCAGGAACAAAGAATCCAGAATGTTACGTAGATAGTGACTGGGCAGGTGACACAAGTGATAGGAAGTCCACTACTGGAATCATCATTACATACGCCAATTCTGTTATTGAGTGGAAAGCTAGAAAACAAAATGCAATATCCGTTGTCTACCGCTGAAGCAGAATTTGCAGCACTATCTGAACTGTGCGATGAAATAATTTGGTTTAAACAAATGTTAACTGATTTGGGTATGTCAGTAGAAATACCAATGAAAGTGTATGAGGATTCACAGACATGCATACAAATGGCTAAAACGGAAAGAATGCATACTAGAAGTAAACATGTAGACATAAAGTACTGCAATGTAAGACAATGTGTAAATGATGGTTTGATAGACCTAGTATACTGTGAATCACAAAACAATGTAGCAGACTTGATGACAAAACCATATTGTAAACCAATAGGTTATAATGGATATTCAGACACAGTAAAATGGAGGGGTGTCAGTGTGTTCACAGAAAAATATATTATCCTGTGACTTTTACTGGCCTGAATATAAAAAATACTGAAAGGACAAGGAAATGTCCCACACCTGGGAACAATTAACTCAGGAGATAGCAGGAGTTAGTCACTCCAACCTTGAGTGCTAACTGAGGGCTCATTGACAGCACCTGTTCTGAGAAGACTCTGTGTATGAGTCAGCAAAGTATTATGTATATAAACTATGAACGGTGAACATTTGGTTGTTGGGTAGTTTGATAGAGGTGGTTAAGGTGCTTGTAAATATTGTCTGTACTGTATAGTAAATGTGGTCTGTGTATAATGGAAGCAGCAGACTCTGTGCTTTATTTCAGCCTGGAAGATAGAGGAGGTTGCTTACAGCAGCAGACAAGAAGATTTATTTCTGGACCAAGCAGTGGAAGGCGCGACGCTCGCACTCCGACACTGAACATTTTGCTATACCTTGAATAGAAAGAGCTTACCTGGTGACCAGATGACTTCTAGGCCTGAGCACTCCTGTTTGCAGCAAGAGCTCAGTTCTGATTTTTTTACTTTCTGGATAATATTCAGCAAAACAAAAGGCAAAGCCAGCTCTCACTGCTACTCTTTTTGCAACAATATTTCCTGGATACCATAAATTAATCAACAGTTGTCACACTGATGTTCTGCTTTCACCAAAAATGATGGGGTCCATCCATGATTCCAACAGAAGCCAATCCTTGTTCCAATTCTAACTCAAGTCCCCTCGGACTCCATTTTATGCCTTGTCCAGCTTTGAAAATTGGTAATCTGCTTATATAAGACAAAGTGGGATGCTTTATTCAGTTTAATATATGATTTAATGCGTGGGTCTTCATCCTTTGTTTAAAAACCTCAAAGTCACATTATGAAAAGAAATCATAGCACTCTTCTCTTGCACTATCACATGGGATATTCACCATCACCATCACCACCTTGTCTTGTTTTGTCTACTTCTGAATCCAGTTCAGTGGCTTTTTGAGAGTTGATCCTCACTCAGCTGAACAGCTTTTGGGCCGTAGAACAAATTACAGATAGAAATGGCAGGTGGTGACTTTTATCAGAACCAGAGCAAATGGATTCAATGTGCAGCTCCAGTAATACTTAGGCTCCTCAGGGATTGTTTGCAATGAATCATCAACTTGAGACATTTCTACTCCCCTACTTTTCCCCATCATTCTAAGGTATCAATGATCTCTCAGTTAATTGAGCATTTGATTTTTGGAGTGTAGCAAGAAATAAGCATGAGGAACATGTCATCCGTCTAGTGAGTTGAATAATAAAACTTACTTTAAAAAGGAACTTGATATCAACCTGTTTTTTTAAAAAAATACAAATTGAAATGTAAAAAATAGAGGAACTGAATTTAAACTACCAAGTCTTGCTCAATTTTCGTTTTTAATGTAATTTGGATTTGGGGGTGGGCTTTTTTTCCTCTTAAACCACAAGAGCAGAATAGAAACTGTTGCTTAGATGCATTTGTCATGACTTTTAAGTTCCAGTAGATGGCACTGTTGCAATCTAGAAAATTAATTGGGGGGTGTAATTTGTATTTTAACAAGGTTTAAAAATAATGTCTACAATAAGTCAGCTAATTCTAGGAAATTTACACCCCTAGTATCAAACCAGGTAACTCCCCAGATGCTATCATGATATAAGTAAAATTATTTTTAGTTAAAGCTATGGTTTTTCCAGTAGTAATGAATGGCTGTGAGAGTTGGACCATAAGGAAGGCTGAGCGCCGAAGAATTGATGCTTTCGAACTGTGGTGCTGGAGAAGACTCTTAAGAGTCCCTTGGACTGCAAGGAGGTCAAACCAGTCAATCCTAAAGGAAATCAACCCTGACTGCTCATTGGAAGGACAGATGCTGAAGCTGAAGCTCAAATACTTTGGCCACCTAATGAGAAGAGAGGACTCACTGGAAAAGACCCTGATGCTGGGAAAGACTGAAGGCAAAAGGAGAAGGGGACGGCAGAGGATGAAATGGTTAGATAGCATCACTGATGTAACGAACATGAATTTGAGTAAACTCCGGGAGACAGTGGAGGACAGGAAGGCCTGGCGTGCTATGGTCCATGAGGTCATGAAGAGTCGGACACGACTAAATAACTGAACAACAAGAATTTTTTTCTGAAATGACATCCAACTACCAGAGATTACTTGAATTGCCTAGAGAAGCACACGTTACATGAGGGAAGTGACTCCAATTAAAAACACTTTTTCAGCAAGAAGAACATACTGCATATTGTCAAAGCTGCTAGGACAGGATGTATGTAATGAGCATTTCTCTCATGGCTCCTACTTAAAATCTAACTTTTAAAGTGTGCAGTCCAAATGGTAATATTAGCCTGAATTCATAATAGCAATTACAATTTGAATGTTCTTTGAAATGAAACTATTGGAATATTTCTCCAGCCATACGCATCATAACTTTATTCCATATAGCCTGGATTAATCTAACAGTGAAATTATTATTATTAATCCATAATCCATTCAATAAAATTAGTTAACAGTTTTAGTAAATAAATATTAATAGCCAAGACAAATGAAACACAATACATGTAAGTATTTAAAACAATGCCCTGTGATATTTCTGGGAGCATACTGTACATATCCATAAATAAATCAGATAGTAACTTATAAATTAACAAGTCTAATGAGAGTAAAATAGCATAACCAAGTCCTACAGTGACACAGTAGACCAATATAAAGGAATTTAAATTCTTTAAAAGCCATCACAGTTGGAAAGAATAAAGGGAAGAAGGGAGCTGATTCCACAGTCACAGAATCAGATCCTTGAAAATCTGGATACTGAAGACTGTGGTCGTGGAGCAAGGAAGAGAAAGAGGACCATGATCAATCAAAGTGGTTACCATCCCTATCCATCATCCTCTTACTGAAGTGACACTCTCAACTGGCAATAGTAAATAAGTGTATAAAGAAAATAACTCCTCCATATATACTGTACCTGGCCAGCCACTTTAGATTAACAGAATGGGAGCCATTGAAATGGGTCCACACCCATCTCTGCATACAACCTGTGCACAAGTTATACTCTGTGTAAAGGTAGGAGACTCCCCTACCTCTCCAAGGGTGGTGGTGGAAGTCATTAAAACCCCATACATGGAGGCATGACATAATGTAACTTCTC
The DNA here is from genome assembly GCA_023362775.1 of Charina bottae. Classification (NCBI taxonomy): domain Eukaryota; kingdom Metazoa; phylum Chordata; class Lepidosauria; order Squamata; family Charinaidae; genus Charina; species Charina bottae. The sequence continues at coordinate 58,860,623 of JALMGJ010000005.1, read as the reverse complement.
TCTATCTCTCTGCTCTGAGAACTTATGGGAAAATGGACTGTATGTACCATTCTGATAGCTTCTAGATATTCCTTCTTGCAGCCACTGAGCATCAGGACTGGGTAGCTCCTAAAACTAATGCACTGTATATAGTCATCTAATGTGTGAAGGTCCATGATTTCAGTTCCTGCTTCAGGGTTTGAATCTCATAGAATAACATCTGGCTACCCACATCTGATGAATCCCAGTGAGGATGAAACTGTCGTGTGGTCATTGGAACTGAAAACACCCACCCAACCTCTCTGCATACAACCCGTGCATTGTTCAAGTCAAAGCATCATCACAGATGCTTCCCCAGCTACCCTCATCATATTCTTAAAATGGACCTTCAAAGGGCTGCTTCCATTTATCAGTCTCAAGATTTCTAAGTGAGACAGATGACATTTTTTTTAGAAATAGAAAGAAAAGGTGTGTGCTTTGAAAACCGTGAAGATGGGTTCACATGCATTTCTCTTGTACAGTCCTGCTTGGAATCTGACTCTTAAACCACACAGACCAGTGATGATCTTATCTGTGATGGAAATACTCATTCCACTAAAAATGGTCTTTGAAACAGAGCTATATGACTTTTCTCCTTTCCTCTCCATGAAGATGATCTCAATGATTGAATTTTCAAAGATGGACAAGGCATAAATAGAGTCCGAGGGAACTTGAGTTAGAATTGGAACAAAGATTGACTTCTGGTAGAATCATGGATGGACCCCATCATTTTTGGTGAAAGCAGAACATCAGTGTGACAACTGTTGATCAATTTAAGGTATCCAGGAAATATTGTTGCAAAAAGAGTAGCAGTGAGAGCTGGCTTTGAAGCCAGAGTTTCAAAGATAGCTAAGACCAGTGTAGCCTTTCTAGCAAAACCTGAGCAGATGACACTGGCATCCTAATGGTGGCCATGGTTATTTTTTCCCCAAGGAAGATGAGAGCAATTTAAGAGGGAGGATTCATTTCCTTGACAGTTTACCCCATTCACATGCATGTTTCCGCGGGCTTGGCCAAAGCATCATCACAGACACTTCTCCATCTACCAACATGATATACTTCAAGTCAGCCTTGACAACTGCTGCTAGGTGAGACCCAAGGCAGGTTTTTCTTAGAGAGAAAAGGAGATGATTAAGGTTTGTTTTTTTTTTAAACTCTCAGAACAGGCTATAGTTTCACATGCATTTCTCTGATACACTCCTGCTTGGAATTCAACTCTTTAACCTTATGGTCCAAAAATGATATAAGCTGGAACGGAAATACCCATTCCACCAAAAATAGACGTTGAAATGAAATTGACAATGCTTCCTTCTTCCCCATCCACGATGACCTAGATGGAAACCCAGACACCAATTCAGAGTGATTTCATTGCCTCTGCACTGTACTCTACTCAGGTGAATCTTCTCTGATCCTTGACCAAAGTAGGCACTTCTTAGGGTGGATAGAGCCTTTCCACATCCATGTTTTATGCAAATAACCTGTGCACTAATGTTGTTCCAGCTATCATCACAAACTGTCCCCCAGTTTCCTCTGTGATTGACTTCAACCTGACCTTAACATCTGTTATTTCCATGGACAAGTATAAGAAAACAAAACAACCCTTTGAATACTGAAATACCATCTGCTCAGAAGGATACTTAGGATCTTCTTCTCCTCAATGAAGAAAGGTAAGAAACTGAGCATATACATTAAACGTATTGTCGAAGGCTTTCACAGCCGGAGTTCGATGGCTGTTGTGGGTCTTCCGGGATGTGTGGCCGTGTTCTGGAAGTTGTGGTTCCTAACGTTTCGCCAGCATATGTGGCCAGCATCTTCAGAGGGCAGGAGCACAGATAGAAGCGAAATCTCTGTGCCCAGGTAGAGTGGCAATGTTTTGTTTGTTTTCTATTTATAGAGCTAAGTTATAGGAGATTAGGTGGGTTTTTTTGTTGTGTTGAAATGTTAACGAGTGGCTGATGAGCGTGATTAGCATGTTCATTGTGAGAAGTATTCCCATGTCCTGGTGGTTGGACTGAGTTCGTTGACCTTTTGCAGGCTGTGTTTTTCAGGACTGGTAGCCAGGTTTTGCTAATTTTTAGACTTTCTTCTTTTTTATTGTAACTGTGCTGGTTTTTGTGAATTTCAATGGCTTCTCTGTATAATCTGGTGTAGTGGCTTTTGGTGTTGTCCAGTATTTCTGTGTTTTCAAATAGGATTTTGTGTCCCGTTTGCTTGAGAGCATGTTCAGCTACTGAAGATTTTTCCGGTTGCTGTAGTCTGCAGTGTCTTTCGTGTTCTTTTATCCTGGTGTGAATGCTTCGTTTCGTGGTTCCGATGTATACTTGTCCGCAGCTGCATGGTATGCGGTATACTCCTGCAGCGGTGCGGGGGTCCCTTTTGTCTTTTGCTGATTTTAGCATTTGTTGTATTTTCCTCGTGGGTCTGAAGACTGTTTGAAAGTTGTGTTTTTCCATCAGTTTTCCCATGCGGTCAGTGACTCCTTTGATGTAGGGCAGGAATACTTTGTTTGTGGGGGGCTGTTTTTCTTCAGTTGGATGTTGTTTTCTTGGTTTGATGGCTCTTTTTATTTCATTCTTGGAATAGCCATTCGCCCGTAGGACCCAATTCAGATGGTTAAGTTCATTGTTGAGAAATTGGGTTTCACAGTTTCGATTAGCACAATCCACCAAGGTTTTGATCATGCCTCTCTTTTGTCGTGGGTGGTGACTGGAATTTTTGTGCAGATACCAGTCTGTATGGGTGGGTTTTCTGTATACTTTGTGTCCCAGTTTGAGGTCTGGTTTGCGTATGACCAGCGTATCTAAAAATGGAAGTTTGCCGTCAGTTTCTTTTTCCATAGTGAATTGTATATTGGGGTGGATGCCATTTAGGTGGTCCAGAAATTTCTCCAGTTCTTCTTCAGTATGACTCCAAATTGCGAAGGTTTCATCCACGAACCGGAACCAGACTGTTGGTGTAATGGGAGCCGATTCCAAAGCCTGTTTTTCAAAATGTTCCATGTAAAAGTTTGCTATGACTGGGCTCAGGGGGCTTCCTTCTGAGCTAGTTATATGATGTAGAGAAGCTGAGGTTCTTCAAGACTCGCAAGCATTCACATATGGCTTCTTTGACACTTCCATCTGAGGACCTCATGACTTCCATGAGAAGCACAGGCAATGTTATCAGTCTCAGTATGCCCATCAGTACAGGGCAAAAGCAGAGCATCCTCACGATTTCATCTTTAAGCACTGTGTAAAGACTATGAATGGGAAGAGTTTGTCATCACCCTGTTGTCACAGTCCAATTACTTTATGGTGAGGATTGGATTGATAGCCATCAGCCTCACTTGTAATAGTGAGGGATCCTTTGGAACAGCATTTCTCAACCTTGGCAGCTTGAAGATGTGTGGACTTCAAGTTCTAGAACTCCTCAGCCAGCTTGCTGGCTGGGAAATCCTGGGAGTTGAAGTCCACACATCTTCAAGCTGCCAAAGTTGAGAAACACTGCTTTAGAATGATCCACTTAGGATTTTCCAATTTGCTGCTGATCTATGTTCAGGGTGGCTGAGACGATTTACAAATCTGTATGTGTGTTAGGACCTGAATATTGTTCTTCTCTGTTATGTATCTGACCAGGCGTTTAGATCTTTTTGAGACTATTAATTTGCTAGAAATTTGATGCTACCACCTGAGAAAAGCCTTTCTGAAAACGAGCTTGTGGAATTCCCTGCCTATTCTGTTACAGTTGGCACTTAACATTATGGATGCTTGTCTCCAATTCAAAATATACCCTTTCATCCAAGGCTTGTGGTCAAATTGGGCTTCTGAATCTTTCATTGTGTTTTTATTTAATCTGAAGTCTTTGTAATGTGAGGTGAGTTGGGTTGAGAGAGAGTGACTGGCCCGGCTTTCATGCCTAAGGCGGGACTAGAACTCACAGACTCCTGGGTTCTAGCCCAGCACCTTAACCACTAGACCAACCTGGCTCTCAAATGGTTTTTCGATGGAAGTACATGCCCCTTCACCAAAATAATACACTCACTCTTAGTATGCAAAGATGTAGCAGTTTTATTGCAATGTATTGGAAGCAAAATACAATTTCCTATAATTTGAGATTAATTTAATGACAGAGTTCTTCTATTCATATATACAGCATGGAATCCTAAAACTCTTCACTTTTATAGCACATTCGTCTTTAGGAGTTCTTTAAAAATTATCCTTTTCCCCATTAGTTTAGCAGTCCCCATGTTGGGCTCAGAAGACACCGTTAGCCTCCAGAAAATTATCCTTTTTATTAAAAGTCTGACCAAGTCTGAATGTACCATTCAATTTCTCTGACAGTAGAAGCTGCCACTTAAGTGGCATTGGCATAGGAGAAGGAAAGATCATCTGAAATTATTCTCAAAGGTAGTTGGTTAAAGTACTTATTTTGCTTTTCAGAGCAAGAAGGGATACTACAGGAACATGATATATGTATACGATTTATCCATTCAATACAGCTAGCATGCATCCTTCGTATATGAAATACAGGTCCATATTACTTCTGTGTAAGTTGGTTATCAGAATTGGTATATACTCTGGGTCAGACTTTAATCAAATGAGAATGACAAAACATGTACTGTAGAGAATAAGACATTTTAAAAGTTAGCTGTTTTCCAGTACCGAATAGTAAAATTATTTGGATAGAACTAATGGTTTTAATTAGAATATGTTATTGGTAGACTCACAGTCATTTTCTTAAGACAAAACACCATGACAAACACAAACTTCAAGTGGACTCTGGCATTTTTGCATAAAGTGCTTAACTAAATTAAACAGCCTGTTTATCATGATATGCTGGTGTCAGTAGATTGCATGACCATTTATTAGTTTTAGCTTACTGCTTAGGAAAAAGCCATAAAAATAAAGACAATGCCTATGTAAAATGCTGTTAAGACTAACCTTCTTTTCCCCCATCCCCTAATATTGCCTGATGAAGAACTCTTAACAACTTAAAAAGTTGTGCTATTATTTCATTGTGTTTTAGTTAATTGTAATTAAGATAGTATTCAGCTATGGATTTGAGATATTTTCCCATGGAGACACATGGGTATGATTATTTTTATAGGTATCTATCTAGCTTTCATAACCAGAAAACATAGCCAAATGGAAAAAATACCCTATTGTTGAACTCCATTCACATCTTTCTGAAGCTTGAGTGGTCCCACAATAACATTTACCTTCTCCTGAAGTTCATCTGTATCTCTCTTTTTTCTAATTAAACATCCCTGGTAGCATCGGGATGAACGATCATTTGCCCTACACACCACTAATTTACATTGTATATAAACTGCATTGTGCTTGTTAAGGAACTTAAAGGAGTTGAATCGGAAACGAACTACGTTTTTCCTTGGTGAGTGCAGGTTTCTATAAGTAGAATCTCGTGCACATCTGAAAAATATAAGAAAACATTGTTGTGTCAGGTATGCCTAGATGTTTACTTCCAATATTTTATTACACTGTAATGATGTGTATAAGTACTAAATTTCTGCAGTAGGTGGACTCTGATGATTATGGGATGTTGCAGAGAATGATGGGGAAAACCAATGATAATTCAGATATCAGAAGGAATAAATGAAACCAAAATTTGGGGCTTGTGAAAGTGCTTCCAGATTTGTATAACAATTCCAGTTGTTAATACAGAGGACTATAAAGTAATAGCAACACAATGACCCTGTAGTAGTGATTATTTTTGTACAAAGTGTATGAAATAGAGCCAGTTTGGTCTAGTGCATAGCTTTCCGAACTGTGTGTCGCGACACTTTAGTGTGTAGTAACACAAAGTTTAGTGTGTTGCAACACAACCTCACAGGGTTGTTATTGTGGGGAAAATAGGAGGAGGAAGGAGTATTAGGTATGTTCGCCACCTTGAGTTATTTATAAAAAATAATAAAGGCGGGATAAAATAGATGGATAGACAGACAGATAGACAGACAGACCACAATGAAAAGAGAATTTGGTCAAGTCACTAGTATCTATTTTGTGACCACTCCATAATGTCCCTTTATTCTCCTCAGTTTTTATATAAGAATTATTTGATATTAACACAACATGGCATTGTTTACAGATGATCCCCGCAGTTCTTTCTATACTGTCTTAAGAAATATAAGAAGGAAATCTAACTTAGAATTTATGTGCCGGAGATAATAGCAATTTCTTTGTGGCACGTGTGCTATGGTTCTTATGTATTTAATACACACTTACCCACTTCTGATTAAGTCATAGGTCAAGGTTGTAAAATCATTACTATCTGGAGATGCGATACATGTGTCTAGAAATAGTACAAGGTTTGGATCAGTACTGTGAAGAGTAGCTTGGAGATATAAATTCTGGTTGAGTGAAACATAGTATGTTGATTCTGTAATTTTATTGGCAAATGAGAGTGACGAATAGAATGCCAGAGACACATTGTAATGGCCAGTTTGATTTTGAGTAATGTCGATTGCATTTTGAACAATAAATTTTGTCTGTACAACAGTGTTCTGCTTCATTTCACACAAAACATGAAATTGAAAGTTTCTCTCTCTTATAATAACATGACCAGAGTTGAAAGTCTTGATTACATTGTAGTAAACTATAGTGTCATTATATTTCACCTAAAAGACACAGAAAAAAGGAAAATTAATTAACGGTGTAGATTTAAGAATGTCCATTAAGTGTCATCATTTCAAAGAGCACTAATATTTCAGAATTATAATAATTAAAGCCATGTTAATATAAGCCATGTTACACGATACAAAGCATTTCAGCAGCCAATGCAGTCACAACTCTGGCTTTTCCTCAACTGCGATCAGGACCGCAACTAGGGTCTGTGTTACCTAGGGCAAACATGGATTCTGCGCCCCCCCCCCCATGGGTTGGTGCGGGAGGTGTCATCATTCTGGCGTCCCCCCCAAGTACAGTGCCCGCACATGCCCCGGTTGCCCCCCCACCCAGTTGCAGCCCTGACTGGGATGATAAAATAGGGAGTCAGTCTTAGAGACATAAGGACATCAATTCTTTCTCCTTTCCAAAATTCCCTTTTTTATTTTAATTGTAATTTTTATAGGGTCCAGTTAATGTGGTTAAAATTAAACACAACTTCTAAATCCAATATTTCAAATTAACTTTAAACTTGCATTTCATATTGTTGTTAAGCCTAATATTAGTTCAATTTAAAATTAAAGCAGAGTTAATTTTCTTATAACAATAGTTACGGCAAGAAGAGAGACAAAGCAGATAATTATTATTCAGTTTTAACAACAACAACAATTAATTCTCACCCTTCTCTCAGTGTTACAACCATAGAATGGTATAGCAAAGTAAACATAACCTCCTATAATTTGAGATGAACATGATCGATCTAAAGTGTTCAAGTAAACTTGCGTTGCATTATAGCCGACTGAATTGAGATAATATATGCTGATCCATGCACGCATGTGTCCTTCAGAACATGAAACTCCTAAATGATAACACAGAGAAACATTAAGCAAAATACAAATACATCTAAGCATTAATATTATTTTAATTCTTGATTCTGCTGGTGGACCAATTTCAACTAATTAAAGAATACCTCTTCTACCTAGCCAGCAAAGGAGACTTTTTCACTTTTCCTGATAGTAGAAGCATCCAGATCAATCAACACATATGAAGAAAGTAAGTTTATCAGAAACGATCATGAAATTACTTCATCTTATTTTCAGAAATCTGTGGTATCTGGGAAAGATAAGTCAATTTTCATGTTTTTTTTTTTTTAAGATAATCACTTCACAGTTCAGTAATACAAATCACCCAATCAGTTGACCAATTCTTGGAGTGCTTAATGTCAGTGAAAGAAGCTGATGATGCAATCTCAGAATATCTATATGCACATGGATCTTTAAACTGACATGGAAGATCACAAGCATTAACACAACTAATTGGTTTCAATGAAACTTGTATTACTTTACCTAGGATGGCAACTTCTCCTTCTCTCTGAAAACTAAACGATTGGTTTTAAAAAGTGCTCACGATCTATATTATCAGAATAGCATTAGATGAATCCTACCTGAAGTCACTTCTTTGTGAATCAGGTTGTCCATCATACAATACTAAGCTGCAGTATTGTATTCTCATAATATACTGTATTAAGTTCCTATCAGAACTAAGAAATAAACTGTATTATCATGCCACAATTTCATATACCGTATTTTCCGGCGTATAAGACAACTTTTTAACCCAGGAAAATCTTCTCAAAAGTCGGGGGTCGTCTTATACGCTGGGTGTCGTCTTATAGGGCGGGTCACTTCCCCGGTGCACAGCTGATCTCCGGCTGATCGGCGCCGAGATTTTCCACCCGGGCCCTCCCCCCCCCCAAATACATCTCCAAGTTTTAGTAGAACAAACCACGAAGGAGGAGGAGGAAGAGGGTGGTGGTGATGATGGGGGGAGGTTTGAAAAAGCAGATCCAAGCGCAAAAGTTACTGAGTCATTTCAGCCTCCCTCCCTCTCGCTCTCTTTCCCTGGTGATGGATCAGTGGGGGGGGGGGGTCGGGAGGGAGGGAGGGAGTGGAGGGAGGGCCCCCCCACACTGATCCATCACCAGGGAAAGAAAGCGAGAGGGAGGGAGGCTGAAATGACTCAGTAACTTTTGCGCTTGGATCTGCTTTTTCAAACCTCCCCCCATCATCACCACCACCCTCTTCCTCCTCCTCCTTCGTGGTTTGTTCTGCTAAAGCTTGGAGATGTATTGGGGGGGGGTGGGCCCTGGTGGAAAATCTCAGCGCCGATCAGCTGTGCGCCAGGGATCAGCTGTGCTACTCACTCAGTAACTTTTGCGTTTGGATCTGCTTTTTCAAACTTCCCCCCATCACCCTCCTCCTCCTCCTCCTCCTCCTCCTCCTCCTCCTCCTCCTCCTCCTCCTCCATGGTTTGTTCCGCTAAAGCTTGGAAATGTATTCTTCACCCCTCTGCCTTGCCCAGGTAATTAAAGCTTTCTTTAAATCGTTAAAGCTTTCTCACCCCTCACCCCAATATTCTCCTTCACACACACACCCCGCCCTGCTGCGCTTCGCATTACTAGGTATTCGCTTTCTACTCTGCTTCCCTGTTTCCTCCCTGCAGTTTTTTACTTTCTAATCCGGCGTGGATATTTTCCACCCCGGGGCGGAGCAAGCTGCAGGTTTTGAAGAGGGGTAGTCTGTAGCTTGAATCATGTCAACTGGATTTTTATTTTCTCAGTGGAAACGTTTCGCTCCTTATCCAAGGAGCTTCTTCAGTCTGAGCAAAGTTGGTAAGGGAATCCTAAATATGTTTCTACCCAGGTGTAAGGTCACACAGCTACCTAGAAACATATTTAGGATTCCCTTACCAACTTTGCTCAGACTGAAGAAGCTCCTTGGATAAGGAGCGAAACGTTTCCACTGAGAAAATAGAAATCCAGTTGACATGATTCAAGCTACAGACAATTCCACCTGGATGACTGAGAACCTTCATAGAAGAGGGGTAGTCTTATACGGCGAGTATATCCCAAACTCTATATTTTAAGTGGAAAAGTTGGGGGTCTTATACGCCCAGTCGTCTTTTACGCTGGAAAATACGGTACATATAACTTCACAACTATCTTTTCATAATTGTGTCAAAGGATAAATGGAGAGCTTAAACCTTCCTCAATCTATTGTCGCAACACACTAGGTTGGAGAAGACAGTATTAGACAGTTTGGCCAGATAGGTTATGTACATCTGATTCTAGGACTCCTCAGATTCTTAAAGGTATATTTCGCAACTGAGATTCTAGAAAGGAAAAACCACACTTCTTGAATCTGTAACACAAACTGTGAAACTGAGAACACAACAAAGGTGAGCATCTTCATCAAGTGGTGAATTAACAGTTAAATTTACAATAGTCAACAGACCTTTTTCTAATACCAAAATGACAAGGAGAATATTAAACGTTTAACTATATTTCTTTTTCTTTTTTATTGATGCAGAAATTTGGCCATTGGACAAGTTCACATACAACCACGAAATCCTATACATTTGGTTCCGCAGCACACACTGTGGCGAGCGTGAGGCCTTACCAACCAAACACATGGGACAATGTCATGTGCAAGTACTGTACGTGAAATGTATGTGTGACGTGTCAAATTCATTATACGAGTCACATACTATTGGTCCGATAATCTGCTTTAATATCTCTGGGAACCATATTTGCTGAGGGAAAAATGAAGATTTCAGGGGTTGCTGAGATAGATGTTCAAACTGCTGCACTTCTAGTGGAATGTCTCATTCTAAATTTCAAAAGTAGACTCATTTAGGAAAAAGGAATAAGTCTATTATCTGAGTCCAGTTTTAAAGAGATCTGAGAGATTTCCCTTAATCTAAGTAAGAAGAAAGCTGATTTGGAATCAAATATTCATTAAATTATTAAGCAATTATAGCACCATTGGTCTGTAATTAGAACCATTTGATTTGGCTCATGCTGCAGTTTACTCAAAATGATATTCATGATTGCTGTGCTATCTAATGGTACTAACTGATGACTTTAACCTCTTGCTTGATTTTAGAGATAAAAGTGGTGATAGCCAAATGTTTTTAAATCTTAAGCGTACAATCCTTTGCAGGGTAGGAAACTACTCCCTAGTCAAATGACAATGAAATACTACACCCTGGCACTCGGAGAACACACGAAATATGACAGCACTAACTCATGAATAGGTCTTGAAAGGAAAGCAAGGGAAAACTTTCATCCGCTATCCCTGCTGCAGGTTGGATCCAAACTGAGGGGGGTAAACCCATTTTTTTAAAAAAAACAAAGCAAGTAAACGTGCCGATTCACATGACATAGTGGATTAAAACCCTCCTACCTTCATGCCACAGTACTTGCAGAAACGTTGGGGGCTTTTTCCTGGCTAACATTTAACTGTGATCTCAAGTGACAGGCCTAACTCTTTACAGCTCATCAACTAAACAATGTCAGTGGAAAAGAGCAATATCTTACTAGTATAATTAGTAGTAGAAGCTGGTGTCGTAGTAAGTGAAGCTGGTGTAGTAGTAAGCCTGCTTGGTTCTGTGGACATAATAAAAACAATTAGCATTAAACATGCTGATTATTACTTTCATCCAATGACATACAAAAAGCATGTGAGATTGGATTATGGTGAGGCTTCCACTGAAATACAGTAAATGCAGTAAATACAGCTATCAGAATATCAACCGGTACAACCAAACTGGATTACACCAATTCTGAAAGGGCTGAATTGGATGCTTATTTCAATGTGTTGGTGTTTGCTTTTGAAATTCTAAATGGCTTGAAAATAAAGATCTGCGTCTCATTTACCATCCTATTTTTGAACTTGAAGGAAGGCATTTCTCCAAGTACCTTGAAAACATTATGTGACAACTAAAGAGAATCTTTTCTATTGTATCACTCCAATTATGGAAACTTCTGTTTGTGGAGATACAACTGGTACACAGAAACTAGTTTGGCTCCATCTTAAAACATCGTTGATTCTCCTGGTTAAACATTTAAATGATTGATATGGGGTTGTGTTCTGCTCTGTTGCATCTAATGCCTTTCCAATTAATTATGTTATGGCTACATTGTTTGTTTTGTTTAATTAAATATCTGTCAGAGTGCGCGTGGTGGAGCGGCCTGCTCCATTTTCCAAGACACCAGTGATTCACGTTCTATGCAGTAAATAGACACTAAAGCAGAGATTAGATAAAATATCCTATTTGCTATATATACATACGTATTACAGAATACATCAACATGGGTAACAAATGATACAGTGATGAGTAGTTACAGCAAACGAGAAGAAAGAATACCAAATATTCTCTGTTTATATACATAAACTGACCAATCACATTATAGGTCACTCTCATCATCTGCCACACCCAACTAAATGATTGCACCTGTAGTATGAGTCATACACTGCCACATCATCCCTACAGCAATGGCTGCTAATTGGGTGACTTGCAGAATAATTCCCCTCTCACCTAGATATCAAGCCTCTCCAGTATAATTTAACTAACTGTAAATTCCAGGGTATATACAAACCCCAAAAATATCATTCATTTAACTTCAGAAAGTTAAAACACGGTAAGGATTATTTTGTATATGTAGATAGGCTGCAGAAACGATGCCATCTTCACATGAACCAATGGCCCTACACAGGTGTACAAAACAAAATAGATGCTTGTTTTAAATTATATTGAATCGCTAAATTACATCATTAACACGATACAGGTTAAATGAACTAGATAAATAGATACTCTTACCTATTGTAACAGAGTAGTAATGAGCAGAGAACCCATTTCCTGAATAACCTGAACCTCTGTGCATCAAAATAGTCATTGTGTTGGAACTTGATGAATAGGTATAGTTGAGAGATAATTGAGTTAGATGCCAGAACAAGTTTTTCCAAGTGGATATGGACTATACTGGGTTATGTCATGGGTTATGTCACCAAGCTAGAGCTAAATTCCATCCTATTCTTTGACCCACTGCTTAAGTTTGTCTAGAACATTTTGAATTTCCTCTCTTTCATTTAAAATATTAACCCCCACTCTCAGCTTGGTATCTCTGCAAAGTTTATCAGAGTTCCCACAACTCCTGCATCCAAGTCATTGATTAAATGTTAAACAGCAAAGGGAAGAGAGTCCTGTGGCACTCTGGAACTGCTCCTGGAGGAGAGTTGTAACGTCCGCTCATCGAGGAGCGCCCAGAACTGCCTGAGGCGCCACGTTTGCACCACTTGGAGCTTCCAGATGTTCTTCAAGGGCAGCCCCACGGACGGTATGCTAATTTATTTATTTATTTATATGTTTATATGTTTATTTATTTATTTATTTATTTATTTATTACATTTGTATGACTGCCCATCTTAGAGCAGAAATCTGCGTGACTCACAACAATCCATTATTTTCTCTTTAGTGTAGAAGCAGCGAAAGACAACTGTTTTTGGAGATCTTAGATTCGTTGCCTTGTTCTGTCTCAGAGTGTTTAATTTTGGGATGAAGGATTCAGACTTACCAGGTGGCACTTCTGACTCTGGAGGAGCTGCAGTAGGAACCACAAAAAAAAAAGACATGGAATCTATAAATATTGGAGTAATAACACTGAAGCCCAAGATAAAACAAATTGTATGCAATATGTGCAACTTGTCTCACTTCCCAGCAGAATCCTGAAGTGGGATGTCTTCTGTAGTGAACTGCTATATGGTATTTGTTTGAAAATTTCCAATTAACACTATCTCATACTAGTGATTTCCAGAGCTTAACGATACCACTTAGCCATTGCTAATATTCAGCAATAACAGTTACTATTTACTGGGGCATCCCCATAAAGGTGGTGGCTGGATTATTCTCATGTAATTAATGCCTGCATATTTCCAAGAACAAATACTTCAAAATTCACTGAGGGAAATTCAGGACCACCTCTTAAACTTTTTTCTAGTTTAGACTCCCTTAAAAGCATGTACAGCAGGATGTCCAACTAAGGTTCCCATCAAATGAAATGGGCTGAACGTTCCACAAAGGAGACAGTTCCACTAAAGCAGATAAAATATATTCCCCATGATTTAATTCTCTTGAAGATTCCGGAAGCTGGCACCAGCTTGGTTATGTGGAGAAATATGTGTAAAACATATGTGTAACAAAAAGCAACATTTGACTATATACCGTAAGTCTAGGAATTTCTACTCCTAACTGAAATGAGAAAAGGATGGCTACAGTCTTCCATTAACTGAATATGTGAAGCATGTGGAGGTGACGTTATGATCAGAAAGGCCCACTGGATATAAATACATTTGAATAAGCCTTGAGATGAAGACTTATCACCGCTTACTTTAGAAGTATCTTTAGCTTCTGATCGGAAAAAGTAAATTTGATCAGGTTTCATGGAATCAACAAGTAGCTGGCCAGCAACTTGCAAGAAAAGTGAAAGTGAATTCTTGTGGAGAGCCAGAGAGATGACAGTGACAGTCAAATGAACAAAAGCATCCTTTCATCCCAGGAAACATCAAAAAGGTGAGAAAGAAGCTCAGATTGACTCCACCCTAATTCATTGTAGTATGAGAGGGAAGGAGGGGAATCCTCATTGAGGCTCTCAAGAACCTGCTACCATAGCCAGTATCATTATAGTCCCAGTTGGTTTCCTGATCTGGCCCATCTTGAAGGGCTGATATCAGCCTTGGAAGCCTGACAGAGATTCGCCCTCCTTCCCTCTCATGCTATAGAGAGTTAGGGGGAGGTCAATCTGAGCTTCCTTCTCACACTTTCACTGTTTCCTGGGCTCAAAGGGCACTTCTGTTTAAGTAACTGATGCGGTCTCTGCCTCATTCCCCAGGGTCACCTCTGGGGCTCACTCCTGTTATTGATATGCGTTGGGTGCAATTGATCATCTGTTCTTACAAAACCTATGTGGAATGTTTATAATATAGAGAATGTCTGTGATGGAATGTGAGGCTGACCTTGGAGAACAGAAGGAAGAGATGCTGCCTAGGGAATGATCAGCTAAAACCAAAGGGAGCACGATTTTGTTAATGTATCCTTACAATATATAGTAGAATTAGTTCATCTAGTGGTGTTTCCTGTCTGGTTTACCAGGAAGGGCTGACAAGAATTGTGCAAGTCTGAAAGTACAGATCCGCCACCCTCCCTATCTATCGTTGAGTGGCCACGCCTGGTCTCTCTGAAGTTTCTTCTGCAGACCGTTGCCCTTTCTTGGACTCCCTTTCCTTTTATCTGATCATTCCCTAGGCAGCATCTCATCCCTCTGTTCTCCAAGGTCACCCTCACGTTCCATCTCAAGGTCAATAGCCATTGTCCTGAATTGACAGATGAAGATCTCAATGCAGACTTACTTGGGAGGGTCTCTGTCACCCGAGGAGCAACTGTTTCTTCCGGTGTAAAAGGAGCTGTTAAGGAAATAAACTTAGTCAAGCCATGGAACACATAAATACGGAGAACTAATGCAGGGGACAAACACAGAATATTATAACTACTAAGTGAAATTAGTCTTACTCCCAAAGATGAAATTGAAGTGGTATGATTTCAGAACAAAACTGCTAGTAAGGTACAACTGCTTGTACTCTGACCGTATCTCACTTAGACCTTTTCCATATTACTGATTTATTCTACAATGTCATATAATATCACCCAGCTAGAGCTAAATTCCATCCTATTCGTTGACCCACTGCTTAAGTTTGTCTAGAACATTTTGAATTTCCTCTCTTTCATTTAAAATATTAACCCCCACTCTCAGCTTGGAATCTCTGCAAAGTTTATCAGAGTTCCCACAACTCCTGCATCCAAGTCATTGATTAAATGTTAAACAGCAAAGGGAAGAGAGTCCTGTGGCACTCTGGAACTGCTCCTGGAGCAGAGTTGTAACGTCCGCTCATCGAGGAGCGCCCAGAACTGCCTGAGGCACCACATTTGCACCACTTGGAGCTTCCAGATGTTCTTCAAGGGCAGCCCCACGGACGGTGTGCTGATTTCTTTCTTTCTTTCTTTCTTTCTTTCTTTCTTTCTTTCTTTCTTTCTTTCTTTCTTTCTTTCGTTCTTTCGTTCTTATTATATTTGTATGACTGCCCACCTTAGAGCAGAAATCTGCGTGACTCACAACAATCCATTCTTTTCTCTTTTATGTAGAAGCAGCGAAAGACAACTGTTTTTGGAGCTCTTAGATTCGTTGCCTTGTTCTTGTTTCAGAGTGTTTAATTTTGGGATGAAGGATTCAGACTTACCAGGTGGCACTTCTGATTCTGGAGGAGCTGAAGTAGGAACCACAAAAAAAAAAAAAGACATGGAATCTATAAATATTGGAGTAATAACACTGAAACCCAAGATAAAACAAATTGTACGCAATATGTGCAACTTGTCTCACTTCCCAGCAGAATCCTGAAGAGGGATGTATTCTGTAGTGAACTGCTTTATGGTATTTGTTTGAAAATTTCCAATTAACACTATCTCATACTAGTGATTTCCAGAGCTTAACGATACCACTTAGCCGTTGCTAATATTCAGCAATAACAGTTACTATTTACTGGGGCATCCCCATAAAGGTGGTGGCTGGATTATTCTCATGTAATTAATGCCTGCATATTTCCAAGAACAAATACTTCAAAATTCACTGATGAAAATTCAGGACCACCTCTTAATCTTTTTTCTAGTTTAGACTCCCTTAAAAGCATGTACGGCAGGATGTCCAACTAAGGTTCCGAACAAATGAAATGGGCTGAACGTTCCACAAATGAGACAGTTCCACTAAAGCTGATAAAATATATTCCCCTTGATTTAATTCTCTTGAAGATTCCGGAAGCTGGCACCAGCTTGGTTATGTGGAGAAATATGTGTAAAACATATGTGTAACAAAAAGCAGCATTTGACTATATACCGTAAGTCTAGGAATTTCTACTCCTAACTGTAATGAGAAAAGGATGGCTACAGTCTTCCATTAACTGAATTTGTGAAGCACGTGGAGGTGACGTTATGATCAGAAAGGCCCACTGGATATAAATACATTTGAATAAGCCTTGAGATGCAGACTTATCACCGCTTACTTTAGAAGTATCTTTAGCTTCTGATCGGAAAAAGCAAATTTGATCAGGTTTCATGGAATCAACAAGTAGCTGGCCAGCAACTTGCAAGAAAAGTGAAAGTGAATTCTTGTGGAGAGCCACAGAGATGACAGTGACAGTCAAATAAACAAAAGCATCCTTTCATCCCAGGAAACATCAGAAAGGTGAGAAAGAAGCACAGATTGACTCCACCCTAATTCATTGTAGTATGAGAGGGAAGGAGGGGAATCCTCATTGAGGCTCTCAAGAACCTGCTACCATAGCCAGTATCATGATAGTCCCAGTTGGTTTCCTGATCTGGCCCATCTTGAAGGGCTGATATCAGCCTTGGAAGCCTGACAGAGATTCGCCCTCCTTCCCTCTCATGCTATAGAGAGTTAGGGGGAGGTCAATATGAGCTTCCTTCTCACACTTTCACTGTTTCCTGGGCTCAAAGGGCACTTCTGTTTAAGTAACTGATGCGGTCTCTGCCTCATTCCCCAGGGTCACCTCTGGGGCTCACTCCTGTTATTGATATGCGTTGGGTGCAATTGATCATCTGCTCTTACAAAACCTATGTGGAATGTGAATAATATAGAGAATGTCTGTGATGGAATGTGAGGCTGACCTTGGAGAAAAGAGGAAAGAGATGCTGCCTAGGGAATGATCAGCTAAAACCAAAGGGAGCACGATTTTGTTAATGTATCCTTACAATATATAGTAGAATTAGTTCATCTAGTGGTGTTTCCTGTCCGGTTTACCAGGAAGGGCTGACAAGAATTGTGCAAGTCTGAAAGTACAGATCCGCAACCCTCCCTATCTATCGTTGAGTGGCCACGCCTGGTCTCTCTGAAGTTTCTTCTGCAGACCGTTGCCCTTTCTTGGACTCCCTTTCCTTTTATCTGATCATCCCCTAGGCAGCATCTCATCCCTCTGTTCTCCAAGGTCACCCTCACGTTCCATCTCAAGGTCAATAGCCATTGTCCTGAATTGACAAATGAAGATCTCAATGCAGACTTACTTGGGAGGGTCTCTGTCACCCGAGGAGCAACTGTTTCTTCCGGTGTAAAAGGAGCTGTTAAGGAAATAAACTTAGTCAAGCCATGGAACACATAAATACGGAGAACTAATGCTGGGGACAAACACAGAATATTATAACTACTAAGTGAAATTAGTCTTACTCCCAAAGATGAAATTGAAGTGGTATGATTTCAGAACAAAACTGCTAGTAAGGTACAACTGCTTGTACTCTGACCATATCTCACTTAGTCCTTTTCCATATTACTGATTTATTCTACAATGTCATATAATATCACCCAGCTAGAGCTAAATTCCATCCTATTCGTTGACCCACTGCTTAAGTTTGTCTAGAACATTTTGAATTTCCTCTCTTTCATTTAAAATATTAACCCCCACTCTCAGCTTGGAATCTCTGCAAAGTTTATCAGAGTTCCCACAACTCCTGCATCCAAGTCATTGATTAAATGTTAAACAGCAAAGGGAAGAGAGTCCTGTGGCACTCTGGAACTGCTCCTGGAGCAGAGTTGTAACGTCCGCTCATCGAGGAGCGCCCAGAACTGCCTGAGGCACCACATTTGCACCACTTGGAGCTTTCAGATGTTCCTCAAGGGCAGCCCCACGGACGGTGTGCTGATTTCTTTCTTTCTTTCTTTCTTTCTTTCTTTCTTTCTTTCTTTCTTTCTTTCTTTCTTTCTTTCTTTCTTTCTTTCTTTCTTTCTTATTATATTTGTATGACTGCCCATCTTAGAGCAGAAATCTGCGTGACTCACAACAATCCATTCTTTTCTCTTTAGTGTAGAAGCAGCTAAAGACAACTGTTTTTGGAGCTCTTAGATTCGTTGCCTTGTTCTTGTTTCAGAGTGTTTAATTTTGGGATGAAGGATTCAGACTTACCAGGTGGCACTTCTGATTCTGGAGGAGCTGAAGTAGGAACCACAAAAAAAAAAAAAAAAGACATGGAATCTATAAATATTGGAGTAATAACACTGAAGCCCAAGATAAAACAAATTGTACGCAATATGTGCAACTTGTCTCACTTCCCAGCAGAATCCTGAAGTGGGATGTCTTCTGTAGTGAACTGCTTCATGGTATTTGTTTGAAAATTTCCAATTAACACTATCTCATACTAGTGATTTCCAGAGCTTAACGATACCACTTAGCCGTTGCTAATATTCAGCAATAACAGTTACTATTTACTGGGGCATCCCCATAAAGGTGGTGGCTGGATTATTCTCATGTAATTAATGCCTGCATATTTCCAAGAACAAATACTTCAAAATTCACTGAGGGAAATTCAGGACCACCTCTTAATCTTTTTTCTAGTTTAGACTCCCTTAAAAGCATGTACGGCAGGATGTCCAACTAAGGTTCCGAACAAATGAAATGGGCTGAACGTTCCACAAAGGAGACAGTTGCACTAAAGCTGATAAAATAAATTCCCCTTGATTTAATTCTCTTGAAGATTCTGGAAGCTGGCACCAGCTTGGTTATGTGGAGAAATATGTGTAAAATATATGTGTAACAAAAAGCAGCATTTGACTATATACGGTAAGTCTAGGAATTTCTACTCCTAACTGTAATGAGAAAAGGATGGCTACAGTCTTCCATTAACTGAATTTGTGAAGCACGTGGAGGTGACGTTATGATCAGAAAGGCCCACTGGATATAAATACTTTTGAATAAGCCTTGAGATGCAGACTTATACCGCTTACTTTAGAAGTATCTTTAGCTTCTGATCTGAAAAAGCAAATTTGATCAGGTTTCATGGAATCAACAAGTAGCTGGCCAGGAACTTGCAAGAAAAAGTGAAAGTGAATTTTTGTGGAGAGCCACGGAGATGACAGTGACAGTCAAATAAACAAAAGCATCCTTTCATCCCAGGAAACATCAAAAAGGTGAGAAAGAAGCACAGATTGACTCCACCCTAATTCATTGTAGTATGAGAGGGAAGGAGGGGAATCCTCATTGAGGCTCTCAAGAACCTGCTACCATAGCCAGTATCATGATAGTCCCAGTTGGTTTCCTGATCTGGCCCATCTTGAAGGGCTGATATCAGCCTTGGAAACCTGACGGAGATTCGCCCTCCTTCCCTCTCATGCTATAGAGAGTTAGGGGGAGGTCAATATGAGCTTCCTTCTCACACTTTCACTGTTTCTTGGGCTCAAAGGGCACTTCTGTTTAAGTAACTGATGCGGTCTCTGCCTCATTCCCCAGGGTCACCTCTGGGGCTCACTCCTGTTATTGATATGCGTTGGGTGAATTGATCATCTGCTCTTACAAAACCTATGTGGAATGTGAATAATATAGAGAATGTCTGTGATGGAATGTGAGGCTGACCTTGGAGAAAAGAGGAAAGAGATGCTGCCTAGGGAATGATCAGCTAAAACCAAAGGGAGCACGATTTTGTTAATGTATCCTTACAATATATAGTAGAATTAGTTCATCTAGTGGTGTTTCCTGTCCGGTTTACCAGGAAGGGCTGACAAGAATTGTGCAAGTCTGAAAGTACAGATCCGCAACCCTCCCTATCTATCGTTGAGTGGCCACGCCTGGTCTCTCTGAAGTTTCTTCTGCAGACCGTTGCCCTTTCTTGGACTCCCTTTCCTTTTATCTGATCATCCCCTAGGCAGCATCTCATCCCTCTGTTCTCCAAGGTCACCCTCACGTTCCATCTCAAGGTCAATAGCCATTGTCCTGAATTGACAAATGAAGATCTCAATGCAGACTTACTTGGGAGGGTCTCTGTCACCCGAGGAGCAACTGTTTCTTCCGGTGTAAAAGGAGCTGTTAAGGAAATAAACTTAGTCAAGCCATGGAACACATAAATACGGAGAACTAATGCTGGGGACAAACACAGAATATTATAACTACTAAGTGAAATTAGTCTTACTCCCAAAGATGAAATTGAAGTGGTATGATTTCAGAACAAAACTGCTAGTAAGGTACAACTGCTTGTACTCTGACCATATCTCACTTAGTCCTTTTCCATATTACTGATTTATTCTACAATGTCATATAATATCACCCAGCTAGAGCTAAATTCCATCCTATTCGTTGACCCACTGCTTAAGTTTGTCTAGAACATTTTGAATTTCCTCTCTTTCATTTAAAATATTAACCCCCACTCTCAGCTTGGAATCTCTGCAAAGTTTATCAGAGTTCCCACAACTCCTGCATCCAAGTCATTGATTAAATGTTAAACAGCAAAGGGAAGAGAGTCCTGTGGCACTCTGGAACTGGTCCTGGAGCAGAGTTGTAACGTCCGCTCATCGAGGAGCGCCCAGAACTGCCTTAGGCACCACATTTGCACCACTTGGAGCTTTCAGATGTTCCTCAAGGGCAGCCCCACGGACGGTGTGCTGATTTCTTTCTTTCTTTCTTTCTTTCTTTCTTTCTTTCGTTCTTTCGTTCTTTCGTTCTTTCGTTCTTTCGTTCTTATTATATTTGTATGACTGCCCATCTTAGAGCAGAAATCTGCGTGACTCACAACAATCCATTCTTTTCTCTTTTATGTAGAAGCAGCGAAAGACAACTGTTTTTGGAGCTCTTAGATTCGTTGCCTTGTTCTTGTTTCAGAGTGTTTAATTTTGGGATGAAGGATTCAGACATACCAGGTGGCACTTCTGATTCTGGAGGAGCTGAAGTAGGAACCACAAAAAAAAAAAAAAAGACATGGAATCTATAAATATTGGAGTAATAACACTGAAACCCAAGATAAAACAAATTGTACGCAATATGTGCTACTTGTCTCACTTCCCAGCAGAATCCTGAAGTGGGATGTCTTCTGTAGTGAACTGCTTTATGGTATTTGTTTGAAAATTTCCAATTAACACTATCTCATACTAGTGATTTCCAGAGCTTAACGATACCACTTAGCCGTTGCTAATATTCAGCAATAACAGTTACTATTTACTGGGGCATCCCCATAAAGGTGGTGGCTGGATTATTCTCATGTAATTAATGCCTGCATATTTCCAAGAACAAATACTTCAAAATTCACTGATGAAAATTCAGGACCACCTCTTAATCTTTTTTCTAGTTTAGACTCCCTTAAAAGCATGTACGGCAGGATGTCCAACTAAGGTTCCGAACAAATGAAATGGGCTGAACGTTCCACAAAGGAGACAGTTCCACTAAAGCTGATAAAATATATTCCCCTTGATTTAATTCTCTTGAAGATTCCGGAAGCTGGCACCAGCTTGGTTACGTGGAGAAATATGTGTAAAACATATGTGTAACAAAAAGCAGCATTTGACTATATACCGTAAGTCTAGGAATTTCTACTCCTAACTGTAATGAGAAAAGGATGGCTACAGTCTTCCATTAACTGAATTTGTGAAGCACGTGGAGGTGACGTTATGATCAGAAAGGCCCACTGGATATAAATACATTTGAATAAGCCTTGAGATGCAGACTTATCACCGCTTACTTTAGAAGTATCTTTAGCTTCTGATCGGAAAAAGCAAATTTGATCAGGTTTCATGGAATCAACAAGTAGCTGGCCAGCAACTTGCAAGAAAAGTGAAAGTGAATTCTTGTGGAGAGCCACAGAGATGACAGTGACAGTCAAATAAACAAAAGCATCCTTTCATCCCAGGAAACATCAGAAAGGTGAAAAGAAGCACAGATTGACTCCACCCTAATTCATTGTAGTATGAGAGGGAAGGAGGGGAATCCTCATTGAGGCTCTCAAGAACCTGCTACCATAGCCAGTATCATGATAGTCCCAGTTGGTTTCCTGATCTGGCCCATCTTGAAGGGCTGATATCAGCCTTGGAAGCCTGACGGAGATTCGCCCTCCTTCCCTCTCATGCTATAGAGAGTTAGGGGGAGGTCAATCTGAGCTTCCTTCTCACACTTTCACTGTTTCCTGGGCTCAAAGGGCACTTCTGTTTAAGTAACTGATGCGGTCTCTGCCTCATTCCCCAGGGTCACCTCTGGGGCTCACTCCTGTTATTGATATGCGTTGGGTGCAATTGATCATCTGCTCTTACAAAACCTATGTGGAATGTGAATAATATAGAGAATGTCTGTGATGGAATGTGAGGCTGACCTTGGAGAAAAGAGGGAAGAGATGCTGCCTAGGGAATGATCAGCTAAAACCAAAGGGAGCACGATTTTGTTAATGTATCCTTACAATATATAGTAGAATTAGTTCATCTAGTGGTGTTTCCTGTCCGGTTTACCAGGAAGGGCTGACAAGAATTGTGCAAGTCTGAAAGTACAGATCCGCAACCCTCCCTATCTATCGTTGAGTGGCCACGCCTGGTCTCTCTGAAGTTTCTTCTGCAGACCGTTGCCCTTTCTTGGACTCCCTTTCCTTTTATCTGATCATTCCCTAGGCAGCATCTCATCCCTCTGTTCTCCAAGGTCACCCTCACGTTCCATCTCAAGGTCAATAGCCATTGTCCTGAACTGACAGATGAAGATCTCAATGCAGACTTACTTGGGAGGGTCTCTGTCACCCGAGGAGCAACTGTTTCTTCCGGTGTAAAAGGAGCTGTTAAGGAAATAAACTTAGTCAAGCCATGGAACACATAAATACGGAGAACTAATGCAGGGGACAAACACAGAATATTATAACTACTAAGTGAAATTAGTCTTACTCCCAAAGATGAAATTGAAGTGGTATGATTTCAGAACAAAACTGCTAGTAAGGTACAACTGCTTGTACTCTGACCATATCTCACTTAGTCCTTTTCCATATTACTGATTTATTCTACAATGTCATATAATATCACCCAGCTAGAGCTAAATTCCATCCTATTCGTTGACCCACTGCTTAAGTTTGTCTAGAACATTTTGAATTTCCTCTCTTTCATTTAAAATATTAACCCCCACTCTCAGCTTGGAATCTCTGCAAAGTTTATCAGAGTTCCCACAACTCCTGCATCCAAGTCATTGATTAAATGTTAAACAGCAAAGGGAAGAGAGTCCTGTGGCACTCTGGAACTGCTCCTGGAGCAGAGTTGTAACGTCCGCTCATCGAGGAGCGCCCAGAACTGCCTGAGGCACCACATTTGCACCACTTGGAGCTTTCAGATGTTCCTCAAGGGCAGCCCCACGGACGGTGTGCTGATTTCTTTCTTTCTTTCTTTCTTTCTTTCTTTCTTTCTTTCTTTCTTTCTTTCTTTCTTTCTTTCTTTCTATTATATTTGTATGACTGCCCATCTTAGAGCAGAAATCTGCGTGACTCACAACAATCCATTCTTTTCTCTTTAGTGTAGAAGCAGCTAAAGACAACTGTTTTTGGAGCTCTTAGATTCGTTGCCTTGTTCTTGTTTCAGAGTGTTTAATTTTGGGATGAAGGATTCAGACTTACCAGGTGGCACTTCTGATTCTGGAGGAGCTGAAGTAGGAACTACAAAAAAAAAAAAAAAAGACATGGAATCTATAAATATTGGAGTAATAACACTGAAGCCCAAGATAAAACAAATTGTACGCAATATGTGCAACTTGTCTCACTTCCCAGCAGAATCCTGAAGTGGGATGTCTTCTGTAGTGAACTGCTTCATGGTATTTGTTTGAAAATTTCCAATTAACACTATCTCATACTAGTGATTTCCAGAGCTTAACGATACCACTTAGCCGTTGCTAATATTCAGCAATAACAGTTACTATTTACTGGGGCATCCCCATAAAGGTGGTGGCTGGATTATTCTCATGTAATTAATGCCTGCATATTTCCAAGAACAAATACTTCAAAATTCACTGAGGAAAATTCAGGACCACCTCTTAATCTTTTTTCTAGTTTAGACTCCCTTAAAAGCATGTACGGCAGGATGTCCAACTAAGGTTCCGAACAAATGAAATGGGCTGAACGTTCCACAAAGGAGACAGTTGCACTAAAGCTGATAAAATATATTCCCCTTGATTTAATTCTCTTGAAGATTCTGGAAGCTGGCACCAGCTTGGTTATGTGGAGAAATATGTGTAAAACATATGTGTAACAAAAAGCAGCATTTGACTATATACGGTAAGTCTAGGAATTTCTACTCCTAACTGTAATGAGAAAAGGATGGCTACAGTCTTCCATTAACTGAATTTGTGAAGCACGTGGAGGTGACGTTATGATCAGAAAGGCCCACTGGATATAAATACATTTGAATAAGCCTTGAGATGCAGACTTATACCGCTTACTTTAGAAGTATCTTTAGCTTCTGATCGGAAAAAGCAAATTTGATCAGGTTTCATGGAATAAACAAGTAGCTGGCCAGCAACTTGCAAGAAAAAGTGAAAGTGAATTCTTGTGGAGAGCCACAGAGATGACAGTGACAGTCAAATAAACAAAAGCATCCTTTCATCCCAGGAAACATCAGAAAGGTGAGAAAGAAGCACAGATTGACTCCACCCTAATTCATTGTAGTATGAGAGGGAAGGAGGGGAATCCTCATTGAGGCTCTCAAGAACCTGCTACCATAGCCAGTATCATGATAGTCCCAGTTGGTTTCCTGATCTGGCCCATCTTGAAGGGCTGATATCAGCCTTGGAAGCCTGACAGAGATTCGCCCTCCTTCCCTCTCATGCTATAGAGAGTTAGGGGGAGGTCAATCTGAGCTTCCTTCTCACACTTTCACTGTTTCCTGGGCTCAAAGGGCACTTCTGTTTAAGTAACTGATGCGGTCTCTGCCTCATTCCCCAGGGTCACCTCTGGGGCTCACTCCTGTTATTGATATGCGTTGGGTGCAATTGATCATCTGCTCTTACAAAACCTATGTGGAATGTGAATAATATAGAGAATGTCTGTGATGGAATGTGAGGGTGACCTTGGAGTACAGGGGGAAGAGATGCTTCGTAGGGAATGATCAGATAAAACCAAAGGGAGAACGATTTTGTTAATGTATCCTTACAATATATAGTAGAATTAGTTCATCTAGTGGTGTTTCCTGTCTGGTTTACCAGGAAGGGCTGACAAGAATTGTGCAAGTCTGAAAGTACAGATCCGCCACCCTCCCTATCTATCGTTGAGTGGCCACGCCTGGTCTCTCTGAAGTTTCTTCTGCAGACCGTTGCCCTTTCTTGGACTCCCTTTCCTTTTATCTGATCATTCCCTAGGCAGCATCTCATCCCTCTGTTCTCCAAGGTCACCCTCACGTTCCATCTCAAGGTCAATAGCCATTGTCCTGAATTGACAAATGAAGATCTCAATGCAGACTTACTTGGGAGGGTCTCTGTCACCCGAGGAGCAACTGTTTCTTCCGGTGTAAAAGGAGCTGTTAAGGAAATAAACTTAGTCAAGCCATGGAACACATAAATACGGAGAACTAATGCAGGGGACAAACACAGAATATTATAACTACTAAGTGAAATTAGTCTTACTCCCAAAGATGAAATTGAAGTGGTATGATTTCAGAACAAAACTGCTAGTAAGGTACAACTGCTTGTACTCTGACCATATCTCACTTAGTCCTTTTCCATATTACTGATTTATTCTACAATGTCATATAATATCACCCAGCTAGAGCTAAATTCCATCCTATTCGTTGACCCACTGCTTAAGTTTGTCTAGAACATTTTGAATTTCCTCTCTTTCATTTAAAATATTAACCCCCACTCTCAGCTTGGAATCTCTGCAAAGTTTATCAGAGTTCCCACAACTCCTGCATCCAAGTCATTGATTAAATGTTAAACAGCAAAGGGAAGAGAGTCCTGTGGCACTCTGGAACTGCTCCTGGAGCAGAGTTGTAACGTCCGCTCATCGAGGAGCGCCCAGAACTGCCTGAGGCACCACATTTGCACCACTTGGAGCTTCCAGATGTTCCTCAAGGGCAGCCCCACGGACGGTGTGCTGATTTCTTTCTTTCTTTCTTTCTTTCTTTCTTTCTTTCTTTCTTTCTTTCTTTCTTTCTTTCTTTCTTTCTTTCTTATATCTGTATGACTGCCCATCTTAGAGCAGAAATCTGAGTGACTCACAACAATCCATTCTTTTCTCTTTAGTGTAGAAGCAGCAAAAGACAACTGTTTTTGGAGCTCTTAAATTCGTTGCCTTGTTCTTGTTTCAGAGTGTTTAATTTTGGGATGAAGGATTCAGACTTACCAGGTGGCACTTCTGATTCTGGAGGAGCTGCAGTAGGAACCACAAAAAAAAAAAAAAAAAAGACATGGAATCTATAAATATTGGAGTAATAACACTGAAGCCCAAGGTAAAAAAATTGTATGCAATATGTGCAACTTGTCTCACTTCCCAGCAGAATCCTGAAGTGGGATGTCTTCTGTAGTGAACTGTCTGTAGCTTGAATCATGTCAACTGGATTTCTATTTTCTCTGTGGTAACGTTTCGCTCCTTATCTAAGGAGCTTCTTCAGTCTGAGCAAAGTTGGTAAGGTAATCCTAAATATGTTTCTAGGTAGCTGTGTGACCTTACACCTGGGGGCATGGTTATATTGAGATGTTATTTTAAGTCCTTTTATTATCTAAAGGAGGATCGTTAAGATCACCATGCTGCTGTTGAGCTTGTGAAATGGTCTTAATCTTCCTAGGCACAGATGACAGAGCCGGGAGAAAGTTGGGAGAAAGATTGTGCCTGAGGCCCCCACCTCTATTCAAGGAAGGATTTTCCAAGTTGGCATAAATGGATTCCTTGACCCCTCTCTCAAACCACCTATCTTCTCTGTCTAAAATGTGAACATTAATGTCCTCAAATGAGTGTCCTTTTTCCTTTAAATGAAGATAAACTGCTGACTCTGGTCCTGTGGTGTTACTTCTCCTGTGTTGGGCCATCCTCCTCACTCCTGTTATTGATATGCGTTGGGTGCAATTGATCATCTGTTCTTACAAAACCTATGTGGAATGTTTATAATATAGAGAATGTCTGTGATGGAATGTGAGGCTGACCTTGGAGAACAGAGGGAAGAGATGCTGCCTAGGGAATGATCAGCTAAAACCAAAGGGAGCACGATTTTGTTAATGTATCCTTACAATATATAGTAGAATTAGTTCATCTAGTGGTGTTTCCTGTCTGGTTTACCAGGAAGGGCTGACAAGAATTGTGCAAGTCTGAAAGTACAGATCCGCCACCCTCCCTATCTATCGTTGAGTGGCCACGCCTGGTCTCTCTGAAGTTTCTTCTGCAGACCGTTGCCCTTTCTTGGACTCCCTTTCCTTTTATCTGATCATTCCCTAGGCAGCATCTCATCCCTCTGTTCTCCAAGGTCACCCTCACGTTCCATCTCAAGGTCAATAGCCATTGTCCTGAATTGACAAATGAAGATCTCAATGCAGACTTACTTGGGAGGGTCTCTGTCACCCGAGGAGCAACTGTTTCTTCCGGTGTAAAAGGAGCTGTTAAGGAAATAAACTTAGTCAAGCCATGGAACACATAAATACGGAGAACTAATGCAGGGGACAAACACAGAATATTATAACTACTAAGTGAAATTAGTCTTACTCCCAAAGATGAAATTGAAGTGGTATGATTTCAGAACAAAACTGCTAGTAAGGTACAACTGCTTGTACTCTGACCGTATCTCACTTAGACCTTTTCCATATTACTGATTTATTCTACAATGTCATATAATATCACCAAGCTAGAGCTAAATTCCATCCTATTCTTTGACCCACTGCTTAAGTTTGTCTAGAACATTTTGAATTTCCTCTAATTCATTTAAAATATTAACCCCCACTCTCAGCTTGGAATCTCTGCAAAGTTTATCAGAGTTCCCACAACTCCTGCATCCAAGTCATTGATTAAATGTTAAACAGCAAAGGGAAGAGAGTCCTGTGGCACTCTGGAACTGCTCCTGGAGCAGAGTTGTAACGTCCGCTCATCGAGGAGCGCCCAGAACTGCCTGAGGCACCACATTTGCACCACTTGGAGCTTCCAGATGTTCCTCAAGGGCAGCCCCACGGACGGTATGCTGATTTCTTTCTTTCTTTCTTTCTTTCTTTCTTTCTTTCTTTCTTTCTTTCTTTCTTTCTTTATTTCTTTCTTTCTTTTTTCTTTCTTTCTTTCTTTCTTTCTTTCTTTCTTTCTTTCTTTCTTTCTTTCTTTCTTTCTTTCTTATATCTGTATGACTGCCCATCTTAGAGCAGAAATCTGAGTGACTCACAACAATCCATTCTTTTCTCTTTAGTGTAGAAGCAGCGAAAGACAACTGTTTTTGGAGCTCTTAGATTCGTTGCCTTGTTCTTGTTTCAGAGTGTTTAATTTTGGGATGAAGGATTGAGACTTACCAGGTGGCACTTCTGATTCTGGAGGAGCTGAAGTAGGAACCACAAAAAAAAAAAAGACATGGAATCTATAAATATTGGAGTAATAACACTGAAGCCCAAGATAAAACAAATTGTACGCAATATGTGCAACTTGTCTCACTTCCCAGCAGAATCCTGAAGTGGGATGTCTTCTGTAGTGAACTGCTATATGGTATTTGTTTGAAAATTTCCAATTAACACTATCTCATACTAGTGATTTCCAGAGCTTAACGATACCACTTAGCCGTTGCTAATATTCAGCAATAACAGTTACTATTTACTGGGGGATCCCCATAAAGGTGGTGGCTGGATTATTCTCATGTAATTAATGCCTGCATATTTCCAAGAACAAATACTTCAAAATTCACTGAGGGAAATTCAGGACCACCTCTTAAACTTTTTTCTAGTTTAGACTCCCTTAAAAGCATGTACGGCAGGATGTCCAACTAAGGTTCTGAACAAATGAAATGGGCTGAACGTTCCACAAAGGAGACAGTTGCACTAAAGCTGATAAAATATATTCCCCTTGATTTAATTCTCTTGAAGATTCCGGAAGCTGGCACCAGCTTGGTTATGTGGAGAAATATGTGTAAAATATATGTGTAACAAAAAGCAGCATTTGACTATATACCGTAAGTCTAGGAATTTCTACTCCTAACTGTAATGAGAAAAGGATGGCTACAGTCTTCCATTAACTGAATTTGTGAAGCACGTGGAGGTGACGTTATGATCAGAAAGGCCCACTGGATATAAATACATTTGAATAAGCCTTGAGATGCAGACTTATACCGCTTACTTTAGAAGTATCTTTAGCTTCTGATCTGAAAAAGCAAATTTGATCAGGTTTCATGGAATCAACAAGTAGCTGGCCAGGAACTTGCAAGAAAAAGTGAAAGTGAATTTTTGTGGAGAGCCACGGAGATGACAGTGACAGTCAAATAAACAAAAGCATCCTTTCATCCCAGGAAACATCAAAAAGGTGAGAAAGAAGCACAGATTGACTCCACCCTAATTCATTGTAGTATGAGAGGGAAGGAGGGGAATCCTCATTGAGGCTCTCAAGAACCTGCTACCATAGCCAGTATCATGATAGTCCCAGTTGGTTTCCTGATCTGGCCCATCTTGAAGGGCTGATATCAGCCTTGGAAGCCTGACGGAGATTCGCCCTCCTTCCCTCTCATGCTATAGAGAGTTAGGGGGAGGTCAATATGAGCTTCCTTCTCACACTTTCACTGTTTCTTGGGCTCAAAGGGCACTTCTGTTTAAGTAACTGATGCGGTCTCTGCCTCATTCCCCAGGGTCACCTCTGGGGCTCACTCCTGTTATTGATATACGTTGGGTGAATTGATCATCTGCTCTTACAAAACCTATGTGGAATGTGAATAATATAGAGAATGTCTGTGATGGAATGTGAGGCTGACCTTGGAGAAAAGAGGAAAGAGATGCTGCCTAGGGAATGATCAGCTAAAACCAAAGGGAGCACGATTTTGTTAATGTATCCTTACAATATATAGTAGAATTAGTTCATCTAGTGGTGTTTCCTTTCTGGTTTACCAGGAAGGGCTGACAAGAATTGTGCAAGTTCGAAAGTACAGATCCGCCACCCTCCCTATCTATTGTTGAGTGGCCACGCCTGGTCTCTCTGAAGTTTCTTCTGCAGACCGTTGCCCTTTCTTGGACTCCCTTTCCTTTTATCTGATCATCCCCTAGGCAGCATCTCATCCCTCTGTTCTCCAAGGTCACCCTCACGTTCCATCTCAAGGTCAATAGCCATTGTCCTGAACTGACAGATGAAGATCTCAATGCAGACTTACTTGGGAGGGTCTCTGTCACCCGAGGAGCAACTGTTTCTTCCGGTGTAAAAGGAGCTGTTAAGGAAATAAACTTAGTCAAGCCATGGAACACATAAATACGGAGAACTAATGCTGGGGACAAACACAGAATATTATAACTACTAAGTGAAATTAGTCTTACTCCCAAAGATGAAATTGAAGTGGTATGATTTGAGAACAAAACTGCTAGTAAGGTACAACTGCTTGTACTCTGACCATATCTCACTTAGTCCTTTTCCATATTACTGATTTATTCTACAATGTCATATAATATCACCCAGCTAGAGCTAAATTCCATCCTATTCGTTGACCCACTGCTTAAGTTTGTCTAGAACATTTTGAATTTCCTCTCTTTCATTTAAAATATTAACCCCCACTCTCAGCTTGGAATCTCTGCAAAGTTTATCAGAGTTCCCACAACTCCTGCATCCAAGTCATTGATTAAATGTTAAACAGCAAAGGGAAGAGAGTCCTGTGGCACTCTGGAACTGCTCCTGGAGCAGAGTTGTAACGTCCGCTCATCGAGGAGCGCCCAGAACTGCCTGAGGCACCACATTTGCACCACTTGGAGCTTCCAGATGTTCCTCAAGGGCAGCCCCACGGACGGTATGCTGATTTCTTTCTTTCTTTCTTTCTTTCTTTCTTTCTTTCTTTCTTTCTTTCTTTCTTTCTTTCTTTCTTTCTTTCTTTCTTTCTTATATCTGTATGACTGCCCATCTTAGAGCAGAAATCTGAGTGACTCACAACAATCCATTCTTTTCTCTTTAGTGTAGAAGCAGCAAAAGACAATTGTTTTTGGAGCTCTTAAATTCGTTGCCTTGTTCTTGTTTCAGAGTGTTTAATTTTGGGATGAAGGATTCAGACTTACCAGGTGGCACTTCTGATTCTGGAGGAGCTGCAGTAGGAACCACAAAAAAAAAAAAAAAAAAGACATGGAATCTATAAATATTGGAGTAATAACACTGAAGCCCAAGGTAAAAAAATTGTATGCAATATGTGCAACTTGTCTCACTTCCCAGCAGAATCCTGAAGTGGGATGTCTTCTGTAGTGAACTGTCTGTAGCTTGAATCATGTCAACTGGATTTCTATTTTCTCTGTGGAAACGTTTCGCTCCTTATCTAAGGAGCTTCTTCAGTCTGAGCAAAGTTGGTAAGGGAATCCTAAATATGTTTCTAGGTAGCTGTGTGACCTTACACCTGGGGGCATGGTTATATTGAGATGTTATTTTAAGTCCTTTTATTATCTAAAGGAGGATCGTTAAGATCACCATGCTGCTGTTGAGCTTGTGAAATGGTCTTAATCTTCCTAGGCACAGATGACAGAGCCGGGAGAAAGATGGGAGAAAGATTGTGCCTGAGGCCCCCACCTCTATTCAAGGAAGGATTTTCCAAGTTGGCATAAATGGATTCCTTGACCCCTCTCTCAAACCACCTATCTTCTCTGTCTAAAATGTGAACATTAATGTCCTCAAATGAGTGTCCTTTTTCCTTTAAATGAAGATAAACTGCTGACTCTGGTCCTGTGGTGTTACTTCTCCTGTGTTGGGCCATCCTCCTCACTCCTGTTATTGATATGCGTTGGGTGCAATTGATCATCTGTTCTTACAAAACCTATGTGGAATGTTTATAATATAGAGAATGTCTGTGATGGAATGTGAGGCTGACCTTGGAGAACAGAGGGAAGAGATGCTGCCTAGGGAATGATCAGCTAAAACCAAAGGGAGCACGATTTTGTTAATGTATCCTTACAATATATAGTAGAATTAGTTCATCTAGTGGTGTTTCCTGTCTGGTTTACCAGGAAGGGCTGACAAGAATTGTGCAAGTCTGAAAGTACAGATCCGCCACCCTCCCTATCTATTGTTGAGTGGCCACGCCTGGTCTCTCTGAAGTTTCTTCTGCAGACCGTTGCCCTTTCTTGGACTCCCTTTCCTTTTATCTGATCATTCCCTAGGCAGCATCTCATCCCTCTGTTCTCCAAGGTCACCCTCACGTTCCATCTCAAGGTCAATAGCCATTGTCCTGAATTGACAAATGAAGATCTCAATGCAGACTTACTTGGGAGGGTCTCTGTCACCCGAGGAGCAACTGTTTCTTCCGGTGTAAAAGGAGCTGTTAAGGAAATAAACTTAGTCAAGCCATGGAACACATAAATACGGAGAACTAATGCAGGGGACAAACACAGAATATTATAACTACTAAGTGAAATTAGTCTTACTCCCAAAGATGAAATTGAAGTGGTATGATTTCAGAACAAAACTGCTAGTAAGGTACAACTGCTTGTACTCTGACCGTATCTCACTTAGACCTTTTCCATATTACTGATTTATTCTACAATGTCATATAATATCACCCAGCTAGAGCTAAATTCCATCCTATTCGTTGACCCACTGCTTAAGTTTGTCTAGAACATTTTGAATTTCCTCTCTTTCATTTAAAATATTAACCCCCACTCTCAGCTTGGAATCTCTGCAAAGTTTATCAGAGTTCCCACAACTCCTGCATCCAAGTCATTGATTAAATGTTAAACAGCAAAGGGAAGAGAGTCCTGTGGCACTCTGGAACTGCTCCTGGAGCAGAGTTGTAACGTCCACTCATCGAGGAGCGCCCAGAACTGCCTGAGGCACCACATTTGCACCACTTGGAGCTTCCATATGTTCTTCAAGGGCAGCCCCACGGACGGTGTGCTGATTTATTTATTTATTTATATGTTTATTTGTTTATTTATCTATTTATTTATTTATTTATTACATTTGTATGACTGCCCATCTTAGAGCAGAAATCTGAGTGACTCACAACAATCCATTCTTTTCTCTTTTGTGTAGAAGCAGCGAAAGACAACTGTTTTTGGAGCTCTTAGATTCGTTGCCTTGTTCTTGTTTCAGAGTGTTTAATTTTGGGATGAAGGATTGAGACTTACCAGGTGGCACTTCTGATTCTGGAGGAGCTGAAGTAGGAACCACAAAAAAAAAAAAGACATGGAATCTATAAATATTGGAGTAATAACACTGAAACCCAAGATAAAACAAATTGTACGCAATATGTGCAACTTGTCTCACTTCCCAGCAGAATCCTGAAGTGGGATGTCTTCTGTAGTGAACTGCTTCATGGTATTTGTTTGAAAATTTCCAATTAACACTATCTCATACTAGTGATTTCCAGAGCTTAACGATACCACTTAGCCGTTGCTAATATTCAGCAATAACAGTTACTATTTACTGGGGCATCCCCATAAAGGTGGTGGCTGGATTATTCTCATGTAATTAATGCCTGCATATTTCCAAGAACAAATACTTCAAAATTCACTGAGGAAAATTCAGGACCACCTCTTAATCTTTTTTCTAGTTTAGACTCCCTTAAAAGCATGTACGGCAGGATGTCCAACTAAGGTTCCGAACAAATGAAATGGGCTGAACGTTCCACAAAGGAGACAGTTGCACTAAAGCTGATAAAATATATTCCCCTTGATTTAATTCTCTTGAAGATTCCGGAAGCTGGCACCAGCTTGGTTATGTGGAGAAATATGTGTAAAACATATGTGTAACAAAAAGCAGCATTTGACTATATACGGTAAGTCTAGGAATTTCTACTCCTAACTGTAATGAGAAAAGGATGGCTACAGTCTTCCATTAACTGAATTTGTGAAGCACGTGGAGGTGACGTTATGATCAGAAAGGCCCACTGGATATAAATACATTTGAATAAGCCTTGAGATGCAGAATTATCACCGCTTACTTTAGAAGTATCTTTAGCTTCTGATCTGAAAAAGCAAATTTGATCAGGTTTCATGGAATCAACAAGTAGCTGGCCAGGAACTTGCAAGAAAAAGTGAAAGTGAATTTTTGTGGAGAGCCACGGAGATGACAGTGACAGTCAAATAAACAAAAGCATCCTTTCATCCCAGGAAACATCAAAAAGGTGAGAAAGAAGCACAGATTGACTCCACCCTAATTCATTGTAGTATGAGAGGGAAGGAGGGGAATCCTCATTGAGGCTCTCAAGAACCTGCTACCATAGCCAGTATCATTATAGTCCCAGTTGGTTTCCTGATCTGGCCCATCTTGAAGGGCTGATATCAGCCTTGGAAGCCTGACGGAGATTCGCCCTCCTTCCCTCTCATGCTATAGAGAGTTAGGGGGAGGTCAATCTGAGCTTCCTTCTCACACTTTCACTGTTTCCTGGGCTCAAAGGGCACTTCTGTTTAAGTAACTGATGCGGTCTCTGCCTCATTCCCCAGGGTCACCTCTGGGGCTCACTCCTGTTATTGATATGCGTTGGGTTCAATTGATCATCTGCTCTTACAAAACCTATGTGGAATGTGAATAATATAGAGAATGTCTGTGATGGAATGTGAGGCTGACCTTGGAGAAAAGAGGAAAGAGATGCTGCCTAGGGAATGATCAGCTAAAACCAAAGGGAGCACGATTTTGTTAATGTATCCTTACAATATATAGTAGAATTAGTTCATCTAGTGGTGTTTCCTGTCTGGTTTACCAGGAAGGGCTGACAAGAATTGTGCAAGTCTGAAAGTACAGATCTACCACCCTCCCTATCTATTGTTGAGTGGCCACGCCTGGTCTCTCTGAAGTTTCTTCTGCAGACCGTTGCCCTTTCTTGGACTCCCTTTCCTTTTATCTGATCATTCCCTAGGCAGCATCTCATCCCTCTGTTCTCCAAGGTCACCCTCACGTTCCATCTCAAGGTCAATAGCCATTGTCCTGAATTGACAGATGAAGATCTCAATGCAGACTTACTTGGGAGGGTCTCTGTCACCCGAGGAGCAACTGTTTCTTCCGGTGTAAAAGGAGCTGTTAAGGAAATAAACTTAGTCAAGCCATGGAACACATAAATACGGAGAACTAATGCAGGGGACAAACACAGAATATTATAACTACTAAGTGAAATTAGTCTTACTCCCAAAGATGAAATTGAAGTGGTATGATTTCAGAACAAAACTGCTAGTAAGGTACAACTGCTTGTACTCTGACCATATCTCACTTAGACCTTTTCCATATTACTGATTTATTCTACAATGTCATATAATATCACCCAGCTAGAGCTAAATTCCATCCTATTCGTTGACCCACTGCTTAAGTTTGTCTAGAACATTTTGAATTTCCTCTCTTTCATTTAAAATATTAACCCCCACTCTCAGCTTGGAATCTCTGCAAAGTTTATCAGAGTTCCCACAACTCCTGCATCCAAGTCATTGATTAAATGTTAAACAGCAAAGGGAAGAGAGTCCTGTGGCACTCTGGAACTGCTCCTGGAGCACAGTTGTAACGTCCGCTCATCGAGAAGCGCCCAGAACTGCCTGAGGCACCACATTTGCACCACTTGGAGCTTCCAGATGTTCTTCAAGGGCAG
Organism: Charina bottae; assembly: GCA_023362775.1. Taxonomy (NCBI): domain Eukaryota; kingdom Metazoa; phylum Chordata; class Lepidosauria; order Squamata; family Charinaidae; genus Charina; species Charina bottae. Next base: position 58,824,656 of record JALMGJ010000005.1, on the reverse strand, counting down.
CCCCACGGACGGTATGCTGATTTCTTTCTTTCTTTCTTTCTTTCTTTCTTTCTTTCTTTCTTTCTTTCTTTCTTTCTTTTTTCTTTCTTTCTTTCTTTCTTTCTTTCTTTCTTTCTTTCTTTCTTTCTTTCTTTCTTTCTTTCTTTCTTTCTTTCTTATATCTGTATGACTGCCCATCTTAGAGCAGAAATCTGAGTGACTCACAACAATCCATTCTTTTCTCTTTAGTGTAGAAGCAGCGAAAGACAACTGTTTTTGGAGCTCTTAAATTCGTTGCCTTGTTCTTGTTTCAGAGTGTTTAATTTTGGGATGAAGGATTGAGACTTACCAGGTGGCACTTCTGATTCTGGAGGAGCTGCAGTAGGAACCACAAAAAAAAAAAAAAAGACATGGAATCTATAAATATTGGAGTGATAACACTGAAGCCCAAGGTAAAAAAATTGTATGCAATATGTGCAACTTGTCTCACTTCCCAGCAGAATCCTGAAGTGGGATGTCTTCTGTAGTGAACTGTCTGTAGCTTGAATCATGTCAACTGGATTTCTATTTTCTCTGTGGAAACGTTTCGCTCCTTATCTAAGGAGCTTCTTCAGTCTGAGCAAAGTTGGTAAGGGAATCCTAAATATGTTTCTAGGTAGCTGTGTGACCTTACACCTGGGGGCATGGTTATATTGAGATGTTATTTTAAGTCCTTTTATTATCTAAAGGAGGATCGTTAAGATCACCATGCTGCTGTTGAGCTTGTGAAATGGTCTTAATCTTCCTAGGCACAGATGACAGAGCCGGGAGAAAGATGGGAGAAAGATTGTGCCTGAGGCCCCCACCTCTATTCAAGGAAGGATTTTCCAAGTTGGCATAAATGGATTCCTTGACCCCTCTCTCAAACCACCTATCTTCTCTGTCTAAAATGTGAACATTAATGTCCTCAAATGAGTGTCCTTTTTCCTTTAAATGAAGATAAACTGCTGACTCTGGTCCTGTGGTGTTACTTCTCCTGTGTTGGGCCATCCTCCTCACTCCTGTTATTGATATGCGTTGGGTGCAATTGATCATCTGTTCTTACAAAACCTATGTGGAATGTTTATAATATAGAGAATGTCTGTGATGGAATGTGAGGCTGACCTTGGAGAACAGAGGGAAGAGATGCTGCCTAGGGAATGATCAGCTAAAACCAAAGGGAGCACGATTTTGTTAATGTATCCTTACAATATATAGTAGAATTAGTTCATCTAGTGGTGTTTCCTGTCTGGTTTACCAGGAAGGGCTGACAAGAATTGTGCAAGTCTGAAAGTACAGATCCGCCACCCTCCCTATCTATCGTTGAGTGGCCACGCCTGGTCTCTCTGAAGTTTCTTCTGCAGACCGTTGCCCTTTCTTGGACTCCCTTTCCTTTTATCTGATCATTCCCTAGGCAGCATCTCATCCCTCTGTTCTCCAAGGTCACCCTCACGTTCCATCTCAAGGTCAATAGCCATTGTCCTGAATTGACAAATGAAGATCTCAATGCAGACTTACTTGGGAGGGTCTCTGTCACCCGAGGAGCAACTGTTTCTTCCGGTGTAAAAGGAGCTGTTAAGGAAATAAACTTAGTCAAGCCATGGAACACATAAATACGGAGAACTAATGCAGGGGACAAACACAGAATATTATAACTACTAAGTGAAATTAGTCTTACTCCCAAAGATGAAATTGAAGTGGTATGATTTCAGAACAAAACTGCTAGTAAGGTACAACTGCTTGTACTCTGACCGTATCTCACTTAGACCTTTTCCATATTACTGATTTATTCTACAATGTCATATAATATCACCAAGCTAGAGCTAAATTCCATCCTATTCTTTGACCCACTGCTTAAGTTTGTCTAGAACATTTTGAATTTCCTCTAATTCATTTAAAATATTAACCCCCACTCTCAGCTTGGAATCTCTGCAAAGTTTATCAGAGTTCCCACAACTCCTGCATCCAAGTCATTGATTAAATGTTAAACAGCAAAGGGAAGAGAGTCCTGTGGCACTCTGGAACTGCTCCTGGAGCAGAGTTGTAACGTCCGCTCATCGAGGAGCGCCCAGAACTGCCTGAGGCACCACATTTGCACCACTTGGAGCTTCCAGATGTTCCTCAAGGGCAGCCCCACGGACGGTATGCTGATTTCTTTCTTTCTTTCTTTCTTTCTTTCTTTCTTTCTTTCTTTCTTTCTTTCTTTCTTTTTTCTTTCTTTCTTTCTTTCTTTCTTTCTTTCTTTCTTTCTTTCTTTCTTTCTTTCTTTCTTTCTTTCTTATATCTGTATGACTGCCCATCTTAGAGCAGAAATCTGAGTGACTCACAACAATCCATTCTTTTCTCTTTAGTGTAGAAGCAGCGAAAGACAACTGTTTTTGGAGCTCTTAAATTCGTTGCCTTGTTCTTGTTTCAGAGTGTTTAATTTTGGGATGAAGGATTGAGACTTACCAGGTGGCACTTCTGATTCCGGAGGAGCTGCAGTAGGAACCACAAAAAAAAAAAAAAAGACATGGAATCTATAAATATTGGAGTGATAACACTGAAGCCCAAGGTAAAAAAATTGTATGCAATATGTGCAACCTGTCTCACTTCCCAGCAGAATCCTGAAGTGGGATGTCTTCTGTAGTGAACTGTCTGTAGCTTGAATCATGTCAACTGGATTTCTATTTTCTCTGTGGAAACGTTTCGCTCCTTATCTAAGGAGCTTCTTCAGTCTGAGCAAAGTTGGTAAGGGAATCCTAAATATGTTTCTAGGTAGCTGTGTGACCTTACACCTGGGGGCATGGTTATATTGAGATGTTATTTTAAGTCCTTTTATTATCTAAAGGAGGATCGTTAAGATCACCATGCTGCTGTTGAGCTTGTGAAATGCTCTTAATCTTCCTAGGCACAGATGACAGAGCCGGGAGAAAGATGGGAGAAAGATTGTGCCTGAGGCCCCCACCTCTATTCAAGGAAGGATTTTCCAAGTTGGCATAAATGGATTCCTTGACCCCTCTCTCAAACCACCTATCTTCTCTGTCTAAAATGTGAACATTAATGTCCTCAAATGAGTGTCCTTTTTCCTTTAAATGAAGATAAACTGCTGACTCTGGTCCTGTGGTGTTACTTCTCCTGTGTTGGGCCATCCTCCTCACTCCTGTTATTGATATGCGTTGGGTGCAATTGATCATCTGTTCTTACAAAACCTATGTGGAATGTTTATAATATAGAGAATGTCTGTGATGGAATGTGAGGGTGACCTTGGAGAAAAGAGGAAAGAGATGCTGCCTAGGGAATGATCAGCTAAAACCAAAGGGAGCACGATTTTGTTAATGTATCCTTACAATATATAGTAGAATTAGTTCATCTAGTGGTGTTTCCTGTCTGGTTTACCAGGAAGGGCTGACAAGAATTGTGCAAGTCTGAAAGTACAGATCCGCCACCCTCCCTATCTATCGTTGAGTGGCCACGCCTGGTCTCTCTGAAGTTTCTTCTGCAGACCGTTGCCCTTTCTTGGACTCCCTTTCCTTTTATCTGATCATTCCCTAGGCAGCATCTCATCCCTCTGTTCTCCAAGGTCACCCTCACGTTCCATCTCAAGGTCAATAGCCATTGTCCTGAATTGACAGATGAAGATCTCAATGCAGACTTACTTGGGAGGGTCTCTGTCACCCGAGGAGCAACTGTTTCTTCCGGTGTAAAAGGAGCTGTTAAGGAAATAAACTTAGTCAAGCCATGGAACACATAAATACGGAGAACTAATGCAGGGGACAAACACAGAATATTATAACTACTAAGTGAAATTAGTCTTACTCCCAAAGATGAAATTGAAGTGGTATGATTTCAGAACAAAACTGCTAGTAAGGTACAACTGCTTGTACTCTGACCGTATCTCACTTAGACCTTTTCCATATTACTGATTTATTCTACAATGTCATATAATATCACCCAGCTAGAGCTAAATTCCATCCTATTCTTTGACCCACTGCTTAAGTTTGTCTAGAACATTTTGAATTTCCTCTAATTCATTTAAAATATTAACCCCCACTCTCAGCTTGGAATCTCTGCAAAGTTTATCAGAGTTCCCACAACTCCTGCATCCAAGTCATTGATTAAATGTTAAACAGCAAAGGGAAGAGAGTCCTGTGGCACTCTGGAACTGCTCCTGGAGCAGAGTTGTAACGTCCGCTCATCGAGGAGCGCCCAGAACTGCCTGAGGCACCACATTTGCACCACTTGGAGCTTCCAGATGTTCCTCAAGGGCAGCCCCACGGACGGTATGCTGATTTCTTTCTTTCTTTCTTTCTTTCTTTCTTTCTTTCTTTCTTTCTTTCTTTCGTTCTTTCGTTCTTTCGTTCTTTCGTTCTTTCGTTCTTATTATATTTGTATGACTGCCCATCTTAGAGCAGAAATCTGAGTGACTCACAACAATCCATTCTTTTCTCTTTAGTGTAGAAGCAGCGAAAGACAACTGTTTTTGGAGCTCTTAGATTCGTTGCCTTGTTCTTGTTTCAGAGTGTTTAATTTTCGGATGAAGGATTGAGACTTACCAGGTGGCACTTCTGATTCTGGAGGAGCTGAAGTAGGAACCACAAAAAAAAAAAAGACATGGAATCTATAAATATTGGAGTAATAACACTGAAGCCCAAGATAAAACAAATTGTACGCAATATGTGCAACTTGTCTCACTTCCCAGCAGAATCCTGAAGTGGGATGTCTTCTGTAGTGAACTGCTTTATGGTATTTGTTTGAAAATTTCCAATTAACACTATCTCATACTAGTGATTTCCAGAGCTTAACGATACCACTTAGCCATTGCTAATATTCAGCAATAACATTTACTATTTACTGGGGCATCCCCATAAAGGTGGTGGCTGGATTATTCTCATGTAATTAATGCCTGCATATTTCCAAGAACAAATACTTCAAAATTCACTGAGGAAAATTCAGGACCACCTCTTAAACTTTTTTCTAGTTTAGACTCCCTTAAAAGCATGTACGGCTGGATGTCCAACTAAGGTTCCGAACAAATGAAATGGGCTGAACGTTCCACAAAGGAGACAGTTCCACTAAAGCTGATAAAATATATTCCCCTTGATTTAATTCTCTTGAAGATTCCGGAAGCTGGCACCAGCTTGGTTATGTGGAGAAATATGTGTAAAACATATGTGTAACAAAAAGCAGCATTTGACTATATACCGTAAGTCTAGGAATTTCTACTCCTAACTGTAATGAGAAAAGGATGGCTACAGTCTTCCATTAACTGAATTTGTGAAGCACGTGGAGGTGACGTTATGATCAGAAAGGCCCACTGGATATAAATACATTTGAATAAGCCTTGAGATGCAGAATTATCACCGCTTACTTTAGAAGTATCTTTAGCTTCTGATTGGAAAAAGCAAATTTGATCAGGTTTCATGGAATCAACAAGTAGCTGGCCAGCAACTTGCAAGAAAAAGTGAAGGTGAATTTTTGTGGAGAGCCACGGAGATGACAGTGACAGTCAAATAAACAAAAGCATCCTTTTATCCCAGGAAACATCAAAAAGGTGAGAAAGAAGCACAGATTGACTCCACCCTAATTCATTGTAGTATGAGAGGGAAGGAGGGGTATCCAGGCTCTCAAGAACCTGCTACCATAGCCAGTATCATTATAGTCCCAGTTGGTTTCCTGATCTGGCCCATCTTGAAGGGCTGATATCAGCCTTGGAAGCCTGACAGAGATTCGCCCTCCTTCCCTCTCATGCTATAGAGAGTTAGGGGGAGGTCAATCTGAGCTTCCTTCTCACACTTTCACTGTTTCCTGGGCTCAAAGGGCACTTCTGTTTAAGTAACTGATGCGGTCTCTGCCTCATTCCCCAGGGTCACCTCTGGGGCTCACTCCTGTTATTGATATGCATTGGGTGCAATTGATCATCTGCTCTTACAAAACCTATGTGGAATGTGAATAATATAGAGAATGTCTGTGATGGAATGTGAGGGTGACCTTGGAGAAAAGAGGAAAGAGATGCTGCCTAGGGAATGATCAGCTAAAACCAAAGGGAGCACGATTTTGTTAATGTATCCTTACAATATATAGTAGAATTAGTTCATCTAGTGGTGTTTCCTGTCTGGTTTACCAGGAAGGGCTGACAAGAATTGTGCAAGTCTGAAAGTACAGATCCGCCACCCTCCCTATCTATTGTTGAGTGGCCACGCCTGGTCTCTCTGAAGTTTCTTCTGCAGACCGTTGCCCTTTCTTGGACTCCCTTTCCTTTTATCTGATCATTCCCTAGGCAGCATCTCATCCCTCTGTTCTCCAAGGTCACCCTCACGTTCCATCTCAAGGTCAATAGCCATTGTCCTGAATTGACAGATGAAGATCTCAATGCAGACTTACTTGGGAGGGTCTCTGTCACCCGAGGAGCAACTGTTTCTTCCGGTGTAAAAGGAGCTGTTAAGGAAATAAACTTAGTCAAGCCATGGAACACATAAATACGGAGAACTAATGCTGGGGACAAACACAGAATATTATAACTACTAAGTGAAATTAGTCTTACTCCCAAAGATGAAATTGAAGTGGTATGATTTCAGAACAAAACTGCTAGTAAGGTACAACTGCTTGTACTCTGACCATATCTCACTTTGACCTTTTCCATATTACTGATTTATTCTACAATGTCATATAATATCACCCAGCTCGAGCTAAATTCCATCCTATTCGTTGACCCACTGCTTAAGTTTGTCTAGAACATTTTGAATTTCCTCTCTTTCATTTAAAATATTAACCCCCACTCTCAGCTTGGAAACTCTGCAAAGTTTATCAGAGTTCCCACAACTCCTGCATCCAAGTCATTGATTAAATGTTAAACAGCAAAGGGAAGAGAGTCCTGTGGCACTCTGGAACTGCTCCTGGAGCAGAGTTGTAACGTCCGCTCATCGAGGAGCGCCCAGAACTGCCTGAGGCACCACATTTGCACCACTTGGAGCTTCCAGATGTTCTTCAAGGGCAGCCCCACGTACGGTGTGCTGATTTCTTTCTTTCTTTCTTTCTTTCTTTCTTTCTTTCTTTCGTTCTTTCGTTCTTTCGTTCTTTCGTTCTTTCGTTCTTATTATATTTGTATGACTGCCCATCTTAGAGCAGAAATCTGCGTGACTCACAACAATCCATTCTTTTCTCTTTTGTGTAGAAGCAGCGAAAGACAACTGTTTTTGGAGCTCTTAGATTCGTTGCCTTGTTCTTGTTTCAGAGTGTTTAATTTTGGGATGAAGGATTGAGACTTACCAGGTGGCACTTCTGATTCTGGAGGAGCTGAAGTAGGAACCACACAAAAAAAAAAGACATGGAATCTATAAATATTGGAGTAATAACACTGAAACCCAAGATAAAACAAATTGTACGCAATATGTGCAACTTGTCTCACTTCCCAGCAGAATCCTGAAGTGGGATGTCTTCTGTAGTGAACTGCTTCATGGTATTTGTTTGAAAATTTCCAATTAACACTATCTCATACTAGTGATTTCCAGAGCTTAACGATACCACTTAGCCGTTGCTAATATTCAGCAATAACAGTTACTATTTACTGGGGCATCCCCATAAAGGTGGTGGCTGGATTATTCTCATGTAATTAATGCCTGCATATTTCCAAGAACAAATACTTCAAAATTCACTGAGGAAAATTCAGGACCACCTCTTAATCTTTTTTCTAGTTTAGACTCCCTTAAAAGCATGTACGGCAGGATGTCCAACTAAGGTTCCGAACAAATGAAATGGGCTGAACGTTCCACAAAGGAGACAGTTGCACTAAAGCTGATAAAATATATTCCCCTTGATTTAATTCTCTTGAAGATTCCGGAAGCTGGCACCAGCTTGGTTATGTGGAGAAATATGTGTAAAACATATGTGTAACAAAAAGCAGCATTTGACTATATACGGTAAGTCTAGGAATTTCTACTCCTAACTGTAATGAGAAAAGGATGGCTACAGTCTTCCATTAACTGAATTTGTGAAGCACGTGGAGGTGACGTTATGATCAGAAAGGCCCACTGGATATAAATACATTTGAATAAGCCTTGAGATGCAGAATTATCACCGCTTACTTTAGAAGTATCTTTAGCTTCTGATCTGAAAAAGCAAATTTGATCAGGTTTCATGGAATCAACAAGTAGCTGGCCAGGAACTTGCAAGAAAAAGTGAAAGTGAATTTTTGTGGAGAGCCACGGAGATGACAGTGACAGTCAAATAAACAAAAGCATCCTTTCATCCCAGGAAACATCAAAAAGGTGAGAAAGAAGCACAGATTGACTCCACCCTAATTCATTGTAGTATGAGAGGGAAGGAGGGGAATCCTCATTGAGGCTCTCAAGAACCTGCTACCATAGCCAGTATCATTATAGTCCCAGTTGGTTTCCTGATCTGGCCCATCTTGAAGGGCTGATATCAGCCTTGGAAGCCTGACGGAGATTCGCCCTCCTTCCCTCTCATGCTATAGAGAGTTAGGGGGAGGTCAATCTGAGCTTCCTTCTCACACTTTCACTGTTTCCTGGGCTCAAAGGGCACTTCTGTTTAAGTAACTGATGCGGTCTCTGCCTCATTCCCCAGGGTCACCTCTGGGGCTCACTCCTGTTATTGATATGCGTTGGGTTCAATTGATCATCTGCTCTTACAAAACCTATGTGGAATGTGAATAATATAGAGAATGTCTGTGATGGAATGTGAGGCTGACCTTGGAGAAAAGAGGAAAGAGATGCTGCCTAGGGAATGATCAGCTAAAACCAAAGGGAGCACGATTTTGTTAATGTATCCTTACAATATATAGTAGAATTAGTTCATCTAGTGGTGTTTCCTGTCTGGTTTACCAGGAAGGGCTGACAAGAATTGTGCAAGTCTGAAAGTACAGATCCGCCACCCTCCCTATCTATTGTTGAGTGGCCACGCCTGGTCTCTCTGAAGTTTCTTCTGCAGACCGTTGCCCTTTCTTGGACTCCCTTTCCTTTTATCTGATCATTCCCTAGGCAGCATCTCATCCCTCTGTTCTCCAAGGTCACCCTCACGTTCCATCTCAAGGTCAATAGCCATTGTCCTGAATTGACAGATGAAGATCTCAATGCAGACTTACTTGGGATGGTCTCTGTCACCCGAGGAGCAACTGTTTCTTCCGGTGTAAAAGGAGCTGTTAAGGAAATAAACTTAGTCAAGCCATGGAACACATAAATACGGAGAACTAATGCAGGGGACAAACACAGAATATTATAACTACTAAGTGAAATTAGTCTTACTCCCAAAGATGAAATTGAAGTGGTATGATTTCAGAACAAAACTGCTAGTAAGGTACAACTGCTTGTACTCTGACCATATCTCACTTAGACCTTTTCCATATTACTGATTTATTCTACAATGTCATATAATATCACCCAGCTAGAGCTAAATTCCATCCTATTCGTTGACCCACTGCTTAAGTTTGTCTAGAACATTTTGAATTTCCTCTCTTTCATTTAAAATATTAACCCCCACTCTCAGCTTGGAATCTCTGCAAAGTTTATCAGAGTTCCCACAACTCCTGCATCCAAGTCATTGATTAAATGTTAAACAGCAAAGGGAAGAGAGTCCTGTGGCACTCTGGAACTGCTCCTGGAGCACAGTTGTAACGTCCGCTCATCGAGAAGCGCCCAGAACTGCCTGAGGCACCACATTTGCACCACTTGGAGCTTCCAGATGTTCTTCAAGGGCAGCCCCACGGACGGTATGCTGATTTCTTTCTTTCTTTCTTTCTTTCTTTCTTTCTTTCTTTCTTTCTTTCTTTCTTTCTTTCTTTCTTTCTTTCTTTCTTTCTTTCTTATATCTGTATGACTGCCCATCTTAGAGCAGAAATCTGAGTGACTCACAACAATCCATTCTTTTCTCTTTAGTGTAGAAGCAGCGAAAGACAACTGTTTTTGGAGCTCTTAAATTCGTTGCCTTGTTCTTGTTTCAGAGTGTTTAATTTTGGGATGAAGGATTGAGACTTACCAGGTGGCACTTCTGATTCTGGAGGAGCTGCAGTAGGAACCACAAAAAAAAAAAGAAGACATGGAATCTATAAATATTGGAGTGATAACACTGAAGCCCAAGGTAAAAAAATTGTATGCAATATGTGCAACTTGTCTCACTTCCCAGCAGAATCCTGAAGTGGGATGTCTTCTGTAGTGAACTGTCTGTAGCTTGAATCATGTCAACTGGATTTCTATTTTCTCTGTGGAAACGTTTCGCTCCTTATCTAAGGAGCTTCTTCAGTCTGAGCAAAGTTGGTAAGGGAATCCTAAATATGTTTCTAGGTAGCTGTGTGACCTTACACCTGGGGGCATGGTTATATTGAGATGTTATTTTAAGTCCTTTTATTATCTAAAGGAGGATCGTTAAGATCACCATGCTGCTGTTGAGCTTGTGAAATGGTCTTAATCTTCCTAGGCACAGATGACAGAGCCGGGAGAAAGATGGGAGAAAGATTGTGCCTGAGGCCCCCACCTCTATTCAAGGAAGGATTTTCCAAGCTGGCATAAATGGATTCCTTGACCCCTCTCTCAAACCACCTATCTTCTCTGTCTAAAATGTGAACATTAATGTCCTCAAATGAGTGTCCTTTTTCCTTTAAATGAAGATAAACTGCTGACTCTGGTCCTGTGGTGTTACTTCTCCTGTGTTGGGCCATCCTCCTCACTCCTGTTATTGATATGCGTTGGGTGCAATTGATCATCTGTTCTTACAAAACCTATGTGGAATGTTTATAATATAGAGAATGTCTGTGATGGAATGTGAGGCTGACCTTGGAGAACAGAGGGAAGAGATGCTGCCTAGGGAATGATCAGCTAAAACCAAAGGGAGCACGATTTTGTTAATGTATCCTTACAATATATAGTAGAATTAGTTCATCTAGTGGTGTTTCCTGTCTGGTTTACCAGGAAGGGCTGACAAGAATTGTGCAAGTCTGAAAGTACAGATCCGCCACCCTCCCTATCTATCGTTGAGTGGCCACGCCTGGTCTCTCTGAAGTTTCTTCTGCAGACCGTTGCCCTTTCTTGGACTCCCTTTCCTTTTATCTGATCATTCCCTAGGCAGCATCTCATCCCTCTGTTCTCCAAGGTCACCCTCACGTTCCATCTCAAGGTCAATAGCCATTGTCCTGAATTGACAAATGAAGATCTCAATGCAGACTTACTTGGGAGGGTCTCTGTCACCCGAGGAGCAACTGTTTCTTCCGGTGTAAAAGGAGCTGTTAAGGAAATAAACTTAGTCAAGCCATGGAACACATAAATACGGAGAACTAATGCAGGGGACAAACACAGAATATTATAACTACTAAGTGAAATTAGTCTTACTCCCAAAGATGAAATTGAAGTGGTATGATTTCAGAACAAAACTGCTAGTAAGGTACAACTGCTTGTACTCTGACCGTATCTCACTTAGACCTTTTCCATATTACTGATTTATTCTACAATGTCATATAATATCACCCAGCTAGAGCTAAATTCCATCCTATTCTTTGACCCACTGCTTAAGTTTGTCTAGAACATTTTGAATTTCCTCTAATTCATTTAAAATATTAACCCCCACTCTCAGCTTGGAATCTCTGCAAAGTTTATCAGAGTTCCCACAACTCCTGCATCCAAGTCATTGATTAAATGTTAAACAGCAAAGGGAAGAGAGTCCTGTGGCACTCTGGAACTGCTCCTGGAGCAGAGTTGTAACGTCCGCTCATCGAGGAGCGCCCAGAACTGCCTGAGGCACCACATTTGCACCACTTGGAGCTTCCAGATGTTCCTCAAGGGCAGCCCCACGGACGGTATGCTGATTTCTTTCTTTCTTTCTTTCTTTCTTTCTTTCTTTCTTTCTTTCTTTCGTTCTTTCGTTCTTTCGTTCTTTCGTTCTTTCGTTCTTTCGTTCTTATTATATTTGTATGACTGCCCATCTTAGAGCAGAAATCTGAGTGACTCACAACAATCCATTCTTTTCTCTTTAGTGTAGAAGCAGCGAAAGACAACTGTTTTTGGAGCTCTTAGATTCGTTGCCTTGTTCTTGTTTCAGAGTGTTTAATTTTGGGATGAAGGATTGAGACTTACCAGGTGGCACTTCTGATTCTGGAGGAGCTGAAGTAGGAACCACAAAAAAAAAAAAGACATGGAATCTATAAATATTGGAGTAATAACACTGAAGCCCAAGATAAAACAAATTGTACGCAATATGTGCAACTTGTCTCACTTCCCAGCAGAATCCTGAAGTGGGATGTCTTCTGTAGTGAACTGCTTTATGGTATTTGTTTGAAAATTTCCAATTAACACTATCTCATACTAGTGATTTCCAGAGCTTAACGATACCACTTAGCCATTGCTAATATTCAGCAATAACATTTACTATTTACTGGGGCATCCCCATAAAGGTGGTGGCTGGATTATTCTCATGTAATTAATGCCTGCATATTTCCAAGAACAAATACTTCAAAATTCACTGAGGAAAATTCAGGACCACCTCTTAATCTTTTTTCTAGTTTAGACTCCCTTAAAAGCATGTACGGCTGGATGTCCAACTAAGGTTCCGAACAAATGAAATGGGCTGAACGTTCCACAAAGGAGACAGTTCCACTAAAGCTGATAAAATATATTCCCCTTGATTTAATTCTCTTGAAGATTCCGGAAGCTGGCACCAGCTTGGTTATGTGGAGAAATATGTGTAAAACATATGTGTAACAAAAAGCAGCATTTGACTATATACCGTAAGTCTAGGAATTTCTACTCCTAACTGTAATGAGAAAAGGATGGCTACAGTCTTCCATTAACTGAATTTGTGAAGCACGTGGAGGTGACGTTATGATCAGAAAGGCCCACTGGATATAAATACATTTGAATAAGCCTTGAGATGCAGAATTATCACCGCTTACTTTAGAAGTATCTTTAGCTTCTGATCGGAAAAAGCAAATTTGATCAGGTTTCATGGAATCAACAAGTAGCTGGCCAGCAACTTGCAAGAAAAAGTGAAGGTGAATTTTTGTGGAGAGCCACGGAGATGACAGTGACAGTCAAATAAACAAAAGCATCCTTTTATCCCAGGAAACATCAAAAAGGTGAGAAAGAAGCACAGATTGACTCCACCCTAATTCATTGTAGTATGAGAGGGAAGGAGGGGTATCCAGGCTCTCAAGAACCTGCTACCATAGCCAGTATCATTATAGTCCCAGTTGGTTTCCTGATCTGGCCCATCTTGAAGGGCTGATATCAGCCTTGGAAGCCTGACAGAGATTCGCCCTCCTTCCCTCTCATGCTATAGAGAGTTAGGGGGAGGTCAATCTGAGCTTCCTTCTCACACTTTCACTGTTTCCTGGGCTCAAAGGGCACTTCTGTTTAAGTAACTGATGCGGTCTCTGCCTCATTCCCCAGGGTCACCTCTGGGGCTCACTCCTGTTATTGATATGCATTGGGTGCAATTGATCATCTGCTCTTACAAAACCTATGTGGAATGTGAATAATATAGAGAATGTCTGTGATGGAATGTGAGGCTGACCTTGGAGAAAAGAGGAAAGAGATGCTGCCTAGGGAATGATCAGCTAAAACCAAAGGGAGCACGATTTTGTTAATGTATCCTTACAATATATAGTAGAATTAGTTCATCTAGTGGTGTTTCCTGTCTGGTTTACCAGGAAGGGCTGACAAGAATTGTGCAAGTCTGAAAGTACAGATCCGCCACCCTCCCTATCTATTGTTGAGTGGCCACGCCTGGTCTCTCTGAAGTTTCTTCTGCAGACCGTTGCCCTTTCTTGGACTCCCTTTCCTTTTATCTGATCATTCCCTAGGCAGCATCTCATCCCTCTGTTCTCCAAGGTCACCCTCACGTTCCATCTCAAGGTCAATAGCCATTGTCCTGAATTGACAGATGAAGATCTCAATGCAGACTTACTTGGGAGGGTCTCTGTCACCCGAGGAGCAACTGTTTCTTCCGGTGTAAAAGGAGCTGTTAAGGAAATAAACTTAGTCAAGCCATGGAACACATAAATACGGAGAACTAATGCTGGGGACAAACACAGAATATTATAACTACTAAGTGAAATTAGTCTTACTCCCAAAGATGAAATTGAAGTGGTATGATTTCAGAACAAAACTGCTAGTAAGGTACAACTGCTTGTACTCTGACCATATCTCACTTTGACCTTTTCCATATTACTGATTTATTCTACAATGTCATATAATATCACCCAGCTAGAGCTAAATTCCATCCTATTCGTTGACCCACTGCTTAAGTTTGTCTAGAACATTTTGAATTTCCTCTCTTTCATTTAAAATATTAACCCCCACTCTCAGCTTGGAAACTCTGCAAAGTTTATCAGAGTTCCCACAACTCCTGCATCCAAGTCATTGATTAAATGTTAAACAGCAAAGGGAAGAGAGTCCTGTGGCACTCTGGAACTGCTCCTGGAGCAGAGTTGTAACGTCCGCTCAACGAGGAGCGCCCAGAACTGCCTGAGGCACCACATTTGCACCACTTGGAGCTTCCAGATGTTCTTCAAGGGCAGCCCCACGGACGGTATGCTGATTTATTTGTTTCTTTGTTTGTTTATTTATTTATTTATTATATTTGTATGACTGCCCATCTTAGAGCAGAAATCTGCGTGACTCACAACAATCCATTCTTTTCTCTTTAGTCTAGAAGCAGCGAAAGACAACTGTTTTTGGAGCTCTTAGATTCGTTGTCTTGTTCTTGTTTCAGAGTGTTTAATTTTGGGATGAAGGATTCAGACTTACCAGGTGGCACGTCTGATTCTGGAGGAGCTGCAGTAGGAACCACAAAAAAAAAAAAAGACATGGAATCTATAAATATTGGAGTAATAACACTGAAGCCCAAGATAAAACAAATTGTATGCAATATGTGCAACTTGTCTCACTTCCCAGCAGAATCCTGAAGTGTGATGTCTTCTGTAGTGAACTGCTTTATGGTATTTGTTTGAAAATTTCCAATTAACACTATCTCATACTAGTGATTTCCAGAGCTTAACGATACCACTTAGCCGTTGCTAATATTCAGCAATAACAGTTACTATTTACTGAGGCATCCCCATAAAGATGGTGGCTGGATTATTCTCATGTAATTAATGCCTGCATATTTCCAAGAACAAATACTTCAAAATTCACTGAGGAAAATTCAGGACCACCTCTTAAACTTTTTTCTAGTTTAGACTCAGTTAAAAGAATGGAATGTGAATAATATAGAGAATGTCTGTGATGGAATGTGAGGGTGACCTTGGAGTACAGAGGGAAGAGATGCTGCCTAGGGAATGATCAACTAAAACCAAAGGGAGCACGATTTTGTTAATGTATCCTTACAATATAGTAGAATTAAGTGCATCTAGTCATGTTTCCTGTCTGGTTTACCAAGAAGTGCTGACAACGATCTTGCAAGTCTGAAAATACAAATCTCCCACCCTCCCTATCTTTCGTTGAGTGGCCACGTCATCATCTGCAAAGTTAATCAGAGTTCCCACAACTCCTGCATCCAAGTCATTGATTAAATGTTGAAGAGCAAAGGGAAGATTGTCCTGTGGCACTCAAGCACTTCCCTCCAATCTCAAGTCATTCATGAGCATTCTTTGGGTGCAGTCATTCAGCCCACTGTCAAGCTACCTCGTAGCAGCATTTGGACACATACACTATGTCTACTGCATTCTCATCTACAAGGCTAATGTGTATTAAGAAGAAGATAAAATTAGTCTTGCATGATGGTCTGTCAGAACATGTCCTTGCTCTTGTTCATTATTCCAAGCGTTTTGAAGTGCTCACAAACATGCTGCCTGATATTCTGTTTGAGGAATGTGCCCAGTATAGATGTCAAGATAGTTGTAGTTAACCTGGGTGCTGCTGCTTCCCCAAGTTATGGATAACATTCCCTTAAAAACAGTTCCAGTATAAGGAAAACATCTAAACGTATTGTATTATTTTCTTTTCTCTCTCCGTTATGCTATTGACTTTCAGACTACAGAACACTTTTCAAAATGTTTCTATTAAATAGGATTACTTGAAGTTCTTATATAAGCTTCTGTTATGAAAAACTTATTCAATATATTACTTCATAGTGTTCAATTTTGGGATTAAGGATGTAGACTTACCAGGCAGCTTTTCTGACTGTGGAGTAGGAGTTACAACTAAAAGAAGAAATAATGCAAGGAATCTATAATTGCTGGGGTAACAATGCTGAAGCCAATCATTAAAAATTATATATAATTAGTGAAATTTGCCTTGACCCCCAGCATAACACTGAAGGGGTGAAATATCCAAAGAAATACCATTCAACCTGTTCAGTAGTGAACTGCCTATATTGTATTTCTTTGGACATTTCTCACTAACACTATTTCTATACCAGTGTTTACAGAGTTGATACTAGCCCCTAGCCATCATTATGACTCAATAAAGTCCATTTTCTTTACTGATATATCTTCATATTTGTGGCTGAAATATGACCTTAGCACTGGCATATTTAAAAAAACAATACTTTCAAAATTAATTGAGGAATGTTCGTGGCAACTGCATAATTCCCTCTCTTGAAGATTCTGGACCATGGGGCAGCTTTGGTGTGTCCAGTTAAATGTAACCTTTTCTAGGTCTATATAATAATCTTAATTGCCTGAGCAAAAAGTGAATGAGACAATTTATGATTATTCATTTGAGAATACAGTAGTGCTGAAAATATATGAGAAGATTCAAAACCTGGGTGTTGTCAGATATAACTTTAGCTATTTGTTTCACAGAATTTGGACATTGCTTTTCTTGTGAATATTCTCTCCTTCCATTGACAATTACCGCTCCAAGTGGCTTACAGCCACCCAGGCTCCAACACTTCAGTTAAATCCCCAGATGTTCCTTCCATTGAACCTTTTTACATAAAGTGCAATAAGTGATGTGAATTTAACAATCAATTACTGGACTACATTTTAGATCACTTATTAGTGCCTGGTTATAGAAAGTAAAAGTGTGCATTTTCCTGGGCAGTTCTTACTAGGGACCTCTTCTGACCCTGCATGTACAATTGTTTCTGCAAAAAATTCAGATTATAGAACATATTTGGGGGATAATCACACTGAAGCCAGACATGAAATAAAATGTATATACTAAGTGAAACCTGCCTCACTCCCCAGCATGACACTGGTGCGGTATCTTTAGTAGTAAACTGCTTATATATGATCTCTTAGCTCACTAAGGAAGGACCTTTGCATACTAGAGATTTACAATGTTTACAATATGAAACAGCCGCTCTCATGACTCAACAAAGTCTTTTTTCCTCAATGATAATGAGGAAATAAATAATATTTATTTATGATAAATATTAATGATAATGATGGATTAAAATGATAGCCATAGCCATGGAGCGAACAGTTTCACTGAACTTCTAGATGTGGAAGACCAATCCTGAACAAGCTAATTTTTTAGAAAACTGTAATTGGAATTTCTGATACCAATCACTGATGCATAATGATGATACCGCCCAGAGTCCCCTTGTGGGGGGAGATGGGCGGTGATATAAATCAAACAATAAATAAATAAATAAATAATACTTTATCAGAAAGTTTCAGCTTTGGAACGGAAAAAAGAAGTTGGCGACTCACCAGGACGACCTACTTATAAAGAAAGAAGATTTAAATGTCACTCCTAATGATTTATTCTTCATATTATTATTCTATTAATCCTACCATATATTTCAGTGAATAATTAACAAAAACTAGGATAACTATCCCTTTATCAGATTTAGAATCATCATCATCATCATCATCACCAACAACAACAAGCACAACAACTTTATTTACAGTCAGAAACCAGCTGTATATGTACACACACATGCACATATACACATACACAAGCATGCTTTTTAAAGGGACACCTAGACTATTAATTTCTAAAAACCAGTGGCTGTGGGGCAAAAGTATCTTTATAGAAATTTCTGGATACAAGTGTGGCAGCAGGAGACCTTTCTCCTGTTCTGACTGACCCATGGAATTTGACAATAGGGGAATTGTTAAATGGCTGATCCCCAAGTCATTTAGAAGGGCAGCACAATAAGACTGTGACTGTTTCCCCAAAAGGAAGAGGCACAGTCAATCTTGCATGTTGTTATGTCTTCCTTCAGCTAACACACATGGCAAAACATTAAAGCTCCCCTAGTGCTACACACATGAGAGATTAGATGGGAAGGTGGAGTGAACGATCTTCTGAAGGACCAGCACCAATAAAAAAAAAAAGGGGGGGGATCTTATTTGTCATACGCAAATAAGATCAAATATTGCATTGAAAAGCATAGTATCTAAGGTCAGATAATGCCTTTTCTCCAGGATGATTGAGAATTATCCAAAAGGGTCATGGAGGTCATAGATCCATCGCTGATGAGTAGTTAGGACCAGAATTTAAAGCAGCAGAGCCTTGTTCACACCACTAGAAGAGCTATTCCAGATTCTAGACATAGTAGAGAATTAAGCACTCCGTAGATTGTTTATATTTTCCAAGCTATCAGAAGATGAACTGCAGTAGTATAAGGAGAAGTGCAGAATGAGAATATATGCAAATCTTTGCCACACATTTTCCACTTGGTAGCTTCCAGGAAAATGCCAAACCAACAAGGGAGATCCTCACATAGAAGCAAATTTATCTCAGAAGGTAGATGCCCATCCATATAGCCAAACACAATTCATACGCAACAAACAAGGGTGGGGGGAAGTAAAATAGAGTACGATATATTATTTCACGACTGAAAATTGCATTAAAGCTCTGTGGTTTAGGCTCCAACTAAACAGTTAGTTGAGGAAAAGAATACTGTAGGGCTTTTTCTGGCAATAAAGGGATTTCTTCTTTGTGGGAGATTTTTATAGGTTTTATTCAAATGTCAAAAACCCATCATTCACACAGAGTAGCTAACCAGAAAGAATTGGCTTTTTGATATAAAAAGGAGGTCATGGAACTCACCACTTATTTCTTCAGGATGAGCTGTTCAGAAAATAAAATTATATGTAAATGATATCACTCATGTCTATCGTTGATACTATTATAATTGATCATTAAAAACTGCTCTGACTATAACTGCGGTGTGACAGTGAACAGAATTTTCTCAAAGCTATCATGAGGGGCAATGGAAAAGCAGAGTGGGAGGAAGGGAGGGATGAAATGATAACATAGGCAGAAATATGGCCACTTATATTTCCCAATTCAGAGCATTCCCACCAAATAAGGGAAATTCATGCATGACACCTTCCATATGTAATTTTGTTTTGGGATCAGAATAGTGAGTGAGGATCGATTCTGAACCACACATCTCAGTGCACATTGGCAGAGTAATGTGCATTTGAATGCTTGGCAGTTAAAACTCATTTCCACGTCAGAGCAAAATGGCAGGCTTTCCTAACATGGTTTTCTCCAAATGAAGTGGGGCTACAGCTTCCAGAAAGAAGGTAGACTATGGAAAGCATTCAGAGTCCTTTAATATTGTTGAAACTCCTGGACTAAGGGACATGCTTGAGTGTCTATTCTATTTTAATGTAACCCTCTTCAGTGTTATAAATTGTTCTTAATTCCTGAGCAGAAATTGAACATGGCAATTATTATTATTTAGTTGAGGGTAGATTTGCAAGCAATATTTTTTTAGACCTCTTGGAAAACAGTAAAGAGTGAGAGTACAAACTTACTTGTGACGTCAGCTGTTGGCCATGGATTTCTGAACATTTCTGATAAGAAAAAAACAAGAGCTGTTAATCTTTACCCAATACCTTTAGTTATTTAATTATTTCTCAGAATTCTTGCATTGCTTTTCATGTGATACTATCAAAGGAATTTATAATGAATAAAATATACTAAAACAGTATAAAATGCAAAAGAAATAAACAATGATTTGGGCAGCTGATAAAATCAAGGAGACATAAGCCAAAAGTAGATTTTCAATTTTTGAACAAAATACATTGTGGGAGCTCATTTCTTCTCCAATGGAAGTTTGCTCCACAAAGAGGATATTTTACGATGGCAAGTAAAACTTCTGCATACAGCTAAATGAAGACAAGCCACATTAACAGCTAGCAGGACTTCCTCGAGGTAGGTCTATATTAAAATATAAAAAGGTAAAGGTAAAGGTTTCCCCTACACAGTCGTGTCCAACTCTAGGGGGCGGTGCTCATCTCTGTTTCTTAGCCGAAGAGCCAGCGCTGTCCGAAGACGCTTCCATGGTCATGTGGCCGGCATGACACGCGTGGAATGCTGTTATTTTAATGTTATTAAAATATACCGGAGGTGAGACTGGCCCCTTCACTCCTGGCCTTTCGGAAGGCCCTTAAGACCTGGCTCTGCCGAGGGGCCTGGGACGACAGAGGCGGCAGTGCCTCCTGGGGTTGGCTGGCCCCGTAGTAATATGATCCATCCTACGGTCCCCCCTTCTTGGATTTTATGTAATTTATTATTATTATTGGATGTATTTTAGATATTGTTTTTGTATTTTTTAAACTTTCAATTGTTGTAACCTGCCCAGAGTCCCTTGCAAGGGAGATGGGCAGGGAATAAATTGAAATAATAAATAAATAAATAAAATAAATACTGTTCCTGATTGGATGTTTTCCACCAGGTTAGGCCTACTACTCTACAGCTTCAATTTGCCATCTTCTGCGCTGAACAAAGCACTGAATTGCAGTCATGCATTACTTGTCGTGAGGACTAAGTAGCCCAAGAATTCTTCTTAGAAATAACAGTAATATTGGATTTTGGACTTTGGACGCTTTGCTTTGTGTATCGTAGGGCTATGCAAAGCATTTGAAAGAGGCCCAGTGCTCATATGTGTTAGAATGAACAAAGCACAGAATGCTGTCTCTGTCTATGTGTGCATGGACATAGACAGGCAACATTTCCTCTGGGTCTGCCAAGAAAATGAAGTGGCTCTGTATGCACATTTGTGCCAAGGCAACTGGGGACACCTTTCCAAGCAGCTGAAGGAGGTTATATAAGCATGCAGAGGAGCAGAGAGTTCACAATGGATTGGATTAAGGGCTCTGGAGCTGCAGGTCGCCCAGGGCTGTGGTTTGTGCATTCTTGCTCTAGAAAGCTCTACAGATCTTATCTTCCTTGCCAAAATTTGTGAGTTCAAAAGAGACTGCAGAAGAAGCCAGAACATTATCTTGCTGGCACGCTTCCTTCTCTTCCCACAGGTGGCAAAGTCCAAAATAAGCCATGCCACCAAGGGAGGAAGGAACGTTGCTGGGAAGCCCTTTCCCACATTCCCTTCTAGTCCCAACTGGAGCGAAGCAAAAACAGAAGAGAGATTGCTCTGTATTTGAAGAGACTTCAGTATAGCATAAATTCCTGCAATGCCTTAAACTATTTATAGAGTTTTGAAAAATCCACAGCGTTTCTGAAGTAAGATGGGGTAAGTTCCCCTTTGTGTAATTCCTTTCCATGGGATTTAATTCTGAATAATATTGGCTGGATTGGAGTTATCGTACAGTCATGACCAATCTAAATCTCAAATCACAACTTTCAAGAGTTCTGAGATTCACACAGAGAAAGGAAACATATATCCTAAGGTAAAATGTCAGCAAAAATACCACATGGTAGGAAAAACATAGCAGCAAGTATCAGCAGTAGGCTTACCTCCTACATCGTAAAAAGCTACAAAGCCTTGGCCTTCTGTATAAGATTTTCTGTATAACACCACGGTGATCGTGCCTGAATAAGAGAAAAATGTCTTCTG
Source organism: Charina bottae (assembly GCA_023362775.1). Lineage (NCBI taxonomy): Eukaryota > Metazoa > Chordata > Lepidosauria > Squamata > Charinaidae > Charina > Charina bottae. The sequence continues at coordinate 58,802,972 of JALMGJ010000005.1, read as the reverse complement.
TATTCCTCTGCATACTCTCCCAAGTAGAGTTGATGAATGTGCGTCTCCATCATAGATAGCAATATATTCAGTAGCACAATCTAAGCTGAAGAGGGAAAAGTACACAGAAGTAATCACTGACAGGACAACAGTGTGTCATTGGGAACGAAAGCTCTCGGTTCCCCTTCCATGCAAAAAGGCCATAAAATGTCTGGGACTAAAAGGACTGAACAGTATTTGGAAGGAAAATACTTACTTGATATAACTAACGGTTAGTCTGATCGGCCTGCGATCAGGGGAGTTGATTCTCCAGAGACACTTTTGAACATTTCCCTTTCCAAGGTAATATGGGCCTTCAAAATAGCCCGTAACGTCTGAAAATGTCTCGCCACATCTAGAGGGTACTACAGCCATAAAACAAAAAGAGTTCAGTGACATATCTCAATAATATATTAAATTGCATAATATCTATTGTATAACTCTGTAAATTATATGGTGACAATTTAAACATTAATTTAATTTAAGAATTGTTAATATTAAATGATTAGGTTAGTATAATACTTTGATTACTGTATATATTTAATGAAATATACCATATCTAATACCTCTTAGTAAAAACATAGCTACCAGCTTCACTATGATCTGGAGGCTGACTCCTATAAGATGTGTTTTTTTAATCCCATTTTTCAATTTTTTTCCATATGCACTGTTGGGTTTCTTATGCCTTACAAAATTGGTCACTTTGGGCTCATGACAATCAGCACAAGCAGAGAGTTGACATAGACCAAGATACTGTATAATATGATAAAATTATTAGGGCACAGCTGTAAGAAGTAAAACATGCCCTTTTCCTGGGCATGTTTTATTATGTGTGAAGGCAAAGCAATAGGTGTCATTGTATTAATCCAAGATCTTGCATCTCTTGTAATATTGCCTATATTAGATATGTAACATCCTGTCTTGAAATACAAAACTCATGCTATTAGCAACATAGTAAAAGACTGGTGAACTAAAAATGTCTGGAAGCAAGGAAATTCAAGGCATTCTGCAATAGGTGCTTTTAATGAATTGAAAATTTGCCAATAAAGCTCATACACACCTTTTGAACATGTGCATGTCAGTTGCTTGCTGGCAAATTATTGTGCTAAAAAGTATTCTACAGTGCTGGCATAGCCAAGAATAAGTTTCTGGATTATATTATGTAGATGTTCTACTTACCTGTTGCAGAAAGATGCATTGGCATGGGAGTTGCTCCTTTAAAAAGAAGGGGAGAAAAAGGAGAAAGATAATTATTTTGCCATTACCTCATATGTGGTGGAAATTGAGTTTTGAATTAGTTTGATCATATTATGTTTTGTCTGTGTGTGTGTGTGTGTGTGTGTGTGTATTTTAGGTAGTAAACCATTAAAAGGGCAGCATAAACTTCTCTTCACTAAACCTCTCCTTGCTGGTCTATCATCAGGAAGGCACTAAAAGCAGCTTCCGGTGGGAACATGGCGGATTGAACAGCTGTGCCCGCAAGCTCCATGGGCAGAACTGGTATCGTGGCAGTTTTTTCGGGCTCAGGCTGGTTTCTCCTGAAGCCCAGGAGTGTTTTTCCGGATCAAGGAAAATGCTCGGAGTTGACCCATTCATCCTCCAGACGGTGAATTGCAGCCAGGAGATCGTAAACAGCGTTCGCAATCAACGGGTAAGACTTCGCCGGGAGGCTTGGACCATTTCCAAGACGCAGTGCAGCCTTAAAGGGACATTAAGTCCAGCCACTCCATTTCTAAAGCACCCAATTTATTTTTTTAAGTATTTGTACCCTAAGAGAGGCTTTCTACACTAAGGAGAAACGATCTCTCTTGGTGCTTATCATTATTTTTGTAATTAATTTTTTTTTAAAAAATTCTTTTTAAGTTTTGGATTTTGCTTTCCATCCAATATTAAGGATAGTTGAGAGTATATTATCATCTCCCTGTTATTATTTTTGTGCTAATTTTGAAGATCTTAGCATTTTTCCTACACGTTGAATCTTGTTTTCCTACACGTTCCGAACTTTTACTTTTCTGCCGCTACTTTCTCTGGGGACTGTCTGTTCTCTTATCTTAACTCAGTTCAGAAATTTTCCATTACCTTTTACTGTTGCCGGTTAAGTATCCAGGGGGCGCCATAATTTACTGCATGAGACATGGATAATCTTAACCAGGCTCTCTCTGACTTCCATCGAGACATTAAAGCAGATATTAAGCAGATTTTTTCTGATTCCTGCCAAGTTATTATGCAAGACATTCAGAGCATTGCGGAAAATATGTGGTCTAAAATGTACCATCTGGTTGAGGATACTGTGGACAAAATTGAAGAATTTAACAGCGATGGAAATGTCTCTTCTAAGAAAGAGATGGAGTCTTGTGTTGAAAAGCCGGATTAAATTGACAATGCTGAATTGAAGAAGTTTAACGGAGAAATTGAGTTGCAAGACATGAGTGAATTTGACTTTCTGATGGAATGCTATGGAAAAGAAGGGGTTATTATGTATGGGAGGTTTTTTGAAGAGAAGTCTGTGTTTGTGAGGGGAGTAGTTGGGCTGTTTGATTTCTTTAAGAAAATAGCTCTGTGTTTATTACGGGGATATGTAAATACTTTGGTCTATTCTGAAGTGGGTTAAGGGGCTAAAATATTCATCTGGATGGTCTTTTGGCTTTGGATGGTTTTACTTATCGTTAATTATTGGGATTAAGATTATTAAGGTTTTTTAAAAATAATAATATTAATTCATGTTTCTTGTATTATTAATTATAATGGCAATTTACATGCTTTTTTATTTTTGATTTTTATTACAGTAGACAGGAATGTATAGAATAGTAGTAGGAAGGGAATTAAGTAATTGTTATTTTGGGGGGGAAGTTGATTAGGTGATTTATACTTTTTCTTTTCTTTTAATATAAGGGGAGGGAGCAATGGTATTAGTGATTTTTATAACATGCTAAGGGGTTAACTTATAGAAATAATGTGATTTTGGTTTAATATAGAGTAAGGGATTGATTATGAAAATTGCTGTATATCCTTGATGTTTAAAGCTGGAAGTCATTTCTTTTTGTAATCTATTTTAAAAAAAATTATCTTGTGTTTTCACACTGTTTTAGTTCTTTTTCTTTCTCTTTGTAGTTTTTTGTTTCCTGTATCTTTTATCTTTTTTTGAAATTTAATAAAATTCTTTTTTTAAAAAAAGCAAAGCATAAAAAGCTTGAGGGCTTTCATAAATGCATCTGGGATAGAATTTGGAATTGGAATCTTTGGAACTCATGGAAAAAAAATATCAAATCTAACCATGCTATTCATTCCCATGCACTGGTATCTCAGTTGTTTGGTTTGTAATTAATTATGCTTATGCTAGCTAATAAGACAAGAATTTTAATCTGTAGCTATTGGTTACTTGGGAGATAGCTAGCTCTTGCGCTAGGAGAAATAGAATAAACAGGATAGATTTTCCTCACCCCTTAAATTTTCACTCCTTGCAGTGCAACGCCTAGCTTTATTTTATTGGCTTATACAGTAGTCAAATCCAAATTTTAAAAAAGTAGAACAATATGATGCAGATCAAGTTAAGGACAGAAATCGGAGGCTGTTGTAGATAACCCTTCGGTTAAATGATGATCAGGCCCAGCACCTCCTGATGGCAAACATGATCAAGCAACACGTTACTACTCTCCTGGAGATTTCAGGCGAGAGATCTGCAAATAAGAGGTATGTGGGTTCTGAGTGCCAAGTACAGTAAAGGAGACAATGGAGTGGGACATGTGCTGCTGATTCCATAGCTGATTCAGGGACAATGCAGATGAAATATTATGAAATCTTCCTTCCATCACCTCTGGAGGTGAAGCATTAAATTCTGCAAGTGTAAGTGCTCTTCTCTAGGTAGCAGAGTTAATGTCTTAAGATACTCGGAGGACATAAAAGGGCTATGGTCCCTAGTAGAGGGGATTTCTGGATCTAATTCTCTGTATATCCAAATCAAGGACTTTCTGTTTAACTTGGAGCACAGCTCTGTCGAAACCAATGGATACTAAAAATGGAACAGAAATGCAGCAAAGGAAACAATCGCAGGCACTATATTCTTCCACGCAGATAGAAACTTATCATCAGAAGTCAGATGAGCCAGCAATTCATCCTCAAAGGATTGACTCAGCCAAAATTTTAGGAGACAGATTTAATTCTATCCAAAGTAAGATATTTGGAGCAGCGTAAGAGGCCTCCCAATAATTGTAATAAATTTTCATTTGATTACACTTTCGAAGTATGATATTAAATGCAGAATTAAGTACCAAAGAAGAAAAACTCATAACTTTTCTATTAAATAATTTGATTGCAGCTACACTGAAATATTCCTGCTCAAGCTGGCATACGTAACATTGGATTTGGCAACCTTTATAGCCTGGGTTGCAGCCTCATGAATGAGGTTGATGCATTCAGAAAGTAGAGGACAGGAGTAAAATAACTAAATATTTGAATTTTGTTATCTGCTTAATATGAAAGCAATTGATTTCGCATTTGTGCTGGCAGCATCTCTGAATGAGAGTGACTCATTTCCAACCCTTGGCCTGGTCATATTTGTCAATGCTAAGAGGAAACAATGAAGAGTGTGTATATTTTGCAATGTCCTCTCGTCTGTACTTACAGTATGTCACAGAGGTCGTATCTTTAAAGAACATTTGTGGTATTGAATCAATTCCATTAATAGTATGTGACACTTACCAGATACTGTAGATGCTGCAGAAAAAATAAAAATAAAATTTATTTAATATCTACAAGCACATTGCTACATTTTTGGAGATCCTGTAGCAATCTTTAAACAATCTACTTTATTTGGGCCACAGGAGTTAATGTCTGTTTAATTTCTAATATCCCTGGCATATTAAGCCCTAATATAAAGCTTCCTGAAAACATAGAAATGAAGTTTATGTTCATTCAAGAAGTATATACCATGCTTTACAATATTGCTTTCTTCATTGTATACCTATATTCAAACTCACATATTGAAAATGAGAGCTGTGATGTCTTGCATGTGATATCTATTAAAGTTTATCACCATCTCTTGTTGTAGGAATTATAAGCCAATCATGTGAATAGTAATAAATGAATGAGTCCTTCCAATTAAGAAACACACAGAATGTTGGCAGAGCACTCTTCTCCTATCTAGCATTACAATTCTGATTGGCTAGAAATGATTGGAATGTTTATTCAAACACATTTGGATGGTACTGAGTTGAAGAAGCCTATGACTTTTCAATTTACAATAAAATCAGAACTGGTAAATAACCATGAAGAAGCAATATTCATATTTCTGAAAAGTCTACCATCTTTGCTATATTAACTTGATTCTTTTAATTTCATTTGATTTATGTATTTTAACTATTCCCATGATATATCTTGAATACAATAAAAAGAATATAGAATTTCACATATTTAACTTTAATTATGAATTCTTCTCAAAAGGCAAATTATTCTTACTCTAAGGGATTTTTATTCTGAGATTCATTATCTTTACACAGAAATTCTTAAGGCACTAGCCTTAAATGCATTGCATGAGATCTATTGATTGGGGACACCAAAAGCATGGTATTTGTCTAACCTTAAATAGCTGCATGTATTCTTCACAATGGGCAATTGTACGGCAAATAGGAAAATATCTTACTAACTTCTGCTACCATAGGCTAAGAAAAAGACCTTTCAAGTGCTGACCAATGTTTTTTTCTAACACCTTACCCCATTCCAGCCAGCCACATCTTAGCTCCAAGTTTTGCTATCACTACCCAGTTTGTGACTTTGTGGATTTTTGGGATAATAACTTAGATCAAAATATATTTCAATCATAGTTATCATTTACTGCAGAAAGAAAGAAAGAAAGAAAGAAAGGAAGGAAGGAAGGAAGGAAGGAAGGAAGGAAGGAAGGAAGGAAGGAAGGAAGGAAGGAAGGGCTTAAAAAGTATGATCTAATCAACGTTGGGCTGAGTCCACTGCTTAGAAATTAGTATTAAATTAGCTGAATCGATCATTGTTTTCCTTGAGTTGTAGTCTGAGGTTTTCATCCCATCACCTGTTGTAAGATGAAACCTGAATCTGGTTGTGCAGAAATCAGTAAAATACTTGCAGCAATCTGTGCTTAGATCTGCCACTAAATTGATAATAGGAAAATCTCTAGCCTTAAAATGACTTTTTTATTGCACAATACTGGAAAAGCTCCATTTTGTGCATCTTATACTGAGAGGTGTAATTGCACAGAAATTGTCTTTTAGGGCAAATATGATGGATTGAATAGTCTGTGGCTCGTGCTGATAGAATCACAAAACTGCAACAATAATACAAACAAACAAGTTAGTCAGGTCTATCTTGTCCTTCTGCTTACAGTGGAATTCATAATCTAATCCCATTCAAATGTCTCAATTCAATTTCTGCTGTTTAGTTACTTCTAAGTAAGTAAGGTTCAGGTTTAGTCATCACCAACGTTAGCTAAATATCTAGTCAGCCCATAATCTCTAGACCAAATTATATAGTCTGAGTGGTGGATATAGATTAGGAGGGCCGAGTTTAGATGGCGACGGAGCAGCTCCTTCTGATATTTTATATGTTCTATTCATTTTTATAAACAGCCTAGCTACACATCTTAATTTTTATCTAGCTTTATTTTATAAACACATTCTCCGCAAGAGATATTCTAAAACTGAACACCAAGTTCCTAAAACATCATACAGGCTTCAGTTACGACGCGATGACACTGAAGCAATGGGGAAGAACAAGAAACGCAACAGGACTAGCCCAGGCACTCAGACTCTACCCAAACCTACAAAGCAGCCAAAAATTGAGGACTATGCGATGGACAAGAAAACTGTGAGTAAAAATAACAACAAAATAGGTCCTCTCTATTCCATCCCTACCTCCAACAGTTATGATATGCTGAACTGGGATTTGGAAACAGATATTGAAAAACAACAATTATTAGAGCTGTCCTCTACTTTGCATGAGGGATCAAACCAACTGATTGAACCCCTGTCTTTACTACCTTCCCCTGTTGTTAATACATCTCTGATGGGGGAAGAGCAAGTTAAGCAATCTCCAAAGGAATTTACAACAGGCTTTGCTGCTAGACAATGCTTATTAACTGCACAAACTGTAATTTCAACTTTTGAATATTTAACTTCCATAAACACAAAGGTGGACTCCTTAAAAACAGCCTTTGAAAATTTTGTGCAAAGTTATGGAGATAAGCTAGCAGCTTTTAAAGTAACTCAAAACATCGGCACCAATTCTGAATTGTTTATGGACAACCAAAGGAAACAAAATTGTTCAGAAGAACAAATTAAGATTTGCAAGGTCAACCAAAACCAGGCAGAGTTTACAGCCTTACCTTCTACCAAAGAGATAAGCCCAAACAAGCACAACCGCACACTTCAAACAAACCAAGTTGCTCTAAGGATTAACCTCAACAGATTTAACATTGGACGCTGGTCCACCAGAAGAGCTATTATTCTATCACTTGGCTCACTTCTTCGATGCCAGCATCATATGATTGACCTGAGTGCTGTTGAATGGCTTCCTAGTATGACAGGTCATAAACAAATTTTATTGTCTTTTAACCATTCTACCATTCCCTGTATGCTGTTCAAAATGAAATCTTTTCTTTCCACTTTTCAAATATGCCCAAAGTGTGTTTTCTGAGATGAAAAAAGGACTGCACTTTTTGGTTTAACATCTCAAGCAGATACTCCCCTGCCTCATGCCACGGGCAGCGTGCCAAATGATAAAAACCACAGCAACCCAGCACCTCTAGCGTCCTTGACAAGACACTGCCCACATAATCATATTGAAATGATGGAAGAAAAAATTGGCACTGATGAAGCTCTAGAAACAGGACTAATTAACTCTTTTGAAGCCTTACCAAACTGTGAACAAGAAGAAATACTGAGACGACTGGATGAATTCAAACAAACACTGCTGCTAACCCGAGAAGCAGCTAAACCTCTAATTGACTTGATATCTTTGGACCTTTCATCTGACAGCAACTCTGCAGAAAATTTTTATAAACTCTCTGAACCTTGCAATCAAACAACTCAGTTAAAGAAGGAAAATAACCTACATCCCAGCAAGTCCACATGTTCTTCTATTCCAAAACAGCCCAAATTGACTCCTTCTTGTCCTGTTTCAGATAATGACAATTTGCTTCATTCTGTACTATCTGAGGGCCCTGATCAGAAAATAGGACAAAAGGAAGTTGTTGTATCAAGAGTACACTCTAATCAAGATCTTCAGCTTGCAAATCCAGCCACGCCCAGAGACTGCAAACTAATCAACAGCCCAAAGTTGCTGCCTGCTAATGATTCCCATGCTGATGAGAACATCACCTCAATATCTCCAGTATGTCTTCTCACACCAAGACAAGAGCAGAACACTCTGAATGTCACCAATTGACTTGCTTCTAAGGCTCCAGGTCACATAAAAGCCATTTCTTGGAATATTGCTGGGTGGCACAATAAATTGGCGGACACTTGTTTTGAACAGTACCTGTCGGAATTTAACATCATTTTATTACAGGAGACATGGTGCCTGGATATTTCTTCTCCTTTCTTGCCAGGATTTTGCTCATATAACATCCCTGCCACTAAATTGGGTTTGTATGGAAGAGCAAGTGGTGGGTTATCAATTTTGATCTCAGCTGATATGAAAGGAATTATACAACAAGGGGATTGGTCAGACTGTGATTATATCCAGGCAGTCCAGATAGATAGCAAATACTTTGGGTTATTTATTTGTATTAACGTCTATTTTCCAACAGGACGGAACCCAGATCTGTGGCTCAAGGTCTGGTCCTCCCTGCAAACCCTTTTGGAGAAAGCTGAACAAATATTACCAAATGCAAATATCCTTCTGGCTGGTGATTTCAATGCCAGAATCGGCAAAGATATAAGCAGTTATGTTAGGAAGACGCAATTTAGTCCAGAGGATGAATCGTATTTGCCCTGGTCCTCCATGGACAAGTTATTAAACAAAAAAGGGGTTTCCTTATTGAAGCTGGCCTTTAAGTATAGGCTGTACAGTTTCCATGGCTCCAATTTTGACAGTTCTAATGGACATTATACTTTTCTAAGCTCATTTGGAGCCAGTATCATTGATTACATCTTGGTTTCTCCTGCACTTCTTTCCCAGATTAGTTCCTTTGATGTCCACAACAGAACAGAGAGTGACCATCTACCCTTGGTTTTGACCCTTTTGGCTTATAAGGCCCCACCCCGAGAGGCACTATAATTTTGATGGCATCACCCAGGCTAAACATCGTCTCAGATGGAGCCCTAATCTCAGTGAGAAAATCACTGCTTTTTTAAATACCCTACAGATGCTGAATCAAAGGCATCTCGCACTCCAATCCAACTCCAATGAATACTATATTTTCAGTTCAATTAACAGTGCACTAAGCTCCCAACTTACTACTACCTGTTATCCTAGAAGGAATAATATAAGGAAGGGATGGTACAACCAAGATTGTAGAAATAAAAGACAAGCCTTGAGAAAACTACAGAGGACAGTCAGAGAGGAAAGGATAGATTCCTTGATTCAGCTATTGATCCAATTTTGATCCCAATATAAGGAATTATTAAAGATTAAGAAGTTATCTTATTATAGAGATCAATGGAGGGAACTTGGCCTCAGCTTAATTCAAAACAATGAGAGGAAATTTTGGGAATTGGTGGCTAATGGTATTTCCACACACAGCACCATGCCCCATGCATGTATTTCAGCACAAAGTTGGACCCAATATTTTCCCTCCATTTATAGCTGCTCACATACTGAGCCAATACCAATCTCTACTGAATTAAACACATTACCAGAGTGGCTAGCTGTCACAAAATCTGAGTGTAAGCAGCTGATTTCAGCCTTGGCCCTTGGAAAAGGCTCCTGGAGAGGACATGATTCCTCCAGAGGTATATAAGATGAATGATTCTTGGTGGGTCCCCATCCTGACTAGACTCTTCTCAGAAATAGATAAAACATGTGTTGTACTTCCCCACTGGAAACAAAGTATAATATACCCAATCTTCAAAAAGGGTAATCGGCAAGAACCTGCCAATTATTGCCCAATTAGTCTGCTAGACATTTCTTCCAAGCTCTATGCCAGACATCTCTTGAATAAACTAGAAGATTGGGAGGAAGAAACAAAACTCTTTCATCCAGAACAGGCAGGGTTCCGAAAAGGACATAGCACAGTAGATCACTGTGCTACTCTGAAGGCCCTTATTCAGAAATATACCAATGGGCATACAAAACATCTCTACATAGCTTTTATTGATCTCACCTCTGCCTTTGATTCTATTGACAGGTCTCGACTATGGGAGAAATTAGTTAGGACAGATATTGATAAGCGCCTTCTTAAATTAATTATAGAACTATATACCAACATTACAGCTAGGGTAAGAACGGGTCCACAAGGGTCCTTGTCAGACCCCATTTTATTGGAGAAAGGAGTTAAACAGGGCTGCCTACTTGCTCCCTTTTTATTTAATTTTTACATTAATGATATTGTAGAGGTCATGAAGTCACAAGGTTTTTTCTCCCCTTCGCTCAATGGATAGACAATCTCAATATTAATGTACGCTGATGATATGGCTCTTATTTCCTATACTGAGATTGGCCTCAGAAGATTATTGGCCAGACTAGCTGCTTATTGTGGAATGGAAAAATTGAAGATAAATTACAATAAAACTAAAGTCGTAGTTTTTGGCAAAAGTAATATTAAACATAGATGGACAATTAATGCCCAACTAATAGAGCAATGTCCCTCTTTTAAAAACCTGGGCATCACCTTTCATAAGTCTCTTTTGCGGAAAGTACATTTATCTAATGCTTTGGCAACTGCTCAGCGAACAGTAGGTGCCATTTTGAAATTTTTCTATTCTAAAGGAGGGCAATTGGTAGCCCCTGTACTTAAAATATTCCAAGGCAAGGTGATAGCCCAGATACTGTATAGGTCTGAGATTTGGGGGTGGGATGAGAAGGTCATTGCCCAATTGGAAATAGTCCAAAACAACTTTATACAGAAGATCTTAGGCCTCCCCCAGGGCACCCCTGTTGCCTATTTAAGGATGGAGGTAGGACTACCTTCCATCGCTGTTAGAATACACCTTGCATTGTTGGGCCACTATAAGAAATTAGAAAGCCTTCAAGAATCCCATCTCGCCAAACTCTGTTTCATCCATTACACAGCTGGAAATCAGTGGACTAAACTTTTGTCACCCATTTTACAAATGTATTCCCTGCCATCTTTGGGAGAACTCAGAACTTGGAATAGAGAAAACATTAGAGATTGGCTTTTTGAAAGGGATGCCAATAAAGATGCAATTACAGTACAATCATCCAAATTTTCATCCTGGTACTATCATTATAAAAAACATAGATGCCTCTCACAGTACCTGGTTAACATAACCAGTGTGCCACTGAGAAGGGCTTTAACATCCCTTCGCCTGCAGACCATGCCCTCCGCATATCTCGAAGGGAGGTTTTGTAAGCTCCCTGTCGAACAATGCCTCTGTCCTTGGTGTTGGTCAAGTGGAGGATGTTATCCATTATGTCCTCCACTGCCCCATTTATAACGAGATCAGGGCTAAATTATTAATGACTGATGAACTCAAGGGCTCTGATGTTGAAAAACTGACTTATCTTCTTGCAGATGTGTTCCCAACTGTTAGCAACCAAGTTGCTACTTTTGCTCTGCTCTCACTTAAACTTAGGAAGAAATATTTAAGCTCTTAGTTGTAGCTCTGGCTCTGTTTTGCTGTAACCCTTTTCTTATATATTTAATGCTTCTTTTATTATTTTATTTTATAATTTCATTTTATTGTTTTAATGTTATTATATTTTATTGTATTTTATTGCATTCTTATGTTATGACCTGTGGTTACAACAATAAACTTTACTTTACTTTTACTATATAGATTACAATAGATCCCAACTGTCTCAGGAAGTAGCAACACTTAGGAGAGCTTGGCTGATCTTGGAAACTACGTAGAGTCATCCCTAGTTAGTACTTGGACAGGGATTACCTGTGAATACCATGGCCTTTAGCTAGATTAGGAAGGAAAACAAATCTCTGAAGGAGGCAGTGGCAAACATCCATAATGTTCCCAAGAAAACTGCACTAGAACTACATTCTAGTCATTGTACCAAAATGTTGACCAGTTCAAACAGTCTGTTCTTCAGTTCTTCTTTATTATTTAGCTCATGTCCAGCCTTGCATATGGAGAGAATACAATAAATATCCCTTTTACCCAAATCAAACCCAGCACATTACCTGTAGCTGAAAGTAGTAGCACCCAAAGGAAGATCACTGTGTGATCCATCTTGGGGAAAGATTCCAGAAGAATTTAAAACAATGATCCTCTGGCAGGGATCACCTGTGAATATATACAGTGCAGAGTCTGAAACTTGATCTGCATTTTTTCATCAGCTCATGTGAAAAGGATGTTATCTTGAAAGTACTTCAGGATGCCAAATAATGTTTTCTAAACTGTGCCAACAGTATAGATGCATACAAATGGCATTTTCCTTATCGTTTAATTTGTATACTTATTGTATAAACAGTCTTGACAATGAAGCCCAGATTTGTCATCTTATTTCCTCTCTTTTTTGGTAAGTGATATTTTCCAGGAAGAAAGGACCCAAAAGATCTATGGATCTGAGGTGGTATCAAATGAATAGCAGCAGTACACCATAAATCCTCCGAGCTACTCTGCATAGATGGGAACATTCTCCATATCAACCAAGATTATAAAGTTGTGGCATGCTTGGCAAGTGACAACATCTTAAGAGGACATTTTTATTCAACTGCCTCATAGAAAATGATAGAATATAAAGGGATGATATCCAAAGAATCATGATATTACTTCAGTGTGCTCAACAGGAACTTTGAGATTTCATTTTCTGAAGTCCCAAATACTGTAGACTGTGGAGTCCTTGGTGCTCTCTGAGCCTTGCTATTTTCTTGCAGATGTTTCATTGCCAGAATAGGCAACATCTTCAGTGCGAAAAGGGAGTGGGACTTGCTCTCTGTTTATATACCATGGCTTGTCCTGCTTGTGTTGGTGGAGGTGTTGTTCTCCCCTTAGGCTGTAGTGGGTTGGGTGGTCAGGCACTTTTTGATAAAGTTGTGTGGGTATCCATTTTGCTGGAAGATGCTGTATAGATGATCTGTTTCCTTTTTCTGGTGTTCTGGGTTGCTGCAGTGCATTAGTGCTTGTCTAAATAATGTTCTTACACAGCTTCTCTTGTCGGAGGTTGGGTTGTTGCTTTGATAATGGAGCACTTGGTTAGTGTGGGTAGATTTCTGGTTGACTTGTGTTTCTAGAATGCCATCATTTCATCTACTGATGAGGATGTCCAAGAAGGGTAGTGTGTTGTTGTTTTCTTCTTCCCTTGTGACCAACCTACTACAACCAGCCTCCTTCAGCCTATACCCTCCCAATCAGTTTCTTAGAACAGCAGCTTCATTGCAACTAAACAAGATTTGCTCCTCCATAAACATTGTTTTGAGAAGGTCCTCAGAGTGTCTCTTTGTGAGAGCAGCCATTTCTTTGGGCATTGCTTTGATGATCCATCCAGGGCTGCCTAACACAAGGTAAGTAATGCTGCTGCTGTTCTAGAAGTAATGCATGGGAGAGAGTAGCAAGTCCTCCTCTTGACTTAGGTGAGACTTTTGTGTTTGTGCCTTCCTGGCTTAAAACATTCTTACACAGTTAGTCTGAGAGTTCAGAGACAGGGTTTCAGTGAGTAAATACTGTAAATAAATAAAGTTTACAAAACAGGATCAGATACTATTGTATAGACATTGATCCAACACTGGCTGTTAGAAATTGAGCATCTATTATATATATATATATATATATATATATATATATATATATATATATATATATATTATATATATATATATATATATATATATATATATATATATATTTTATATATATATATATATATATATATATATATATATATATATAATATATACTTATATTACTACATTTCTTGGTTTAAACACTCAAATGCCTATGCTGCCTGGGTTTACAGTAGCAATGTTTCTCTGAGACCTTGTGTCTCACTGCAATCCGAACCTGGGCCTTCATTTGCAGAGTTCCCAGAATTGGCTTTATACATGATACTTCAGGTCCATCTTTCAATGGAGACTCTTTCAGGGAACATATGAGAGTCACAACATGCTCTATGTGCACCCAACCTTAGAGGAGAATTGGAGTAGAATCCTTTCATTCAGACCTTGCTATTCAGCACAGCAAATGTAGAAGCCAAATGAGTGGGAAAAGTACTTATTTATTTATTTATTTATTTATTTATTTATCATTTATTTATTTATTCGATTTCTAAAGCCGCCCATCTCAACAAGTGACTCTGGGCAGCTTACAACAATAAAAACCATAAACAGTTAAAACAATCACAATTAAAACAATTAAAATACAAAATAAATATACATGACTGCCCAGTAAGCAATGTATGGATGTTAATATAGCCAAGAAACGGGACCATTCCCACATTCAGGGCCCCAGGCCTGGGCACATAACCAGGTCTTCATGGCCTTGTGAAAGGCAAACAGGGTCAGGGACATCCTGGTCTCTGAAGGGAGATTATTCCACAGGGCATGGGCTACGGCATAGAAGGCGTGCCTTCTAGTCCCCGTCAACTGACATTCCTTGGCTTATGGGACCCATAGCATACCCAGCCTACCAGATCGAATTGGACGGGTAGAACCAACTGGGAGAAGACGGTCCCGTAGGTAACCCAGTCCCAAGCTATGAAGGGCTTTAAAGGTGACAACCAGCACCTTGAATTGCACCCGGAAGCACACCGGCAACCAATGCAGCTCACGAAGCAGCGGTGTTACGTGCGTCGAATATCCGACTCCATTTACTACCCGGCAGCTGCATTCTGCACCAGCTGAAGCTTCCGAATGCTCTTCAAGGGCAGCCCCATGTAGAGCGCATTGCAGTAATCCAGACGGGAGGTCACGAGGGCATGAGTGACTGTGAGCAAGGCCTCTCGGTCCAGGAATGGGCGCAGTTGGCGCACAACACAACAAGGTGTGCAAAGGCCCTCCTAGCCACGGCTGCCACCTGCTCTTCCAACAGGAGCCATGAGTCTACGAGGAATTAGCTTGAATTACTTGTTTTTTAAAACTGTATCTTTTCATATTTCCTCATATTTGATCCTGTCTAATAGAGCAGAACATGAAGAAATTACTGTCAGTACCAACAGAATAAATAAAATATTTCTTGCAGCCCTTGTTCCTTACATCAATCCATGAAAGTAGTTACCCTAATAACTCAAAACAAACAAGATTGTATCATTTCAAAACTCAGAACTTTCTCAGAGTTGTTCCATATTAATTATTAAGCCTGTGATTATCAGTCCTGAAACCAAAGTGGTCTGAAACCACTTTGAAATTAAATTAAGAGGGGAAAAATCAGCCATAGGCTATAATGGAAAAGTATCATAAACTAGGAGCTGCTTCATTTTTTAATGTTTTATTTTTTTGGTAGAAAGAGAAGAAGATATCTAGGGTAGTAGACCCTTTAGGGGACAGTAACCCTGCCAAGCATCAGCTGGATACCTTCAAGTATTTCACTGCAATATATATTTGACATATTTCCCTTTCACTCTTTTAAGGCTGATATAGCAGGAATGAAGAAAGGACAAAATGGGATGGGGTCTTATGCCACCATGCCAGCCTCTGAACTCAGCCCCCAGTCCGTGTGATTGGCTCCTGCCTGCAAACCCCACCCCCAGTCCACGTGATTGGCTCCCGCCTTCAAACCCTGCCCCCGGTCCGTGTGATTGGCTCCCGCTTGCAAACTCCACCCCCAGCACACACAATTGGCTCCTGCCTGCAAAGTCCACCCCCCGGTCCACACGATTGGCTCCCGCCTGTAAACCTCGCCCCCCAGTCCGTGCAACCTTTAATGACATAAAAATTCATGGTATCTAAAGCTCCTTCAGCATCGACGGGCTGCTGTAAGTAGCCTAGTGAGCGCCGGGTGATCATGTTCCTCCAGATGCAGATGGAGAGGATGGGCCCAGCGGGGCTGAACTTCTCATAGAGCATGGCCTTGGTGACATCAGGTTGCAGGTCGTCCATGTACAGCGAGGCCATCGGGTAGCTGGGGGCACTGGGGATGATACTGGCGGGGTGACAGGGAGGGGGAAGAGGTGGCTGTGTAGATTCGCGAGTGCCGAGGAGGCCGCGATGGGCTGGTGGGTTCTAAAATCAACAGCTCGGTGGCGGCAGTTGGTGACTTGCTCAAGTGCTCGGGGCTGCTTGTGGGAGGAGGAGCAGGTGGTCCTGCTGCTGCTGCTGGCAGCTCTTCTTGCTGCTGCTGCATGGATGGAGGTGGTTTGGGCAGGTCTCCTCTGGGCTGAGCCAGGTCCGGGACTTTGCTTCGCTTCACTGGGTTATTTTATACTAAACCGGCCGGTTGCAGGTGGGGGCGGGTGGTAAGGCAAGGGAATTTTGAAAAATAAAATTTGGATTTTAAGATATTTTTGGATTTTTAAAGGTTTTTTTTCTTCTAGTAGTAAATGGTGTAGCAGAGCTGGTGTGTCCGGGAAGGGCCAGAGCATACGCACTGTGCACACAGCACCGTCATCGACCAGGGGACAAAGGGCAAGGACAGAGGGGATGGAGGCCCACCACTTCCCCGTCCCCCTCTGGCTTGGCCAAGGGAGGGAGGAGAGTCACTGCTGCTGCCGCCACCTACGAGCAGGAGAAGCAGGAGCCAGCTGCGCTGGGGGGCTTCAGCCGCACTACTCCGCCCCTTGCTGCCCACTGGGCAGCAAAGGGCAGTGTGGTGCAGCTGGATCTTCCCAGTGTGGCTGGCTCCTGCTAAGGATGGAGGCCCACCACTGCCCCAGCCACTTCGGGCTTGGCCAAGGGAGGGAGGAGAGTCGCTGCTGCCACCACCACCACCGCGCAGAAGAAGCAGGAGCCAGCTGCGCTGGGGGCTTCAGCCGCACCACTCCACCCCTTGCCGCCTGCCGGGCTGTGGGAGCTCCAGCAGCCCAGCAGGCAGCAAGCGGTGGCATGGTGTGGCTGAAGCCCCCAGTGCAGCCGGCTCCTGCTGAGGATGGAGGCCCACAACTGCCCCGTCCCCCTCAGGCTTGGTCGAGGGAGGGAGGAGAGTCGCTGCTGCCACCGCTGCCACCGCACAGGAGAAGCAGGAGCTGGCCATGCTGGGGGCTTCAGGCGCACCACTCCGCCCACCCCCACCCCCACCACTGCCACCGCCGATGAGCAGGAGAAGCAGGAGGTGGGCGGCAGCACAGCGCTATGAGGTTTTGACACCTCCCAGGGGAGCAGTGGTGGTGGCAGGGAGAGGGACAGTTACAGGTGGAGGTGCTTGCGGAGGGGCTGCTGCCAAGCGGGAGAGGCAGCTCCTCGGGCCCCTCATGGGGAAAGGCAGTGCCATGGCTCCACCGGGCTCGCCTCTCCCTCCTCAGCTGTGGCGCCTGACTAACTCTCCTCCTCCAGACATGGTTCAGGCTGCAGCCCAGCAGGCACATGCATCCCAGCCCCGCGGACCCCGCAGCGGCTGGCACAGGGTCTCTGCCCTACCTCTCATGCAGTGCCGCTCAGCCCCTCGCGGAACACCACCCCACCACCTGGCTTGGCCGCCATCCAGCCTCCCCAGCACTGACATTGGCAAGGCGAGACCTGGAGGGGCGTCTTCTGGGCGGGATTCCCCGAGGCAGGGTCTCTGGCTGCAGGTATGCTGTCTTCCAAGGCTGGGTCCGGGGCAATGACGAGCCAGGGCACAGTTACTGGTTCTCGGCCGGTGGCAGACTCTGTCAGGTGGCACGTGGTGGTGGGGAAGCATTCCTCAGTAGACGTCTGGTGCCGGCTGCATTTGGCCATTTAAGGTTGGAATCTCGCGCCGTTTGTGGCTGGGACCCAATTGGCCGAGCAGCGCACTGATTGGTAGCAGGGCTTCTTGTTCCGGGCTGCCTCCAATCAGCAGCTCTGGTTCGGACCATGCCAGCTTCTTCCGGAGGTCGGCTCATCTTCCTCTGACTGAGTCCGAATATGGCATGGTGGTGGGGGGCTAACCCGCTCTTGTCAGGCTTACTCCTGACTCAGATTTTTCAAAAACGGGACAAAATCGAGATTTTGACTATAACGACGGGACGCTCCAGAAATGGTGAAATAACAGGACAGTCCAGTTTTCTCATATGAAATTGGTAAATTGGGTTTCTCTACAAAGCAAAAGTGTTTTGGCAAATTGCATCCTTTACAAAGTGAAGGCCTCTCATGGTGACGTGAAGTGCAGGTGCAAGATAACAACTGTCATGTGTGTATTGTTTTGGCTAGATTGCATGGGAACAAGGTCTCCTGAATCCTTCCGTGGGAAGCCTGCTCCAGGGGGAGCAGAGGGAGGGGAGGAGATCACGTGCTTGCTTAGATGCAGCTCTGCTACCCAATAGCAGGTCATGCTATGTGCTTTAGGCCTAATGCTTTGGGCCTAGTGTGTGTCACAGCTAACATCCAGCCAATCAGAAAGCTAGAAGAACTGAATATCTAACCATGCAAAATGGTGTTCTATGCTTATTGACTTTTTGTGTCTTTAGCCATGTAGTTCTTCACGTGTATTCTACTTCTGAGGACTGGGCAGTGTGAGCTATGCCTGGCTTTGGGTATAGGCCGTGGCAGGAATTCTGGCCCTGGGATCAATACACGGAACTCTGCTTATAAGTTTGTTTTTGTTTTCCTTTTTGCGATAATGTACTGTATATACATTATTGCCTTATGCTACAAGTAAAATACTTTTAGCCCTAAAAGCTGCACTCTTGTCTGTTTACTTCTCAAGCCTTGAGTTTTTCCCCTTTAAGCCAGCATACATCCCATCATGGTCAGCCTCATTAAAGTTCTTCCTTAAAACTTTGCAGACCCTATTAATTATAATTCAGGACATGCTCATGTATGCATGTGCACATTCTCTATGTATTCACAAATAAACATAATGTAAAGGCTGAGAAAATCATAATCTCAATCAAGGAAGAGGTAGCAACAGTACAGTTATTTGAAGCCAAGTACTAAGTAGTACAAAGATGGAAGATATACTTATATGGGCATGGGAAAGATAAGGTAGTACAGACAGCCAAGAATGGGAAATTGTATGATTAGTGAATGAATAAGGAAGAGGCCAAAATGCCAAAGGAGAAATCACTCAAAATAATCTAATCTGTTAATCTATAACAATCTAATCTTTATCAGCAACAGTATCTGCAAAAAAATATTTACAAGGAAATTCTCTAGTTTCTCTTCATCATCATGAATGTGAACATGAGGGTCAATTATGGTGAAACATGTTAATATCATACACACACACAACTAATGAACTCCAATCTCTGATCATTTTAAAAACAACTTTCCAGGAAGAAATATCTTATAGATAGTTCTGCTTCTGTATGTGTATTGATCCTTTGCTATTCAGTGCATTGTTGTCAATATGCGTAATATGTTTTCACAGGTTGATGGTTGAGTGAAAAGGAGGGGACCAATTAAGTCAAGCAAACCATGGAGAACTAGCCTTAAGCGCATCAAAATGTAAACAGGTAACCTCCTTCTTGAAGCAGGACTTCTGCTGGTTCTGAAATTACATCACACACGCAATTCCCATGATTTCAGTCTCAACGCTGGTGGTAGAGAATAGGGGAGGATGAAGCCTGAGCTTTTATTCTCCTTTTCTACATTTAAGAAACCACTGAGAGTTTGGATGTAGTAGCATTTCTGTTTATGAAAATTCTACATATATTGGACCGGGGCCTATTTAAAAATATACAGATCTAAATTCAGGAGAAATAAAGCAATTTCTTCCTTTTCAACTTTGCACCTATTGTAACATCCTTGTTGTGTCACTTTGACTAGTTCTCCCAGGGGTGCTATGGATTATATTCAAGTGTATATTCCCAATAATAGAATCAAACATGACCTCTATGCCCATTCCTTACCAGGGCCTAGAAACATCTAAGTGTGTATCTCTTCTTTTTAGTGAGCTGAATAAACAACCATAACACTACAGGACATAATTTGGAAAACTCTGTTTATAAAAACACAGATTTTTCATAATCCAAAGACTTTTACAGTTTACTTTTCATTTACCTCCAGCTCTATTTATTATATTCTTATTTATAAAATTCCTTTCCTATAATTTCCACATTAAAAATATTCCAAATACAATGAATGTTCTATGTATGAAAGTAAAAAAAAATGACATCCTGAATAATGCTGAAACAAAACATCTTGCATGTTTTAATACCCCTCCCATTCCACGGGATGCCACTAGCCCCAAAACATACCTGCTATGTTCAGACCAGGATTTCTCAACCATGGTTTCTCAATCTGTGGAACCCTAGGGTTCTGCGAGAATCACTAGGGGTTCCCTGGGAGATCACGATTTGTTTAAAAAATTATTTCAAATTCGGGCAACTTCACATTAAAGAAGTAAGTTTCATTTTTTTATTTTTAGTTTAAGAACACTGTTAATGCATATATACAGGTCTACACATGAAACGAATATAATAATTTTGTAACTTGTGGCTATATTTGAGCCTGGATGTGCAGGGGTTCCCTGAGGCCTGAAAAATATTTCAAGGGTTCCTCCAGGGTCAAAAGGTTGAGAAAGGCTGGTTCAGACAAAGTATGTTATTGATTTCTCACACTTGAAGTATTAACATTTAAAAATGCTGAGCATGTTTTGGCAAGAAAAAAAAATCACTATTGTAACTGCTAATGTCAATCAATTAAAATAGTTTGTATTAGTTTTAGACCAGAATAAAAAGAAGATGACTATCATCAAACTACATAAATCAACTTATGGAAATCATTATTTACAAGATGTTCTAATGGCCACTATCTTCAATGACTTTAACTAGTACAGAAATTCATGGGAAATCAAGTCAATTAACATTTTTCGGGGGGGGGGGGGGAACAGCTTCGAATATCTGAAACTTGTATTGTGCTCTTCTTCAAGATATCTGTTTAGACATTGTTGAAGAAAGAAGGAAGGGAATGCACTGGTAAAAGAAATGAGTATAAAAAACTATAAGTGTGCAGTTTTTATTTATACTAAGATGTAACATATTTTATATCAGACGACCCTCCATGGGTCGGAAATTCAACTCATCTGATAAAGAGTAAAAGCAGAGGGACCTGTCACCTTCACTAATTGATTATTGCTATACACAAAAATTAAATTATAATCTTGCTTAGTATGTTCTAATCCTGTTTCACGTATATGACTAATCTTCTGAGGCTGCTTTTAATCTAGCTAAGTGGAAAAAACTAGCCAACCTTAACTAAGCTCAAAAAGCTAAGCAGGGTTGGGCCTGTTTGTATTTGGAAGAGAGACCACCAGGAAATAGGTGCAGGCTAGGGTGGGAAGTAAAGAAGAAAGCAAAGCGTCCTGTATTGTCCAGAGAAAACTACATAGATAGGTCAATAAAGTCACCAAGAGTCAGGTTCCACTCGTGGCAGATTTCAAATTTACCCTATATGATTTAGTGTCTTTTATCTCATTGGACAATAAGAATACCATAACCATGGTTATGTTGCACATAAAAATTATGATCTGGTTGGCCAACCTGAAAACATAAATAAAGGCTCTGATTAAGTGCTACTGATTCAGGGTGATGTTCAACACATACTGTAGTGTTTACTGTCCTTTTGATTTTAAATCTTTGCTTTCACAAGAAAAGTAAAAGATATATGTCATTTTTGTTGGAGGTTCCAGCAAATCAGCATGCCTCATTAGCATGTGGATGAGTTCGTTCTAGGATGCAACTCTCTATATGCTTCTGGAGGAAGCTGTTTCTTGCCCCTCCCACACTTTCCTCTCTCTCTTCCTCCTCCATCCACCATCAGAGATGGGAGCACGTGGCTGCTGCTCCTCTCCATCAAAAGGTCATGCCTAGGCCTAAAAGCCAGGAGGTTTCTGCTTTCCTGCACGCAGCCTTTATCAGCAATGAGGGCTAAGGGTAAACACAGTTTAGGGAAACAAAGAAGAACAAAAATCATTCCTAAAAGAATGGATGTCACTGAACTGGACCAAATAAACAGTAAGAACTCTTTTGTACTTACTTTGAACCTACTTTGTCTAAGCGTGTAATTCTTTATGCTTGGGTGGGTTAAGTGTTTAAGATCAATAACCTATACAGAGCAGAATCCATCCCCACCTCCATGGATTCCAAAAAGAATGAAAATCAGCACCTGAGAACAGCCCTGAAGGCCTGTGGATATCCAAATTGGGCCTTCACCAAATCTAAATCTACCAGACCTAAAACAGCGACAGATAGGGCTGAGACTCAGAGTAAACGAAAGAACCTGGTCATTCCCTACATGGCTGGCGTGTCTGAAAAGATAAAACGGATATTTGGCAAACACCACATACCTGTATATTTCAAACCCACCAACACACTGAGACAGAGGCTTGTACACCCCAAAGATCAAACTCCAAAACATAAGAAAAGCAATGTAGTTTATGCAATCCAGTGCAGTGAGGAGTGCTCTGAACTCTACATTGGAGAAACCAAACAACCTATGTACAGGAGGATGGCCCAACACAGGAGAAATAACACCACAGGACCAGAGTCAGCAGTTTATCTTCATCTAAAAGAAAAAGGACACTCATTTGAGGACATTAATGTTCACATTTTAGACAGAGAAGATAGGTGGTTTGAGAGAGGGGTCAAGGAATCCATTTATGCCAACTTGGAAAATCCTTCCTTGAATAGAGGTGGGGGCCTCAGGCACAAACTCTCCCCCATCTTCCTCCCCGTGTTGTCTTCTGTGCCTAGGAAGATTAAGACCATTTCAGAAGCTCAACAGCAGCATGGTGATTTTAACGACCCTCCATTAGATGATAAAAGGACTTAAAAATTACATCTCAATATAACCATGACCTAGCCCCAGGTGTAAGGTCACACAGCTACCTAGGAACATATTTAGGATTCCCTTACCAACTTTGCTCAGACTGAAGAAGCTCCTTGGATAAGGAGCGAAACGTTTCCACTAAGAAAATAGAAATCCAGTTGACATTACTTTGAACCTACTTTGTCTAAGCGTGTAATTCTTTATGCTTGGGTGGGTTAAGTGTTTAAGATCAATAACCCATATTTCTCTAGCATGCTCATTAATGCTATTTTGATAAAACTCCTTTCTGTGTGCTTATTGTTTAGCTGCATTAAGCTCTGCTCCATTCAGTGGTCCTAGCTGTCCACTAATGGCATCAATCTTAACCTTTATAATGTCAATTCAAAACTGAAGTAATGCCAGGTCAAAAGAATTAAAACCTTAAGTTTAACTTTTCATGAAAAAGACTATCCAAAGTACTTGCCAAATGATTTGTCAAAACACAGTTACCCTGATTCACAATTATTTACCAGGAACAAGGAACAATGCAGAGGTTTTGTTTTAGAATAATGAATAAAAAAGCCACCTGCAACCCATGTCATTTGAATGACTTCTGGTTTTAATCTCAAGGAAATAAATATATTGCTGTAATTAAAATTGTCAAGGTCAAGATCCACAAATGGCCCTTAGCAGCACGCTGCAGACTGTACTCCAAGATGTAGTGGCCAAGGAAAGCCAGAATTACATTTGATTTGATTTAATTGACACATATGTTTGATGTAAATTAAATATAGTGAATATGTTTTAAAATTAATTCATTTTAAATTAAATTCATTTAAAATTAAAAATGACATTGATGGTCTGTGGGGAAAACATGTAATATTCAAGGGCCACCTATCGTTTTGAGGATTTCAGGTTGCATATTCCTGGTTTAAATGTACCTATTTTAAAAACAGCAATATATTAATCCGGCCACAGAAGGATTTTTTAAATAAAGCAAACTTTTGATAGTTACTAATTTATTAGTTACTATTTATTACTAATTTATTCCTTAGTAATCTATTAATAATATTTTTCAATGACATTGTTTTCAGAAACAAAGTAATGGGGAAGGTTGATTTTGCTGTTTTATTAATAGAATGAATTTATAGTGAAAAATCAGATTCATTATCAGTACTTTTGACTTTTATTAGATCTGTTGGCCCAAGTGAGCTGTGCTTGGACTGTATCACTGAAACCGTGATGTGCTGAATTGAGACAAGTGACTGAGTATTACTTGGGGGCCAAGGAAGAAAATGATTTCCAAACTCCAACAGAAATGCAACAATAAGGGGTATGTGTAGTTCTGCTGCCTTTATAGTTTCAGGGAAGGCAACTGCAACATGGAACACGTAAACACCAAATGTCTGTAGCACTCATAAATGGGGCCAAATATCTTTATATAATGTTTATAAAATAGCTGTTTATATTATATATTATTGCGTTACTGTCCTGGTTCAGCCTCTGCCTCAGGGCCTCAGTGAGGAGTCAGGAGACGAGCTGCCCCTGTCAAACCTCCAGGGGACTGAGCCAGGCGAGGCCCCAGACACAGGCATGGTCTCAGACAATGATCCAGCACCGCAGGAGTTGGCAATACCCGAGGCCACAGGGGAGCAAGCTGGGGATTGTGGTTTGTCCCCACCCTCTAGCCAGCAGCCAGCAACCGAGGCTACAGGGGAGCAAGCTGGGGATTGCGGTTTGTCCCCACCCTCTAGCCAGCAGCCAGCAACCAAGGCTACAGGGGAGCAAGCTGGGGATTGCGGTTTGTCCCTACCCTCTAGCCAGCAGCCAGCAACCGAGGCTACAGGGGAGCAAGCTGGGGATTGCGGTTTGTCCCCACCCTCTAGCCAGCAGCCAGCTGGATCCCATCAGCCTCCCAGCTCACCTGAATCCCCCAAAGGGCAGAGGCGGAGGCGTGTGCGCCTCGCCTTAAAGGACAGAAGGAAAAGTGCTCGGCTGGCTGCTAGGGATTTACGCAGAGGGCAGGGAGAGTCTTTGCAGGACCCAGAGGACAGCTCCTGAGCTCCTGATAAATTACCAGCAAAGCAATGAGGGAGTTGTGGGAGCAACGTTGCATATTGGCTTCGCGAGCACTCTGTATCCTGTCTGGTTTCCTGTGTTCCTGACCCTGTTTGGATTATCGTTACCCTGACTTCTGGACTCCTTGACCCGGCTTTGGATTACCGATACCTCCTCGCTCCACTCCTTTGACCATTGGCACACGGATTACTGGTTTGTCTCTCTCTTGGCTATTCTTGCAACGTGACTTTGGGCTGAATTCCTTGCCTCTGGCTGACTGCCAAGACTCTTTGTAACCTGATCCGGAGGCTGGCCAGCACAGTTACATAATATTACAGTATAATATATACAGTATGTGTGTGTGTTTGTATAAACACATTACATATGCATTATGTTACATTTATTAAATATGGTTTTTATAATCAGTTACATTTAATTTTTATATGTATAATGTTACTGTTTGGCAACTGTTCAGTTGTTGGAAGTGGTCCCTTTCTGCTTTACTCACATCTTAGCAGCAGCAGCTTAGAAATGCAGTATGGAACTTCGCAACTGAATTTTATAAAATGTCTAGCCCACTTTTCACGTGATAAACAATCTCCAGAATGGGGCTACAACAATTTCAATTCACTCCCCCCACCCAAAACAGAGCAGTAAAAGCTCTCTAAAATTCTGACTGCTTTAATATCACATAACAAAGAATGTTACGTCCCCTTAATACAGGGGTGGGCAACATCAGGCCCGTGGGCCGTATAAGGCCCACGGGGCTCCCACCTAAGGCCCGCAGGGCTCCCGCCTGCAAACCCCGCCCCTTCCACGCGATTGGCTCCTGCCCACAAACCCCACCCCTGGTGCTTGTGACTGGCTCCCGCCCACAAACTCTGGCCCCCGGTCCGCAGAAACCCCACCCCACCCCCCGGTCCCCGGTTATAAATATCCAAATGGCCCTTGGCAGAAAAAAGGTTCCCCACCCCTACCTTAATATAACACACCAACAGAGAAGAGAAAACAGGGAGGAAATCTGTAACTGAGTACCATTCTTTGCTGGAAAATGACCTTGGGTAATTTCCAGTTTAGTTTGCACTCAGCACATTCCCAGTCAGTCCCTTTATCCAGATCAGAGCAAGCACCCAGGGTTTATGTATGAGGTTGTGACACCTCCCAGGTTTAATACATATGCTTATGTATTAAACGTTAGCAAATATCAGAAACAGTTAACTGGTAAAATGAGGCAAAAGGTAGGCAAAAGCAGAAAGAGCGATAGAGAGAGAGAGAGAGAGGAACAAGTGAGAATTTACACTATCTGTATCTCTATCTCAAAAGGCACAGAACTTTCCAGAACTCAGAGCTACTGGTTAATTTGCATGGACAGTCCCAAAGGGAGGGGCCTTTGGTTATTTCAGCTTTAAACTATTTTGTATATAACAGTAGCAGAATAGAGGTGGAAAATAGGACATTAGGTGATCTCTCCTCTGTTCTGCATCATGAAGGAATCAAGTTGGTAGATGGGAATGATGTATCCAACACTTTTGTGGATCCCCACATAGCAAATCCACAGCAAAAGTGCATCCTCAGCAGAGCTTCCCCTATGAAAACTTAATACAAATTAGGGATGAACAACTATTCTCTTTTTTTTGGGATGAGTGAGAATTTCTAAGAATGATCCTGAGATTCCAAATTTATTACAAATTTCTCCCTATTATATATAAAAGGTAAAGGTTCCCCCTGCACATTTGTGCAGTTGTGTCCAACTCTAGGGGCCGGTGCTCATCTCCGTTTGTTAGCAGAAGAGCCAGCGTTGTCTGAAGACGCTTCCACGGTCATGTGGCCGCATGACACGCGTGGAACGCTGTTACCTACCCACCTAAGTGGTACCTGTTAATCTACTTGCATTTGCATGCTTTCGAATTGCTAGGTTGGCAAGAGCTGGGGCTAGTGCGGGAGCTCACTCCATCACGCGGGGCTAGGGATTCGAACCTCCGAACTTGTGATCTTCTGATCGACAAGCCTGGCGTCTTACCCGCTGAGCCACCATGCCCCGACTGCGTTAATATCACATAACAAAGAATGTTACGTCCCCATAATATAACACATCAACAGAGAAGAGATAACAGGGAGGAAATCTATAACTGTGTACCAAGAGTGTCTTCTTTGTTGGAAAATGACCTTGGGTAATTTCCAGTTTAGTTTGCACTCAGCACATTCCCAGTCAGTCCCTGTATCCAGATCAGAGCAAGCGCCCAGGGGATTCAATTCAGCTAGCAAGAATATAGCTTGATGCTTATGTATTAAACGTCAGCAAATATCAGAAACAGTTAACTGGTATAACAAGGCAAAAGGTAGGCAAAAGCAGAAAGAGAGATAGAAAGAGAGATAGAAAGAGAGAGAGAGAGATAGAGAGAGAGGAACAAGTGAGAATTTACACTATCTGTATCTCTATCTCAAAAGGCACAGAACTTTCCAGAGCACTGGAACTCGGAGCTACTGGTTAATTTGCATGGACAGTCCCAAAGGGAGGGGCCTTTGGTTATTTCAGCTTTAAACTATTTTGTATATAAGAGTAGCAGAATAGAGATGGAAAATAGGACATTAGGTGATCTCTCCTCTGTTCTGCATCATGAAGGAAGGAAGTTTGTTGATGGTAATGATGTATTCCAGGGGTCCTGAACCCCTGGGCCGCGGACCAGTACCGGTCCATGGCCTGTTAGGAACCAGGCTGCACAGCCCGCTCATTGAGCTCTGTCCATGGCCCACCCATGGCCTGCGTGGCCCGCTCATTGAGCTCCGCCCATGGCCCGTGTGGCCTGTCCATGGCTCACGTGGCCTGCCTATTGATCCCCGCCCATGGCCCGCCCATCATGCTCTGCCCATGGCCCACCCATGGCCTGCGTGGCCCACCCATCAAGCCCCACCCATGGCCTGTCCATGGCCCATGTGGCGAAACTGGTCCCTGGTGCCAAAAAGGTTTGGGACCGCTGATGTATCCAACACTTTTGTGGATCACCACATAGCAAATCCATAGCAAAAGTGCATCCTCAGCAGAGCTTCCCCTATGAAAACTTAATACAAATTAGGGATGAACAACTATTATCTTCTTTTGGAATGAGGGAGAATTTCGAAGAATGATCATGAGATTCCAAATTTATTACAAATTTCTCCCTATTAGATATAGTCTGGTGTAATAGTGCAGCCTTTCTAGTCCTTTTGATCAAAAGGGAGTGATAATCATACTAACATAGAGACACAATTGAAATGGGATTGTGAATATTTTTCCTGGTCTGGTCTACCTAGTGGGGCTGACAATATTTTAAGTATCAAATAATTATACCACAGATGTGTTTGGAAAACTAAAACAATCAAAATTAATGTATTCCCCCACATTTTCCCACAAAACCAAATAACCTGAAGGAAGATGAAGTCCTTACCCATTCTTGATTATTTTTATTTTTATTTTATTTTGTCAAATTTATCACCG
The DNA here is from genome assembly GCA_023362775.1 of Charina bottae. Classification (NCBI taxonomy): domain Eukaryota; kingdom Metazoa; phylum Chordata; class Lepidosauria; order Squamata; family Charinaidae; genus Charina; species Charina bottae. The sequence continues at coordinate 58,774,524 of JALMGJ010000005.1, read as the reverse complement.
CCCATCTCTACAAAGTAGATTCTGGGCAGTTTACAATAAAATATTAAAACTAAAAACCTATAAATCTTTAAATACATCCAATAATAAATAGTAAAAATCCAATGATGGTACGATCTTAAAAGGAGGATGCCACTAAGCCAACCACCGCCAGGAAGAACTATTACTTCCTTTGTCCCAAGCAAGGCGGCAGAACCAGGTCTTTAAAGACCTCCGGAAGTCCAGGAGCGAGGGCGCCCGCCTCACCTCCGGGGCAAGATATTCCATAGGGCGGGTGCTATCGCAGAGAAGGCACACCTCCTGGATATCATAATATCATAAGTTAGGGTTGTAAAATAACTGTAGTAGGGTGATGCTGTACAAGTATGCAAAAACAGCTGCAGGTTGGAATCAGAGCTATAGAGATAAGCTTGCAAATATAACCTCTGACTTAATATAACATAATAAGGTACATCATTCACTGGATTCCAGAACGTGGGTGAGTGTCCTGACTTTGAGTGAAGGAAAAACACGCTGAGGCTTGGAGTTGAAGCTCTGTTTATTGTCCTACTCTCCTTGACAGAATCCAGCTAAACTAAAATGAACTGGTAATGCTCAGAGAAAGAGTCCAAGAAATCAGGGCGGGGCCTTCTTTAGCCTCTTGGGAGGAAAGCAAAGCGATTCAGTACTACGCATTCGTTTCTCCCCCTGGAGGGAGCCCCCTCCTTCTCCGCCAGTTATCTCCCTGACAGTGAGTCATAAAATGTAAGGTTCACACTATATAGGCCACATTGCGTTTCACTGATCTCCTTTGTTTGCTGAGCGATATACATAGTTTCTACCCAAGTGTGTTCAAGCATCTTGCAGCTGACATGCACGAGAAGATCTGGTATCCTTCTTACGAAGTTTTGTGAAGGAGCAATTACTGAGATCACATTTGAATATGTAATAGTATCGGCATCAACCTTTTTGAAAGTGAAACAATTGATATATGGATCCTTTTTATCTAGATCAATAATGATAGAGATGCTATAAAAATACTGATTGTGCCAATAGATGTTGGTCTGAAGTGTGAATACTGGTATTCCCATATTCAAAACATACATGCATAACTATCGTACACTGAGAATATAGCTTGAGAAAGAAACCTAAGAAAGTAGAGAAAATATTGGCTACAGATGAGAAAATGGGTCATATCAATCCTTGTGGTTTGGGCTGCCATTACTTAACATAAACATATTTCAGGTTGGGAGCATTGTCCTAAATAATCCCTGAACAATTGAACGCCCCCTACCTCTGTTTTAAGGAAAAATGCATGCATGCATGCATGCATGAACCATGCAGCAAGAACTATCTAACAAATCTCCATACATCTCTTCTGGTCCAAGAGCCATTATATGGTATGTTGAATATAACATAATATGGTGTGATCCTTGGTCTGCAGTATGGGTCCATCAAGCTGGCATTCCATGGATTATATCCCTGAGAGTTCAGATAGCTTCTACTAATTACAGCTTCCATATAGTAGGGCAGACAAACAAGAGCTGACAAGGAGGAAAAGGAAATCTTATTAGTGTATTGAAATACATATGGAAATAATTTATTTTAATGCTTACTTTACGAATGCAACACCATCACAGCACAGAATATTAAAATGTTACCTGCCAAAGCATTTTACATATAAAGATATTCTGCAATTTAACAAATTTTGCTTTAAAGTGAACGTATGCTGGAATATACTTTCTAAACCAGGGAAACCGTAGAAAACAAAATATCTGGATCCTGATCTCCATACACTACCCATGTCTACTTCTGGGTACTGAGGTCATTGGACATAGTTTTGCTTGACTGCTTTTATATCTAACTCCATTCTTAAAGGTCCCTCAAAAGTTGGAGGATAATTATATGACCAAAATGCTTATTGTCCAAAGTGTATACCCTAAAATCTCAAGATAATCAATAATACTGTGTTGACTAATCTGAATTGCAATACTTTTTCATGACATTATGATCGTAGTACAGCAAATAGCTTGAAAATCTTAGATCACATGAAAACTACGTATTAGCTACTCTAATACAGAGCTTTCCAAACTGTGTGTCGCGACACAAAAGTGTGTCGCCACACACAGCGTGGTGTGTCGCCACACCACCCGGAAGCGGCGGCGCGCGCATGCACGGCAGCCGCCATGCACGCGCGCGCCGCCGCACGCCCCCTGCGCCGCCGCACGCCCCTCCCGCGCTGCCGCCGTGCGCGTGCGCGCCGCCGCACGCCCCCCACGCCGCCGCACGCCTCTCCCGCACCGCCGCCGTGCGTGTGCGCGCCGCCGCACGCCCCCCGCGCCGCCGCCGTGCGCGCGCGTGTCGCCGCCGCCGCCGGGTGTGTCGCCAGCGGTGGCACTTTGGAAAGCCCTGCTCTAATATATAAATCTTAGCTATTTGGTAATAAATTTTATTTGCCATACATAATACACAAAATACACAACATTGACTACATTTATATACAAATATTTACAATACATTACAATACTCATTATATAACATACTTACTATAACATATCTTTACTTTAATTATTTCCTCTCTATTTCCATCCTCCCTTCTTCTTCCTCTATTCTTCTACACCTACCCCCACCCTTCCTTTCCATTCTCCTTCTTTCATCCCTATCTAACATTCTCTCTCTCTTCCTACTTTCCTTATATACATCTACAACTTTTCTCTTTCTTCTCCTTCTTTCACCCCTAAATAACCTTCTCTCCCCCAAACTGGGGTCTTCTCTCCTCCTACTTTCCTCATTTACACCTACCACTTTTTCCTCTTTCCATTCTCATTTACTTTTTTCTATCCCTAATCTTATATTTATTTTCCTTTCTTCTCTTATGTTATGTTACAGTTTGATTTACTATTTGATCTAATTCTAATTAAACTTATATATCTTAAACATAGAATACGTACATGCGACTTATTAAAATTCCTCCGGTTTTCTTAACAAAGAATGTAGTTGTAAATACTAGATTTACATTTTACCTTTTTCTTCTTGTATCTTATCTTTTCCTCCCCCCTTATTTAATTATTTTATTTTTATTATTTATTGGTCTTTATTTAATATCATATTCTTTTTGAATGTATTTTATAAAGGGATCCCATATTTCTTTGTATTTCCCTATTTCTTTTCCTTTTATTAAATTTGTCAATTTATCTACCTGCACTAATTCCATTATTTTCATAATCCAGTCCTCTTTTGTTGGTATATTTTCTTGTTTCCAATATTGAGCATATTTTATTCTTGCTGCTGTACTTAGATATAAGAATAGAATCTTTTGTTTTTTATTTATATTATCATCCATTTTACCTAGCAAATAGAGTTCTGGTTTCATCCTTACATCTTTATCTATTATTTTACATATATATTTATGTATTTTACACCAGTATTTTTTTGCTTTTGTGCATGTCCACCATAGATGGTAAAAAGACCCACTTTTAATTTTACATTTCCAACATAAATTAGTGTTACTGAATTTTGATTTAAATAATATCTCAGGAGAGATATACCACCTAAAAATCATTTTATACAAATTTTCTCTTAGATTGTTGCTTAGAGTAAATTTCATATTTTTAATCCAAATATCATGCCAATCATCATACGTGATTTCAATTCCTAAATTTTCTTCCCATTTTCTCATATAATTTTTAATTTTTATGTCCTTGGTTTTTATTTCTAATAATATCTTATATATTTTTGAAATTATATGGTCTTCTTCTTTCTCTAATATATTGTCCCAATTATTTTCCATTTTTGTAAATTGATTATTTTTTAAATCTATTTTGTATTGCTCTTTCAATTGAATATATGTAAACCAATGACATATTATATTTTCATTTTCTAATTCTTCTCTTGTTTTAAGTTCATATTTATTTCCATTATTTTGGTAAGTTTTTATATCTTATATATTCTTTTTTATTTTGATTTCCTATTCTGGCACATGCCTCCTGAGTTGATACCCATAACGGAAGATTAGGTAATAATGTTTTTTTGTACTTGTTCCAAATTTTCAACAATGATTTCCTTATTATATGATTATTGAATGCCTTATTTATTTTGCTTTTATTATACCACATGTATCCATGCCATCCGTATCTATTATCATGACCTTCTAGATTTAATATTTTTCCATTTTCTAATTTTATCCAATCTTTAATCCATATTAGTCCGCGTGTTTCATAATATAGTTTCAAGTCTGGCATTGCTAGCCCCCCTCTATCTTTTGTATCTTGCAAATATTTTAGCTTGATTCTAGGTTTTCCCTTTTGCCATATAAATTTTGTTATATCCTTTTGCCAATTCGTAAATATTTGGTCCTTAATCATAATTGGAATTGTTTGGAACAAATACAAAATCCTTGGTAGTACATTCATTTTTATTGTTACTATCTTCCCCAATAATGATAATTGTAAATTTTCCCATTTCTCAAGATCTTTTTTAATTTCCTTCCATAAACTATCATAATTATTCTTATATAAATCTAAATTATTAGATGTTAGTTGTATTCCTAAGTATTTTAATTTTTTAACGTTTTGCAATCCTGTTTTTTACTCTAGTTTACTTTGCTCATCTTTTGTCATATTTAAACTAATCATTTTAGTTTTCTGTTTGTTGATTTTGAACCCTGATAATTCACCATATTCTTGTAATTTAAAGAGTAATTTATCTATTGTATCCATTTGATTTTGTATTGTTATTATCAAATTGTCTGCAAAAGCCTTTAATTTGTAGTTTTCCTGTTTTATCTTAATTCCCTCTAAATTTTCATCTTTTCTAATTTCTTCTAATAGTACCTCTAGGACCAAAATAAACAATAAAGGGGAGATAGGGCAACCTTGTCTAGTACCTTTTGTTATTTTGCATTCTTGAGTTTCTTCATCATTCACTATTATTCTTGCTTTTTGTATCTTATATATTGCTTTTATTGCATTTGTAAATTTTTCTCCAAAATTTCTGTTTTCCAATACCTTATATATAAATTCCCAATTAACGTTGTCAAAGGCTTTTTCTGCATCCAAAAATAGGAGCATTGTTGGTTTTTCATTATGTACATGTGCATATTCAATTAAATCTATCACATTTCTTATATTATCTTTTATTTGTCTAATTGGTAAAAATCCATTTTGGTCCTGATTAATTATTTTCTGTAATATCTTTTTTAGTCTTTCAGCCAGAATAATAGTGAATATTTTGTAATCATTATTCAATAATGAAATTGGTCTATAGTTTTTACATTCTGTTGGGTCTTGATTTTCTTTTGGTATTAAAACGATATTAGCTTCTCTCCATGATTGTGGTATATTTGAGCCCTCCAATATTGAATTAAATAGTGTTTTTAATGGATCAATCAAATATTCCTGAAATTTTTTGTAATATTCGGCTGTAAAACCATCGGTTCCTGGCATTTTTCCTATTTTCAATCTTTTAATTGCTTCAATAATTTCTTGGGTTGTAATACTCTTTTTCCTCTTCTGTTAATTTTCCTAAATTACATTTCTTGATATATTCATCTATCTTATTTATTGGTATTTGTTGTTTTTGGTATAGTTTAGTATAATAATCAAAGAAAGCTTTTTTAATATCCTCATTGTATATTAGTTCCTTATTCTTATCTCTAATTTTAGTAATAATTTTTTTTCTTTTTCTTTTCTTAATTTGTATACTAGCCATTTTCCTGGTTTATTTGCATATTTGAAATTTCTTTGTTTAATAAATTTTAGCTTTCTGTCTAATTCTTCTGTTAATTCTATCTTTACCTGGAGTTGCAATAATTTGAGTTGATTTGTTATTTCCTCTTTATCTTTTTTATTTCTTTTATTATTTTGCAAATCCAATTCTTTCTCTTTTATCTGTTCCATTAATGTTTCTAGTTTTTTTTTTTTATGGTTATTTAACTATATCAGTTGTCCTCTCATATATGCTTTACTTGCATCCCAGACTATTTCTATTTTAACCTCATTATCAATATTCCAAATAAAAAATTCCTGTAGTTTTTCTTCTAATTCTTCTAATTTTTTTTTTTTTTTGTCTTTAAGGATATTTTCGTTCATTCTCCATCTATATTTTTTTGTATTTATATTTAGGGTCATTTGAACTGGGCTGTGATCTGAAAGTATTTTTGGTAGAATTGATATATCTTTAATTTTATTTTCTAAGCTTTTAGATATCCAGATCATATCAATTCTAGAAAACGAATTGTATCTATTAGAATAAAATGTGTATTCTCTTTTGTTTCCTTTATTATGCCTCCATGCATCTACTAACATTGAATTTCTAATCATATTAAAAAATTATTTTGGTAATTTTCCTTGGTTTTTACTAATTTGGTTTTCTCTATTTTAGGCTCCACAACCCCATTCCAATCCACCATCATTATCCAATTATTATTTGTGTATTCTGAGAGGACATCTGATAATTCCTTGAAGAAATTTTTTTGGTTATTATTTGGGGCATATATTACAATTATCAATATTTTCATATTTTGGTTTTCAATTTCAACAATTAAATATCTTCCATCTTGATCTTTTACTATTAATTTTGGTTTAAGCGAGGGCTTGACATATATTGCTATACCGTTTTTTTCCCTTTCATTTGCTGTTATAAATGATGATCCCAATTTTCTATTATCTAAGTATTTTATATCTTTCTTTTTTATATGGGTCTCTTGTAGGAAGATAATGTCTAGTTCTAATTTTTTAAAAAATTGAAATGTCCTATTTCTTTTAACTGAGGAATTTAATCCATTTACATTCCATGTTAGATTTTTTAATTTACTCATTTTCTGTACTTATTTGTTTTTCAGACAGTATTTTAAGACCAACCTTTCTCTCCTTTTTTTAACTCTGCTCCTGCTCTTTTCCTTGTTCTTTCTTGTTTTTAAACTCTTTTTCTTTTTCTATCTTTTATAGAATTCCTTTGCTTTAAATATAGAGTTTAGTCTATATCTTTGTCCTTTGTATATTAAATTTATTCCTTCAATATTTTTCCATCTAAAGTTTATTTCATTTATCTTTAATGTGTCTGTAAGGAATTTATATTCTTTTCTTTTTTTTAGTATTTTCCCTGGAATTTCTTTGAAGATAGTAATTGTGTTTCCTTCAATATCAATTTTCTTATTATATGCAGCTTGAATTATTAAATCTCTATTTTTTTTTAGAATTCTATCAATATATCTCTTGGCTTTTTATTAACCATTGCATATTTCGAATTAACTCTATACATTTTTTCTATTTCTTCATCAAGTTTCTCCTCCTCCCATTCTATCAAGTCTGCAAGCATTTGTATTAACATCCCTTTAGTATTTTACTCCTTATCTTCAGCCACCCCTCTTATCCTTATATAACGTTCTTTTTCCTTCAGTTCTAGTAAGGATATACGTTCTTCTTCTTCTTCTCTTCTTTCTTCACATTTATCGGCTTGTTTTTTAACTTCTTGTATTTCATTCTTTAATATTTTCTCTATTATGTCCAGCTTTTGGTCTAGTCTTTTTTCCAATCCTTCTATTTTTTCTTCTAATATCTTTTTCACTGTCTGTGTTATAGTTTCTGTCATTTTTACTGTAAATTCCTCAAATAATGCTTTTAAACCTTCTCCCTCTGGTATGTCCGATCCTCTTCTTGGATAACGTCTTGTATTCATATTCAAAAAAAATTTTTTTTACTTGTTGCTTACAACTTACATACAAACTTCTATATTCTTAACAGTTATTATATCTACAATGCTTAATATTGCCTTAAATTTAAAGTTAACCAATGTTATCTACAATATTATATTTTACCTTATTTCTAATAATATTTATATAATATAATAATATTTCTTATTTCTAATACACAAAGGATATTTTACCATAGTTGTAAGTGCTCTATATACTGTATTTATATTTTAATGTCCAGAAAGTATTTTGTAGTCTCTAGAAATGGCCATGTTTAATAATTAATTAATTGAGTCCCGGGTTGTTGTTTTTTTGAGAAATACTTCAGTCTTTTCAATATCTTTCGCTTATTCTTTGTTCAGAAATTTAAGCTTCTTTTGTTTTTAATGGTTTACTATTGTCTGTGGTTAAGAAAGCAACCCGTCAGTTCATTTGTTAGACTTTGCCCGTTGGTTTGGTTCTTGTCTTTCTTGCTACTCGGTTTCACGAGCCTCCATTAACATCAAGCATTGACGAACATAAAACGAAAACACACACTTGCCCGACTCGTTGACCTACATAGCAGCTGAAATTCTCTCCCAGAGGAGTATTTCTCCACTTCTCTGGCCGGTCTTGCCCTTCTCCTTTTCCAGCGAAATCGTCTTTCCCCAACGGCGGCAGTTTTTTTCCTTTTCGCGGAGCTCGTCTCTTCCGCATCCAGTCGCCTTCTTAGCTCACCCGGAAGTCTCCCAAAATCTTAGCTATTTGGGACTACAATGTTCACAGCTCCTTATTCCAAGAATATTCACACAATTTATTTAGTTTTTATTCTTCATTTTGGTATACCCTGAGGGAGAGTTTGTAAGGTAGAATATCTTTGAACAAGATGTCTATAATCATGGGCAATGGCACATAGACAGTTAAACAAAAACTGTCTATGTGCCATTGCCCATGATTACAGGCATCTTGTTCAAAGATATTCTACCTTACAAACCCTCCATCAGGGTATACCAAAATGAAGAATAAAAACTAAATAAATTGTGTCTCATTGTGCCAAGAGGGAGACCATTCTAAGACTATTCTATTAACTCTCATGCAATTCTAAGCTAATATAATATTCAAAAGGCCAGTAAAAAAAATTAAGGAAAATATTATACTTACTTGTGTTTTGATCTGCAGAGATGCTGTAATAGTTTGCAACAAAGCCTCCTCTTGTTGAACTAAAATCAGTATGGAATTTAACCGTCATCATATTGGAAGTTGATGTAAAGGTGTGATAGGAGCCATAACAAATTCTCCCAAGCAGTGGGGCAGTATGAAGTGGCCCATCATAGACTTCAACATAATCACATTGGCATCTATATCTATCACATATTTCTAGCCTGGAAAGCAAAACAGGAGTATAATTTTTATATGGATACTGCTTAACCTGCAATTTATATATTTACTCTGATACCCCAAGACAGAAGCTTTCTTTTTGGGTCTTAGGTACTAAAATTCTCTCTGAGATTAGACCCAGGAAAAGGAGACAAAACAAACTGATATTCAAACTTAGCATTTCACAATTCATATAAGGTACACTTTTTTCAATGCTCTTCAGCCGGTGAGGTGACCATTAATTAATTAATTAGTTGTGGTAATCCTTCTGGTGGTGATAAAGATAATGCTTATTTATTTCAAACAATCATTTAGATAAGAACAGTATTGTACTGTACAAAATCTGAATCTATAAGACTGACATATTAGTCCAATAATATGGAACTGGATGGACTTTTTCTGAGAAAAATTTTGGTATATGTAAAATTCCAGAAATTCTCCCCTCTTCCAGAAAGTTATATTAAGCAAGTTCCTCTTGAAAAAAAAGAAAAAAATACTGAGGATTTGGGTTTAACAGGGGACTTTCTGGGGAGGAGCCATGGCGGAACGTCGACTCTAGCTTAGCTTTTTAGCTAGAATCACAGCGTAGTGTTTTTCTGGTGGCTCACATAAGATTTGAGCCCCAAAATATTCCCTGGAGTAAAGGGGAACTCAGAGAATCACCCCTCAAGTCTCCTGGACAGCTGCAGCTTGCTGGAAGGTCGTGAAATTGGTGATCGAATGGTGAGTGAACAGTTGAGAAACAGGGGTTTCATCTTGTCCAAGCCGCTGCTGAAGCCTTTTAAACAGACACTAATTCCCCCCCCCCCCCATATCTTTTAAATCAACCCTCTTTTTTTTGCCTTAAATTTATTGTATTCTAAGAGGCTGTCTCTAATACAGAAAAATATCTTCTCTTGGTCAACTTTTCATTATTTTTGGGATTTTTTCTTGCTTATATATCTTACTTATTTTAATGGATTATAATTACAGGAAGCAATCTGGAAGTTGTATTGTTTTACTGAAGTTTTTATTTTTTTAAAGTGGGATAAGACTGTGCTCTATTTTTTCTTTGTATGAGAAAAGTTTTTTAGTTAAATAAGAGAATTTGCTGGATTTGTTGGATTTGAGGATAAAGTTATTTTTGGACTGTGAGAGAACTTTTGTTGTGACTAGCTTTTAAAATTTTGATTGGATACTGTTTCAAAATATCGGCATCAAGATTTCTGTTTCAACTCAAGGCTTGTAATTGGAAACCTTCTTATCCCTCTCCTTCCTCATTTCCATTGGAGTTTTTTATATATATTTACTAGGATTGGACACTAGAGGGAGCTAAAGTATTATAATTCAAAGTATTGGCTTTTTACAAGTACTGAATTATTGGATTTAAACAAAAAAAAAATTTTCATATATAAAATAAAGGGAGGGAAGAAGAAGAAATTATGATGACGAGAAAACAAGTAAGGTGTGGTTCTGCTGAATTGGACCCTATAAAAGTAATGTTTGAAGAATTTATATCACAAATTAAACAATCTATCGCTCAAACTTTTGAAGAATTGGAGAAAAAGAGGGGAAAAAGGGAGGATAAAAGATTTGATGAATTTGAAAAAAGATTGGATCAGAAATTAGAAAAAATGGAAGCAAGACTGAAAGGAGGAGTTAAAAAATTGGACAATAGAGTAGATGTATTGGAGAAAGAATGGGAAAATGAACTTGACAGAATTGTGTTATTGGAAATAAGAGATAAGGAGTTCTGTTTAAGGCTCAGGGGTATCCCTGAAGCCAAAGAAGAAATCTTAAAGACAAGCCTTGTCGGGTCTGATTGATTGGGAAGAAGATAAAATGATAGAAGAAACAGAAAAAGTTTTTAGGATTAACTCAAAATATGCGGCTATGACTAATAAACCCAGAGATATATTAGTACAATCTGCTAGGGGGAAAACCAGAGATTTAGTTCTTCAAGCTCAATTTGAATCTAAACTTAATATTTATAATGTGGACATAATTGTACTGAAAGAAATTCCTGTGAGGATACTAAGAAAGAGAAAAGAATATACTTTCTTGACAGATGCTTTGAAGAGGAATAAGATTCCTTTTCATTGGGAGAAATTGGAGGGGGTGAGTTTCACTTTTCAACAACACAGGTTTAAGATAACTTTGGTCTCTGTGCGTATAATAGTCTTGCAGCTGTGATCATATATAAAAGCAAAACTCCATGTTGTTTCTCCAACTCCTTCTCTATCAAACCCAAAAGGAACAGTTCTGGCTTTTTTTGTATATTCACTTTTAAAATCTTTTGGATAATAATGCATATTTGATCCCAAAATTTACAAATTTAGAAACAGTATTATCTCTTATTAGGGTGGTTAATTTTGCCATTTGAGCCAAGTCCATTAATTTAATAGTCCATTCTTCCACTGTTGGTATTTGTGGATCCTTCCATCACTGACCATATAATAATCTTGCAGCTGTGATCATATACAAAAGCAAAGTTCCATGTTGTTTCTCCAGTTCTTTCTCCACCAAACCTAATAAAAACAGTTCTGTTTTTTTCTTTATTTTCACTTTAAGGATCTTTTGTATAATAATACATATCTGGTCCCAATTTTTTTTAGCTTTTTCACAAGTCCACCAGAGTTGATAAAAGATTCCTTCTGTCAGAGCAATTTTAATGCGTTCATGGGGGCTCTAAGGGACAGGTTCGAGGACACCTTGTCCCGCATGTCCGCGAAAATGGAGATTCAGAAATTACGGCAAGGAAACTGAACTGTGGCTGAGTATGCCCTTGAATTTAAGAAATTGACAAGCCGGTTGCCCAATTGGCCGGATGCTATCCAGGTAGAATTTTTCCAAATGGGGCTACGGGCGGAATTGTTGGAAATGGCGCTAGCACGGGGGGAACCAGAGACGTTGAGTGAGTGGATTCAATTGGCGGGAAAAGTAGAAAGTGCAAGCCATCGCATACGCTCCCAGCACCAATTGCAGCGCACGGAAAGAATGTCGTACAATAGCCAGTACACCCCCAAGAGAGACTATGATAGAAAGCAATGGGCTGAGGAAAAAGAGAGAAGAGCAAAGAATAGACTGTGCTTTAAGTGTGGGAGGGAGGGTCACCGAATTCACGAATGCACACAACCAGCAGAAAAAAATTAAACAGGAGTGAAAACCCCCAAAAGTACCACACACAAACAAAACACAGCGAAGGCAGCAACTGATCGACGCAAATATGTTGAATCAACCACGGAGGAGTCATCCGATGAGGAAGTTTTGCCCGCAGGAAACGCCAACGGTCTGTTCTAAAGTGTGCCGCGGGACAGACCTTTACAAAGGGGCGCAACAACCAGGTGATGAGAGGCAACTGCCCCACGATGCAAGTCCAGGTAAAATGGGAAACCTTGGATGGGAGAGAACAGTTCTGGGGGGCAGCTATGCTGGACTCTGGATGCTCCAGATGTTTAATACACCCGGGCATTGCAAGCCAGCTGGGAGTAAAACTATTAGAACTCAAACACCCCATCACATTCTGTCAATTGGACGGGTCCGAGATGAAAGGGGGGCCAGTGGGACACATCACCAAAGACATAAAATTGTCAATAGGAACTCACGTAGAGACATTGCATTTCATTGTGGCCCCCATAGCAACACAACCCATTGTGCTGGGACTAAAATGGTTCAGGAAATGTAACCCCCACATTGACTGGGTCTCGAGAGAAATAAATTTCATCGATGGGACATACCACGGAGACCACGATGACAAGATAACAACCTGGATCGAAACAGGGGCGGCAGGGATGGAACAATGGGAGGAGGAATGGGCAGAGCAGAAACAAGCCATACCCGATAATTATATGCCTGTTGCAGAAATCTTTCATGAACAGGAATGTGACCAATTGCCCCCCCACAGGACGTCAGATGCTGCGTTTGAACTCATCCCAGGGGCCCCCTTCCCCAAGCCCAAAATGTATGCAATGACTCAGAAAGAATTGCAGGAGTTACGCAAATTCATTGACAGGAATTTGGCGCGTGGGTTCATTGAACCAGCAAACTCCCCCCTAGCAGCTCCTGTCCTTTTCAGGAAGAAAAAGGATGGGTCCTTACGTCTTTGTTCAGACTACAGGGGGCTCAATGCTATCTCAGTCACCAATCAGTACCCCCTCCCATTATTAAAGGACATGCTAGCCCAGTTATCGAAAGGCAAAATCTTTACAAAACTGGATGTAAGGGAGGCATACTACCGAGTACGCATACAGGAGGGAGACGAATGGAAAACGGCATTCAACTGCCCCCTGGGATCTTTCCAATACCGCGTGCTCCCATTCGGAGTTGCAGGGGGGGCAGGAAATATTCATGAAATTGATTAATGACATGCTATATGAATTTTTGTATGATGGGGTCATTGTATACTTGGATGACATCCTGATTTTCTCTGAAAATATGGACGAGCATGTGAAGTTAGTGAGGAGAGTGCTAGAGAAATTATTAGAGGTGAAGCTCTATGTAAAACTGGAAAAGTGTGAATTCCACAAAGAGAAGCTAGATTTTCTTGGGTACCAGATATCGCACAAGGGAATTGAAATGGATCCCGGAAAGATGCAAGCTGTGCTAGGATGGGAACCCCCATGAACCCGCAGACAACTACAGGCATTTCTGGGGTTCATGGGGTTCTACAGGCAATTCATTCATAATTTCGCACAAACCGCATTGCCCTTAACTGATTTGCTAAAAACAAAAGGCAAGGGAAAAGACACTAAGTCTAAACAGCCTAGCACAAAAATCAAATGGACTCCCAAATGCCAAGAAGCATTTGACAACCTTAAAGCGCTGTTCACAGCGGAACCCATCCTAAAGCACCCAGAGGTTGAGAAACCATTTATAATCCACACGGATGCCTCTAACAATGCTGTGGGGTCTATACTTCTGCAGGCAGACAAAAACAATAAATTGAGACCTTGTGCATACATTTCCAGAAAGTTTAGCTAGACGGAAAAAAGATGGCATGTGTGGGAGAAAGAAGCGTTTGCTGTTCGGCACGCTCTAGACACCTGGCGCCACCTTTTAGAAGGGGCAACCGTACCATTCCAAGTATGGACGGACCACAAAAACTTAGAAGCATTAAAATCTCCCTGGAAATTGAACCCAAAACAGCTTCCGTGGGCTGAGTTTTTCAGCAGGTTCAATTTCACATTGAAGTACTTTCTGGGGGGGGAAGAACTATCTCGCTGATGCCTTGTCATGCCTTCCACAACATGAAAGCAAGGTGGAGGACATCATAGAAACCCTGATTCCAACCCAGGCGGAGCCTTCACAAAACCAACAAAAACCCCCAAACAAACGAGAGGGAAATATGGAAATCACACTCAGTCGCTCTAAAAGCAGCATGGAGGGAAATGCTTTAGACACTGAATTACGGGCAGAAGCAATAAAAGACCCATGGTGTGGGTAGAACAAACAAAGCCTACAAGAAACCAATGGGTTGTGGTGGAAAGAGGACAAATTATACGTGCCAGAAAGCTTGCGCAAATGGGTGTTGGTAATAAGTCATGACCATAAAACAGCAGGTCACTTTGGGTTCGTAAAAACCATGCATTTGGTCAGACGAAAATTTTGGTGTCCAGCGCTCCGCAGGGATGTGAAAGCTTATGTGAAAACGTGCCCAGTGTGTGCAATGGCAAAGTGGGCAGCGGGGAAACCCACGGGATTGCTTCAGCCAGTGGCAAACCCGACACAACCATGGAAGCAAATCGCCATGGATTTCATAGTGGACCTACCAATGAGCAAAAAGAAAAATGCTATCTGGGTAGTCACAGACCTGTTTTCCAAACAAGTACATTTTGTTGCTTGCAAGGGGATTCCTACAGCCCCTAAACTGGCCAAACTATTCATCCAACACATCTACCGGGCTCACGGAACACCCAAACGCATAATAAGCGATCGCGGAAGTACTTTCACTTGCAAGTTCTGGAAAGCCTTTTTGAAATTGATCGGATCAGAACAAGGCTTAAGTAGTGTGTTCCATCCGTTCACAGATGGTTCGTCTGAATGCATTAACTCGGTACTAGAGCAGTACTTACGGTGTTACATTAGCTACCAACAACAGGACTGGGCAGAGCTACTACCGTTTGCTGAGGTGGCTTATAACAATGCAGTACATCACAGTACGGGGTTTTCGCCATTTAAAATAGCCACAGGTCAGGACTTTGTTACTATACCTGAAGTGGCGACGACCCACAAAGAAGGAGCAGCTGGGCCACTACGCGCAGACGAATGGATTACTAAAGTAATGAGTAATTGGCTGATCATGTTGCAAACGCTTCAGAAAGCGAAAGACAGCTACAAAAAATTTGCAGACCATAGAAGGAAAGCTGAGTGGGATCTCAAAATAGGGGACAAAGTGTACCTATCCACAAAAAACCTTCGCACCACACAACCCTCCAGAAAGCTGGGGCCAAAATACATCGGACCTTTCCCCATCACACACGTTATCAACCCTGTAACAGCTAAACTACAGCTGCCAAAAGCGTTGAAAAAAGTACACCCAGTATTTCACATAAGCTTGCTCAAACAATACCACCCTTCAACGCAATGGCACCCAGAACCTTCTGAACCAGCACCGTTGTTAGTAAATGGGGAACCGCACTTTGAAATTGATAAAATCTTGGATTCCCGATAGCACAGAGGTCGACTGCAGTATTTAGTTAAATGGTAAAACCTCCCAGTAGGACACAAAGAATGGGTGGCAGCAAAACACACACACATGCCAGCATTAGTCAAGGACTTTCATAGGGAATTCCCTGACAAACCCCATTGAAACAACTTACTTAACCGTTTTGATTTTCTTTTCTCGTTACAGATCACGGAACCACCAGGGGAAATGTTTTAATTGAAAATGTTGTAGAAATTAGTTAATTAAGTGTGCACATGGTGGTGGGTAGGAAATCTTGGGCCGGTAGCATGTCAGAGTTCGGCAGACCTCTGCCATTAAGTCAGATGGCTATGTGGATTAAAGGGAGTTAGAAACTGACATGAAAGAGACAGCAGCGAGGGGAGAATGCCTGCCGACACCAACTTGTGAAACGGAACTACACATCTCCTTGACCGACCGTCTAGCACCCTGAAGCTGGGAAGCAACACATGTCAGCAACCATGAACAATGGGGAGGGGAAATGCTTAAATGTACTATATCATGCCATGCCTGCTCATTCAAGTCTTTGTTCGTGTTAAGCCTCCATGCACCGGAATAAAACCTTTTACTTCTTAGAAATCTCGCGTCTGGGATTTACTCAAGAGAAAGGGGTTTTAGGGCATCGGAGAGGAGCACCTTACACCTTCACCCTGCAAACATTCCCAGCAAACATTTGGTACACCATTAAATATTTTTGACAACTTATCAGGGGTTAGGTACCAGCGATACATCATTTTGTAGAAACTTTCCTTTAAATTATAATTCAACGTAAATTTCAAACCCTTTGTCCACATATTTTCCCATTGCTCCAACATGATATTATATCCAAAATTTCAGGCCCATTTCACCATACATTCCTTGACTTGTTCATCTTCTAAGTTCATTTGTAACAACATCTTATACATCTTAGTAATAACATGTTCATCCTTCATACAAAGTTGAGTCTCAAAATACATTCTTTCATTAACAAATCTATAGTTCTTTTTGTCCAACATAAAGCGTTCCAGTAATTGCATATAAGTAAACCAATGACATGTGAGGCTTTCCATCTCTAACTTTTCTGTTGTTTTGAAATTTGGTTCACCCTCCCCAAAATTTAACAAATCTTTATACTTTAACCATTTTATTTCTCCCACATTTTCTCTTCTAACAAATGCTTCCTGTGGCAATAACCATGAAGGTAAATTAGATGACAGTCTATCCTTATATTTATTCCAGATCTGTTATTAGAAATGTTATTTCTAAGTCCCTTTCTAAGATGTTATTTCTAAGTCCCATCTCAATATAACCATGACCTAGCCCCAGGTGCAAGGTCACACAGCCACCTAGAAACATATTTAAGGATTCCCTTACTAACTTTGCTCAGACTGAAGAAGCTCCTTGGATAAGGAGCGAAATGTTTCCACTGAGAAAATAGAAATCCAGTTGACATGATTCAAGCTACAGACAATTCCACCTGGATGACCGAGAACCTTCATAGACATCTCAGTCTCCTGGTTTCGAGCCCGTTGCCTTATATGAAGATTTAACTCCTTCACCATTTGTCCAGACAGCCCTTTTGTTCTTATTTTTAAAAACATGTTTTTGGCCCACAGAGATGGCAGACTGTGTTTTTCCCTGTGTAGTCCATCTTTCTCTATTTTCCAATATCAGATCTAGTGTTTTGTCACTTTAAATTGCACCCGGGCGATATTTCGAAGAGTGTTGCAATGCACCATATCCACAGCACCATCTTTTGTTCTTTTTGATTTTGCTCATATACTATTATGGTTATAGTGTGTATTAGACTTTGTGGTTTTATGATTCGTTACTTAACTGGCTAGTTTAAATATGCTGTGGATGTTTTGGTAATTTCTTTTGGATCACAGAAGAGTCATCACATTGCGCTGCGATGCAAATCAATAAACAAATGGTGGCCACTGAAGAGACCAGAGGTGAATGCGAGTTGGCAATCTGCATTCTGCGTTAACTGCAGCTTCTGAGTGGCTTTTAAAGGCAGCCCCATGTAAAGTGCATTGCAGTAGCCTAGCCCAGTGGTAATAAGGGCATGAGCTCCTGTAGTGAGGTCCTCTTGGGTCAAGTAAGGCTGTCTAGCCAAAGGCTCCAATAGCCACAGTTTCTACCTGCTGCACTAGCAGGAGCCACAAATCTCAGAAGCACCCCCAACTCACAAGCCTTCTCTTTCAAGGTTAGTGCCCATCTATCCAGAGATAACATTGGTGTTGATGGAGAACCTTGAGGGACAAACAGTACCAAAATCAACTAATTCTTAATTATTCCTGACTGTGTCTGCAGGTTGGCCAAAGCTGCTTTGGATGATGCAATTGCAGAACTGGATACGCTGAGTGAAGAAAGTTATAAGGTTTCTACACTTATCATGCAGTTGTTACGTGATAATATGGCACTATGGACTTCAGACATGCAGGGTGATGGTGAAGAACAGAGTAAAGAAGTGCTGCAGGATGTGGAAGAGGAGACCCGGTGAGACATCAAGGCCAATAAAAGACCCCACTTTCTCCCCCTTCTACCCCACCCCATCCCCAATGCCCCTCAGTCCCCCTGGGAGCCATCTTATCTGACACTGGGATGGGCCCCAGAATTTAGGTTCCTACCCTGTTGTTGGGTTTTTTTTTTTACACAGTTGAAAAGTTCTTTAAAAAGAAAGAGTGAATGTCTGTGGATTTTACTAGTGCCAGCTTCCAGTTTCTTTAAGACACTATCTGGACTGGCTGCATAGAGGCTTTTTCTGCATTCTTGTTGGAGGTAACATCTGGAAGCCATTAGAATTCTAGGGAAGGTATTTGGCATTGTAAAGTGCGGATGGTGGCATTTTTCTTTTTTTATAATTGTTCAAACAAATTTATACCATTGTTAGAATTGGGCGTTTAGCTTGAAGTTTTCATTGTAATCGTTCTTGTAATGGTTTTGCTGTAAAACAAAACAAACATCACAGCTGCTATGATGCTGGTGCTGGTAACGGTTCACAATCCGTGGCTGCCCATTCTTGCCTTTTCTTTATTTTCCCTCCGAGCAGCTGAGCATTGAAGGTGGCATTGAAAAGTCATGGCTGGCTGGGGAATTCTGGGAGTTGAAGTCCACAGGTCTTCAAATGGCCAAGGTTGAGAAACACTGGCTCTAAGCAGATGACTGGGTCAGGTTGAGCTAAAGCACCGCTCTGAAAATCAAGCCATGTCCCCTCTCTCCCCCTCCCTCATCCCTCTGATTTTCTTAGTGGTTCATCTCAACTTTTCCACATTCATTTCTTTTGGCCACGGGCTGGTAAATATCGGAAGGATTTTGTGGAAATTTTACATACACTCAGAAACATTTTCCTTCAGTGCTTTGGCTCTTTTCTTCCCCTTATGAATGCCTCATCATATACTCTGGTCTGACCTCTATCCTTGCCTTTTTGTTTCATTTAGGATTCCCCTTTGGACAGAGCAGCAAGTCTGTTGGGAAAATAAAATACTGTGTAAAGAAAAAAAAGGTGATAGGAGCAGCATGGACATTTGTTGATACACTGTCTGCCCCGTTGCCTAACAGCATCTCCATCTGAGCAAGTTATATGATGTAGAGAAGCTGAGGTTCTTCAAGACCCGCAAGCATTCACATATGGCTTCTTTGACACTTCCATCTGAGGACCTCATGACTTCCATGAGAAGCACAGGCAATGTTATCAGTCTCAGTATGCCCATCAGTACAGGGCAAAAGCAGAGCATCCTCACGATTTCATCTTTAAGCACTGTGTAAAGACTATGAATGGGAAGAGTTTGTCATCACCCTGTTGTCACAGTCCACTTACTTTATGGTGAGGATTGGATTGATAGCCATCAGCCTCACTTGTAATAGTGAGGGATCCTTTGGAACAGCATT
This sequence comes from Charina bottae, assembly GCA_023362775.1. Classification (NCBI taxonomy): domain Eukaryota; kingdom Metazoa; phylum Chordata; class Lepidosauria; order Squamata; family Charinaidae; genus Charina; species Charina bottae. The sequence goes on along the minus strand of JALMGJ010000005.1, from coordinate 58,754,968 downwards.
TCTCAACCTTGGCAGCTTGAAGATGTGTGGACTTCAACTCCCAGAATTCCTCAGCCAGCTTGCTGAGTGGAATGATCCACTTAGAAGGATTTGTGAATTCTAAAACACTATGGAGGAGTCTCCAGGTGAAAGGTTTGGCAATTGTGTCAAAAAGCATTTACATGACCTTGAAATTAATGTTGAGCCATTACTTTCATTGAACTATACTCCATGAGAAGGGATGACTTTTTCCCACTATAGATAGATCACCAGATGAGACGATTTACAAATCTGTATGTGTGTTAGGACCTGAATATTGTTCTTCTCTGTTATGTATCTGACCAGGCATTTAGATCTTTTTGAGACTATTAATTTGCTAGAAATTTGATGCTACCACCTGAGAAAAGCCTTTCTGAAAACGAGCTTGTGGAATTCCCTGCCTATTCTGTTACAGTTGGCACTTAACATTATGGATGCTTGTCTCCAATTCAAAATATACCCTTTCATCCAAGGCTTGTGGTCAAATTGGGCTTCTGAATCTTTCATTGTTTTTTGTTTTAATCTGAAGTCTTTGTAATGGGGGCTTCTGCCCTGTACCTTTTTTGCACACTTTATGGTATTTTATTATTTTGAAGGTGTGGATATTTTTAGGTTTCCCAAAATAAAGATTCTTCTGGTTTTTACAGTTTTTATTGTGAAAATGTTATTTAAGATAGTTTAAATTTCTTGTAAAATTTAACATATACTATATCTTTCTTTGGGACTGTTTTATGAGACAAAAGTGGGACAGAAATCTTTAAATAAAAGTAAGTATACTGTAGTCATGCAAAGGAATTCATAGGTCAAATGGTTTTTCGATGGAAGTACGTGCCCCTTCACCAAAATAATACGCTCACTCTTAGTATGCAAAGATGTAGCAGTTTTATTGCAATGTATTGGAAGCAAAATACAATTTCCTATAATTTGAGATTAATTTAATGACAGAGTTCTTCTATTCATATATACAGCATGGAATCCTAAAACTCTTCACTTTTATAGCACATCCATCTTTAGGAGTTCTTTAAAAATTATCCTTTTCCCCATTAGTTTAGCAGTCCCCATGTTGGGCTCTGAAGACACCGTTAGCCTCCAGAAAATTATCCTTTTTATTAAAAGTCTGACCAAGTCTGAATGTACCATTCAATTTCTCTGACAGTAGAAGCTGCCACTTAAGTGGCATTGGCATAGGAGAAGGAAAGATCATCTGAAATTATTCTCAAAGGTAGTTGGTTAAAGTACTTATTTTGCTTTTCAGAGCAAGAAGGGATACTACAGGAACATGATATATGTATACGATTTATCCATTCAATACAGCTAGCATGCATCCTTCGTATATGAAATACAGGTCCATATTACTTCTGTGTAAGTTGGTTATCAGAATTGGTATATACTCTGGGTCAGACTTTAATCAAATGAGAATGACAAAACATGTACTGCAGAGAATAAGACATTTTAAAAGTTAGCTGTTTTCCAGTACCAAATAGTAAAATTATTTGGATAGAACTAATGGTTTTAATTAGAATATGTTATTGGTAGACTCACAATCATTTTCTTAAGACAAAACACCATGACAAACACAAACTTCAAGTGGACTCTGGCATTTTTGCATAAAGTGCTTAACTAAATTAAACAGCCTGTTTATCATGATATGCTGGTGTCAGTAGATTGCATGACCATTTATTAGTTTTAGTTTACTGCTTAGGAAAAAGCCATAAAAATAAAGACAATGCCTATGTAAAATGCTGTTAAGACTAACCTTCTTTTCCCCCATCCCCTAATATTGCCTGATGAAGAACTCTTAACAGCTTAAAAAGTTGTGCTATTATTTCATTGCGTTTTAGTTAGTTGTAATTAAGATAGTATTCAGCTATGGATTTGAGATATTTTCACCATGGAGACACATGGGTATGATTATTTTTATAGGTATCTATCTAGCTTTCATAATTATAACCAGAAAACATAGCCAAATAGAAAAAATACCCTATTGTTGAACTCCATTCACATCTTTCTGAAGCTTGAGTGGTCCCAAAATAACATTTACCTTCTCCTGAAGTTCATCTGTATCTCTCTTTTTTCTAATTAAACATCCCTGGTAGCATCGGGATGAACGATCATTTGCCCTACATACCACTAATTTACATTGTATATAAACTGCATTGTGCTTGTTAAGGAACTTAAAGGAGTTGAACTGGAAACGAACTATGTTTTTCCTTGGTGAGTGCAGGTTTCTATAAGTAGAATCTCGTGCACATCTGAAAAATATAAGAAAACATTGTTGTGTCAGGTATGCCTTCCAATATTTTATTACACTGTAATGATGTGTATAAGTACTAAATTTCTGCAGTAGGTGGACTCTGATGATTATGGGATGTAGTAGAGAATGATGGGGAAATCCAATGATAATTGAGATATCAGAAGGAATAAATGAAACCAAAATTTGGGGCTTGTGAAAGTGCTTCCAGATTTGTATAACAATTCCAGTTGTTAATACAGAGGACTATAAAGTAATAGCAACACAATGACCCTGTAGTAATGATTATTTTTGTACAAAGTGTACGAAATAGAGCCAGTTTGGTCTAGTGGTTAAGGTGCTGGGCTAGAGACCAGGAGTCTGTGAGTTCTAGTCCCACCTTAGGCATGAAAGTTGGGTGGGTGGGTAGGCTGGGTGACCTTGGGCCAGTCACTCTCTCTCAGCCCAACTCACCTCACAGGGTTGTTGTTGGGGGGAAAATAGGAGGAGGAAGGAGTATTAGGTATGTTTGTCGCCTTCAGTTATTTATAAAAAATAATAAAGGCGGGATAAAAATAAAAAATTAATAAACAAATAAATAAATAGACCACAATGAAAAGAGAATTTGGTCAAGTCATTGGTATATATTTTGTGACCACTCCATAATGCCCCTTTATTCTCCTCAGTTTTTATATAAGAATTATTTGATATTAACACAACATGGCATTGTTTACAGATGATCCCTGCAGTTCTTTCTATACTGTCTTAAGAAACATGACATAAGAAGGAAATCTAACTTAGAATTTATGTGGCTGAGATAACTGCAATTTCTTTGTGGCACAACTTGGGTTATGGTTCTTACATATTTAATACACACTTACCCACTTCTGATTAAGTCATAGGTCAAGGTTGTAAAATCATTACTATCTGGAGATGCGATACATGTGTCTAGAAATAGTACAAGGTTTGGATCAGTACTGTGAAGAGTAGCTTGGAGATATAAATTCTGGTTGAGTGAAACATAGTATGTTGATTCTGTAATTTTATCGGCAAATGATAGTGATGAATAGAATGCCAGAGACACATTGTAATGGCCAGTTTGCTTTTGAGTAATGTCGATTGCATTTTGAGCAATAAATTTTGTCTCTACAACAGTGTTCTGCTTCATTTCACACAAAACATGAAATTGAAAGTTTTTCTTTCTTGTAATAATACGATCAGAGTTGAAAGTCTTGATTACATTGTAATAAATTATAGTGTCATTATTTTTCACCTGAAAGACCAGAAAAAAGAAAAATTAATTAATGGTGTAGATTTAAGAATACCCATTAAGCGTCATCATTTCAAAGAGTACTAATATTTCAGAATTATAATAATTAAAGCCATGTTAATATAAGCCATGTTACACAATACAAAACATTTCAGCAGCCAATGCAGTCACAACTCTGGCTTTTCCTCAACTGGGATGATAAAATAGGGCAGGGCTTTCCAAAGTGCTGACGCTGGGGACACACCCAGCGGCGGCGGCGACATGCACGCGCATGGCGGCGGTGCGGGGGGGCATGCGGCGGCGCGCGCGTGCACGGCGGCGGCACAGGAGGGGCGTGCGGCGGCACGGGCGGCGTGCGGCGGCACGCACGCGCATGGCGGCCACCATGCACGCGCGCGCCGCCGCTTCCGGGTGGTGTGGCGACACACCACGCTGTGTGTGGCGACACACTTTTGTGTTGCGACACACAGTTTGGAAAGCTCTGAAATAGGGAGTCAGTCTTAGAGACATAAGGATATCAATTCTTTCTCCTTTCCAAAATTCCCTTTTTTATTTTAATTGTAATTTTTATAGGGTCCAGTTAATGTGTTTAAAATTAAGCACAACTTCTAAATCCAATATCTCAAATTAACTTTAAACTTGCATTTCATATTGTTGTTAAGCCTAATATTAGTTCAATTTAAAATTAAAGCCAGAGTTAATTTTCTTATAACAATAGTTAAGGCAAGAAGAGAGACAAAACATATAATTATTATTCAGTTTTAACAACAACAATTAATTCTCACCCTTCTCTCGGTGTTACAACCATAGAATGGTATAGCAAAGTAAACATAACCTCCTATAATTCGAGATGAACATGCACTATCTAAAGCGTTCAGGTAAACTTGCATTGCATTATAGCCGACTGAATTGAGATAATATATGCTGATCCATGCACGCATGTATCCTTCAGAACATGAAAGTCCTAAATGATAACACAGAGAAACATTAAGCAAAATACAAATACATCTAAGCATTAATATTATTTTAATTCTTGATTCTGCTTGTGGACCAATTTCAGCTAATTAAGGAATACCTCTTCTACCTAGCCAGCAAAGGAGACTTTTTCACTTTCCCTGATAATATAATAATTCAATAATCAATATTTGATCCCTGCAGATCAATCAACACATATGAAGAAAGTAAGTTTATCAGAAACGATCATGAAATTACTTCATCTTATTTTCAGAAATCTGTGGTATCTGGGAAAGATAAGTCAATTTTCATGTTGCTGTTTTTTTAAGATAATCACTTCACAGTTCAGTAATACAAATCACCCAATCAGTTGACCAATTCTTGGAGTGCTTAATGTCAGTGAAAGAAGCTGATGATGCAATCTCAGAATATCTATATGCACATGGATCTTTAAACTGACATGGAAGATCACAAGCATTAACTCAACTAATTGGTTTCAATGAAACTTGTATTACTTTACCTAGGATGGCAACTTCTCCTTCTCTCTGAAAACTAAACGATTGGTTTTAAAAAGTGCTCACGATCTATATTATCAGAATAGCATTAGATGAATCCTACCTGAAGTCACTTCTTTGTGAATCAGGTTGTCCATCATACAATACTAAGCTGCAGTATTATATTCTCACAATATATTAAGTTCCTATCAGAACTAAGGAATAAACTGTATTATCATGCCACAATTTCATATACATATAACTTCACAACTATCTTTTCATAATTGTGTCAAAGGATAAATGGAGAGCTTAAACCTTCCTCAATCTATTGTCGCAACACACTAGGTTGGAGAAGACAGTATTAGACAGTTTGGCCAGATAGGTTATGTACATCTGATTCTAGGACTCCTCAGATTCTTAAAGGTATATTTCGCAACTGAGATTCTAGAAAGGAAAAACCACACTTCTTGAATCTGTAACACAAACTGTGAAACTGAGAACACAACAAAGGTGAGCATCTTCATCAAGTGGTGAATTAACAGTTAAATTTACAATAGTCAACAGACCTTTTTCTAATACCAAAATGACAAGGAGAATATTAAACGTTTAACTATATTTCTTTTTCTTTTTTATTGATGCAGAAATTTGGCCATTGGACAAGTTCACATTTTGTTGTTGTTTATTCGTTCAGTCGTTTCCGACTCTTCGTGACTTCATGGACCAGTCCACGCCAGAGCTTCCTGTCGGCCGTCACCATCCCCAGCTCCCCAATGGTTGAGTCCGTCACCTCCAGAATACCATCCAAGTTCACATACAACCACGAAATCCTATACATTTGGTTCAGCAGCACACACTGTGGCGAGCATGAGGCCTTACCAACCAAACACATGGGACAATGTCATGTGCAAGTACTGTACGTGAAATGTATGTGTGAGGTGTCAAATTCATTATACGAGTCACATACTATTGGTCCGATAATCTGCTTTAATATCTCTGGGAACTATATTTGCTGAGGGAAAAATGAAGATTTCAGGGGTTGCTGAGATAGAAGTTCAAACTGCTGCACTTCTAGTGGAATGTCTCATTCTAAATTTCAAAAGTAGACTCATTTAGGAAAAATGAATAAGTCTATTATCTGAGTCCAGTTTTAAAGAGATCTGAGAGATTTCCCTTAATCTAAGTAAGAAGAAAGCTGATTTGGAATCAAATATTCATTAAATTATTAAGCAATTATAGCACCATTGGTCTGTGAATAGAACCATTTGATTTGGCTCATGCTGCAGTTTACTCAAAATGATATTCATGATTGCTGTGCTATCTAATGGTACTAATTGATGACTTTAACCTCTTGCTTGATTTTAGAGATAAAAGTGGTGATAGCCTAATATTTTTAAATCTTAAGTGTACAATCCTTTGCAGGGTAGGAAACTACTCCCTAGTCAAATGACAATGAAATACTACACCCTGGCACTCGGAGAACACACGAAATATGACAGCACTAACTCATGAATAGGTCTTGAAAGGAAAGCAAGGGAAAACTTTCATCCACTATCCCTGCTGCAGGTTGGATCCAAACTGAGGGGGGTAAAGCCATTTTTTTAAAAAAAACCAAAGCAAGTAAACGTGCCGAGTCACATGACATAGTGGATTAAAACCCTCCTACCTTCATGCCACAGTACTTGCAGAAACGTTGGGGGCTTTTTCCTGGCTAACATTTAACTGTGATCTCAAGTGACAGGCCTAACTCTTTACAGCTCATCAACTAAACAATGTCAGTGGAAAAGAGCAATATCTTACTAGTATAATTAGTAGTAGAAGCTGGTGTCGTAGTAAGTGAAGCTGATGTAGTAGTAAGCCTGCTTGGTTCTGTGGACATAATAAAAACAATTAGCATTAAACATGCTGATTATTACTTTCATCCAATGACATACAAAAAGCATGTGAGATTGGATTATGGTGAGGCTTCCACTGAAATACAGTAAATACAGCTATCAGAATATCAACTGGTACAACCAAACTGGATTACACCAATTCTGAAAGGGCTGAATTGGATGCTTATTTCAATGTGTTGGTGTTTGCTTTTGAAATTCTAAATGGCTTGAAAATAAAGATCTGCGTCTCATTTACCATCCTATTTTTGAACTTGAAGGAAGGCATTTCTCCAAGTACCTTGAAAACATTATGTGGCAACTAAAGAGAATCTTTTCTATTGTATCACTCCAATTATGGAAACTTCTGTTTGTGGAGATACAACTGGTACACAGAAACTAGTTTGGCTCCATCTTAAAACATTGTTGATTCTCCTGGTTAAACATTTAAATGAGTGATATGGGGTTGTGTTCTACTCTGTTGAATCTAATGCCTTTTCCAATTAATTATGTTATGGCTACATTGGTTGTTTCGTTTAATTAAATATCATTCATTTAACTTCAGAAAGTTCAAACATGGTAAAGATTATTTTGTATATGTAGATAGGCTGCAGAAATGATGCCATCTTCACATGAACCAATGGCCCTACACAGGTGTACAAAACTGAATAGATGCTAGTTTTAAATTATATTGAATCCCTAAATTACATTAACACAATATATGTTAAATGAACTAGATAAATAGATACTCTTACCTTGTGTAACAGAGTAGTAATGAGCAGAGAACCCATTTCCTGAATAACCTGAATCTCTGTGCATCACAATAGTCATTGTGTTGGAAGTTGATGAATAGGTATAGTTGAGATAGATGCCAGAACATGTTTTTCCAAGTGGATATGAACTATACTGGGGTCCATCAAAAATCTCAATATATTCTGTATCACAGTCCAGGCTGTACAGAGATAGAATAAGATTTTACCCCTTAACTCTTATTTTGCCATCATTTAACAAAGAAACAATCACATTAACCCAAAAAGGAGTACTTAGACTCTCTTTTAAGAAGAGTATCTACTGTAAAGTTGTAAAGACATTATTTCAGTGGAACTCAGCTGAATTTTGTAACTGAAACTGATTGCTTAGTTTTACTCATCCCATATGTATATCATACCTACTAACCCAGTCTGGTCCATTCTTGAATAGTAATTGTTGCTGATATACACTCAGAATATACTAGGTTACAAAATCATATGCACATTTGTTAAATATATAGGGAGAAAAAGTAAAAAGACACTTTCAACTTACTTAATAGAAGAGAACTGGAGAATTATGCGTTCATAGGGCCTCACTTGAATTTCCCAGACACACTGCACGTTGATGTGGTTTCCAGCATAATAAGGTCCAGCGATGGATCCATAGGAATCTGAGAGGTTGCCCCCACACTGAATTGCTAGGAACCACAAAGCAAAATATTGTGCATGTAAGGCAAATGGAATTTATATAAAAAAATAAAGGCAGATTTTTTAATAACTACTTCCCCAGCCAGCCACCCCTCTTAATCTCATTTTGTTATTAAGTAATAAGTCCAAGAATAGTTTTCTATGCTATTGTTTCAGAAACAAGCTAGAATCTCTGATCATTTGGAATAACAGAGGAATCAACACTTACATACTATTTTACTGAATTAACTAGGAGAATCTGTAAGGCAACTGTAGTGCACTCTTTTAATGCATTTTTTTAAAAAATAGATAAAGTGGAATATATAAACATATAAAGCAAGGTATCTGAAACCCCCCAATATAGTCAGATTTGGGAAATAGTATCTACAACAGTTTCACAATATTCAAAGACATGACTAAAAAGCCAATTATTTTACAATATACACATTTGCCCTACACTTAGTAAATGAGTTTCCATATCCATTTTCACCACAGATGTCTTTTGTTTCGCAAACTAGGATTTCAGCACAGCATTTCTCCTGTATCCAAAGCTGATATTCAATTATAATAGGACTAAAAGATAACAGTATAAACTGTAATAAGAAGAATTTAATAGGGGAGATTTGTAGAGAAGGTTGGATAGATTTGTCTTCTCTATACATATACTGTACATTTTTTATCTAACTCAGATTATTCTACTTAGGACTTTCTGCAGACTCCATTTTCATACTTAGCAATATAAAACCAGAAAGATGTTCCCAGTAACAAAAAGCAGCATTTGACTATATAAGTCTGACAGAGATGACAGTGACAGTCACATAAACAAAAGCATCCTTTCATCCCAGGAAGCATCAAAAAGATGAGAAAGAAGCTCAGATTGACTCCACCCTAATTCATTGTAGGATGAGAGGGAAGGAGGGGAATCCTCAGTCAGGCTCTCAGGAACCTGCTACCATAGCCAGTATCATTATAGTCCCAGTTGGTTTCCTGATCTGGCCCATCTTGAAGGGCTGATATCAGCCTTGGAAGCCTGACGGAGATTCGCCCTCCTTCCCTCTCATGCTATAGAGAGTAAGGGGGAGGTCAATCTGAGCTTCCTTCTCACACTTTCACTCTTTCCTGGGCTCAAAGGGCACTTTTGTTTAAGTAACTGATGCGGTCTCTGCCTCATTCCCCAGGGTCACCTCTGGGGCTCACTCCTGTAATTGATCTGCGTTGGGTGCAATTGATCATCTGCTCTTACAAAACCTATGTGGAATGTGAATAATATAGAGAATGTCTGTGATGGAATGTGAGGCTGACCTTGGAGAACAGAGGGAAGAGATGCTGCCTAGGGAATGATCAGCTAAAACCAAAGGGATTTTGTTAATGCATCCTTACAATATATAGTAGAATTAGTTCATCTAGTGGTGTTTCCTGTCTGGTTTAACAGGAAGGGCTGACAAGAATTGTGCAAGTCTGAAAGTACAAATCCGCCACCCTCCCTATCTATCGTTGAGTGGCCACGGCTGGTCTTTCTGAAGTTTCTTCTGCAGACCGTTGCCCTTTCTTGGACTCCCTTTCCTTTTATCTGATCATTCCCTAGGCAGCATCTCATCCCTCTGTTCTCCAAGGTCACCCTCACGTTCCATCTCAAGGTCAATAGCCATTGTCCTGAATTGACAAATGAAGATCTCAATGCAGACTTACTTGGGAGGGTCTCTGTCACCCGAGGAGCAACTGTTTCTTCCGGTGTAAAAGGAGCTGTTAAGGAAATAAACTTAGTCAAGCCATGGAACACATAAATACGGAGAACTAATGCTGGGGACAAACACAGAATATTATAACTACTAAGTGAAATTTGTCTTACTCCCAAAGATGAAATTGAAGTGGTATGATTTCAGAACAAAACTGCTTGTAAGGTACCTCTCTGAGCATATCTCACTTAGACCTTTTCCATATTACTGATTTATTCTACAGCATTATATAATATCACCTGTTGTTGTTTATTCGTTCAGTCGCTTCCGACTCTTCGTGACTTCATGGACCAGCCCACGCCAGAGCTTCCTGTCGGCCGTCACCATCCCCAGCTCCCTCATGGTTGAGTTTGTCACCTCCAGAATATCATCCATCCATCTTGCCCTTGGTCGGCCCCTCTTCCTTTTGCCTTCCACTTTCCCTAGCATCAGCTTCTTCTCCAGGGTATCCTGTCTTCTCATTATGTGGCCAAAGTACTTCAGTTTTGCCTTTAATATCATTCCCTCAAGTGAGCAGTCTGGCTTTATTTCCTGGAGTATGGACTGGTTTGATCTTCTTGCAGTCCAAGGCACTCTCAGAATTTTCCTCCAACACCACAGTTCAAAAGCATCTATCTTCCTTCGTTCAGCCTTCCTTATGGTCCAGCTCTCACAGCCATAGGTTACTACAGGGAATACCATTGCGTTAACTATGCGGACCTTTGTTGTCAGTGTGATGTCTCTGCTCTTAACTATTTTATCAAGATCTGCCATTGCTCTCCTCCCAAGAAGTAGACGTCTTCTGATTTCCTGGCTGCAGTCAGCATCTGCAGTAATCTTTGCGCCTAGAAATACAAAGTCTGTCACTGCCTCCACTTTTTCTCCCTCTATTTGCCAGTTATCAATCAAGCTGGTTGCCATAATCTTGGTTTTTTTGAGGTTTAACTGCAACCCAGCTTTTGCACTTTCTTCTTTCACCTTTGTCATAAGGCTCCTGAACTCCTCCTCGCTTTCAGCCATCAAAGTGGTATCATCTGCATATCTAAGATTGTTAATGTTTCTTCCACCGATTTTAACTCCAGCCTTGGATTCCTCAAGCCCAGTACATTGCATGATGTGTTCTGCATACAGGTTGAATAGGTAGGGTGAGAGTATACAGCCCTGCCGTACTCCTTTCCCAAACTTAAACCAGTCCGTTGTCCCGTGCTCTGTTCTTACCGTTGCTACTTGGTCGTTATAGAGATTCCTCAGGAGGCAGACAAGATGACTTGGTATCCCCATACCACCAAGAACTTGCCACAATTTGTTATGATCCACACAGTCAAAGGCTTTAGAATAGTCAATAAAACAAAAATAGATGTTTTTTTGAAACTCCCTGGCTTTCTCCATTATCCAGCGGATATTGGCAATTTGGTCTCTAGTTCCTCTGCCTTTTCTAAACCCAGCTTGTACATCTGGCAATTCTCGCTCCATGAATTGCTGGAGTCTACCTTGCAAGATCTTGAGCATTACCTTACTGGCATGTGAAATAAGTGCCACTGTTCGATAGTTTGAACATTCTTTAGTGCTTCCCTTTTTTGGTATGGGGATATAAGTTGATTTTTTCCAATCTGATGGCCATTCTTGTGTTTTCCAAATTTGCTGGCATATGGCATGCATCACCTTGACAGCATCATCTTGCAAGATTTTAAACAGTTCAGCTGGGATACTGTCGTCTCCTGCTGCCTTGTTATTAGCAGTATCACCTAGCTAGAGCTAAATTCCATCCTATTCTCTGACCAACTGCTTAAATTTGTCTAGAACTTTTTGAATTTCCTCTCTTTCATTTAAAATATTAACCCGCACTCTCAAATGGTATCTCTGCAAAGTTTATCAGAGTTCCCACAACTCCTGCATCCAAGTCATTGATTAAATGTTGAACAGCAAGAGGAAGAGAGTCCTGTGGCACTCGAGAACTTCCCTCCAAGCTCGAGTCATTCATGAGAATTTTTTGGGTGCAGTCATTCAGCCAACTGTCAAGCTACCTTGTAGCAGCATTTGGACACGTACGCTATGTCTACTGCATTCTCATCTACAAGGCTAATGTTAATTTAGAAGAAGATAAAATTAGTCTTGCATGATGGTCTGTGAAAAACATGTCCTTGCTCTTATTCATTATTAGAAGCGTTTTGAAGTGCTCACAAACATGCTGCTTGATATTCAGTTTTAGGAATGTGCCCAGAATGAATTTCAAGATTGATGTAGTTAACCTGGGTGCTGCTTCTTCACGTTTTGAAGATATGGATCACATTCCCTTAAAAATAGTTCCACTATAAGGAAAACATCTAAACATATTGTATTATTTTCTTTTCTCTCTCTGTTATGCTATTAACTTTCAGACTACAGAAGATACCTGAGCAGGTGACACCAGCATCTTCTCCGTGGTTGCAATTATGAATATACCATCCTCTATGAGAACATTCCTCCAATTTGTGTTCATTCCCTCTGCAATCTACATCATCCAGAGTTATGTTTCCTGAGCCTTGACCAAAGTAAGCAGATCCACGTGCTGAGACAGCTCTTCCACATTCAAGCTGCCTGCAGACGACCGTTGCGTCTGTTATGTCCCAGCCATCATCACAGACGGTCCCCCATGATCCACTGTGTAAGATTTCAACACGTCCCTCACATCTGTTTCTTCCATTGACCAGTCTTATAGATTCACCTAAGAAAGATGAGACAGAAACCATGTTTTTGAATAGAAGATTGGAAATTATGAGGCATCTGAGACTCCAAGGACATGCAGAATAATTTTTGAAATCTTGCCATAAAAGAGGGTTAGTAAAAAATAAGTAAATTGATGCTTGTATGTTATAAAAACTCTACTTTCAATATCTATTGGGGGAGTGGGTTTTATGGGAAATGCACAGATCTCTCTATATTTATTAATTAATTCAATTTATAGCTGCCCATCTCAGATTTGTCACTCTGGGCAGTTCACAGAATTGCAACCACAACAAAAACAATAAACAAAATATAAATGAAATGAAAGTATGAAATAATTCATACTTCACCATCTATACAGCCATCTAGCAGGCTCCACACCCAAGCACCATGACAAAACCATGACTTGGGAGCCTTCTGAAAGGCCAGTAGGATCAGGGCCAATCTAACCTCTGGGGGGATGATGTTCCAAAGTGTGGGTGCCACTGACAGCAAAGGCTTTCTTCCTGGGACCCATCAGGTGACATTCCATAATAGAGGGGACCTACAACATTCCTCTTCTTCCAGACCAGATGGGATGGGTAGATGTAACCAGGACAGATGGACCATATGAGATATTGTCCTATATCCTGGCCCCATGCCAAGTAGGGCTCTATAGGTTATTGCCAGCCCCTTGAGTTAAACCCCGAAGGAGGCTAGAAATCAATGCAGCTCTTGGAGAGGAGGTGTAATGATTGATGATCGAAGAGCACCCATAACTGCCTGAGGCGCCACATTTGCACCAGTTACAGCTTCCAGATGCTCTTCAAGGGCAGCCCCATGGACAGCATGATCATTCATTCATTCATTCATTCATTCATTCATTCATTCATTCATTCATTCATTCATTCATTCATTATATTTGTATGGCTGCCCATCTTAGAGCAGAAATCTGGGTGACTCACAACAAACCATTATTTTCTCTTTAGTGTAGAAGCAGTGAAAGACAAAGGTTTTGGGAGCTTGATGGCTGTTGTGGGTCTTCCGGGCTGTGTGGCCGCGTTCTGGAAGTTGTGGTTCCTAACGTTTCACCAGCATCTGTGGCTGGAATCTTCAGAGGGCAGGAGCACAGACAGAAGCGATCTCTCTGTGCCCCTGTCTTCTGTCTGTGCTCCTGCCCTCTGAAGATGCCGGCCACAGATGCTGGTGAAACGTTAGGAACCACAACTTCCAGAACATGGCCACACAGCCCGGAAGACCCACAAGAGCCATCAAACACAGGCCGTGAAAGCCTTCGACAATACGACGTTTTGGGAGCTCTTAGATTCGTTGCCTTGTTCTTGTTTCAGAGTGTTTAATTTTGGGATTAAGGATTCAGACTTACCAGGTGGCACTTCTGACTCTGGAGGAGCGGCAGTAGGAACCACAAAAAAAAAAAAAAAAAAGAAGAAGAAGACATGGAATCTATAAGTATTGGAGTAATAACACTGAGAGTGCCTTGGACTGCAAGAAGATCAAACCAGTCCATACTCCAGGAAATCAAGCCAGACTGCTCACTTGAGGGAATGATAGTAAAGGCAAAACTGAAGTACTTTGGCCACATAATGAGAAGACAGGATACCCTGGAGAAGAAGCTGATGCTAGGGAAAGTGGAAGGCAAAAGGAAGAGGGGCCGACCAAGGGCAAGATGGATGGAGGGTATTCTGGAGGTGATGGACTCAACCATTGGGGAGCTGGGGATGGTGACGGCCGACAGAGGGCTCTGGCGTGGACTGGTCCATGAAGTCACGAAGAGTCGGAAACGACTGAACGAATAAACAACAACAATAACACTGAAGCCCAAGGTAAAACAAATTGTATGTAATATGTGCAACTTTTCTCACTTCCCAGCAGAATACTGAAGTGGGATGTCTTCTGTAGTGAACTGCTTTATGTTTGAAAATTTCCAATTAACACTATCTCATACTAGCGATTTCCAGAGCTTAACGATACCAGTTAGCCGTTGCTAATATTCAGCAATAATAGTTACTATTTACTAGGGCATCCCCATAAAGATGGTGGCTGGATTATTCTCATGGAATTAATGCCTGCATATTTCCAAGAACAAATACTTCAAAATTCACTGAGGGAAATTCAGGACCACCTCTTAAACTTTTTTCTAGTTTAGACTCCCTTAAAAGCATGTATGGCAGGATGTCCAACTAAGGTTCCCAACAAATGAAATGGGCTGAACGTTCCACAAAGGAGACAGTCCCCTAAAGCTGATAAAATATATTCCCCTTGATTTAATTCTCTTGAAGATTCCGGAAGCTGGCACCAGCTTGGTTATGTGGAGAAATATGTGTAAAACATATGTGTAACAAAAAGCAGCATTTGACTATATACCGTAAGTCTAGGAATTTCTACTCCTAACTATAATGAGAAAAGGATGGCTACAGTCTTCCGTTAACTGAATTTGTGAAGCACGTGGAGGTGACGTTATGATCAGAATGCCCACTGGATATAAATACATTTGAATAAGCCTTGAGATGCAGACTTATCACCGCTTAGTTTAGAAGTATCTTTAGCTTCTGATAGGACAAAGCAAAATTGATCAGGTTTCATGGAATCAAGAACTAGCTGGCCAGCAAATTGCAAGTAACATTGAAAATGAATTGTTGTGGAGAGCCATAGAGATGACAGTGACAGTCACATAAACAAAAACATCCTTTCATCCCAGGAAACATCAAAAAGGTGAGAAAGGAGCACAGATTGACTCCTCCCTAATTCATTGTAGTATGAGAGGGAAGGAGGGGAATCCTCATTCAGGCTCTCAAGAACCTGCTACCATAGCCAGTATCACTATAGTCCCAGTTGGTTTCCTGATCTGGCCCATCTTGAAGGGCTGATATCAGTCTTGGAAGCCAGAGTGAGTTTTGCCCTCCTTCCCTCTCATGCTATAGAGAGTTAGGGGGAGGTCAAACTGAGATTCCTTCTCACATTTTCTGCTATTTCCTGGGCTTAAAGGGCACTTTTGTTTAAGTAACTGATGGGGTCTCTGCCTCGTTCCCCAGGGTCACCTCTGGGGCTCACTCCTGGTATTGATATGTGTTGGGTGCAATTGATCATCTGTTCTTACAAAACCTATGTGGAATGTGAATAATATAGAGATTGTCTGTGATGGAATGTGAGGGTGACCTTGGAGAACAGAGGGAAGAGATGCTGCCTAGGGAATGATCAGATAAAACCAAAGGGAGCACGATTTTGTTAATGTATCCTTACAATATAGTAGAATTAGTGCATCTAGTCATGTTTCCTGTCTGGTTTAACAGGAAGGGCTGACAACAATCTTACAAGTCTGAAAGTACAGATCCCCCACCCTCCCTATCTATCATTGAGCGGTCAGGGCTGGTCTCTCTGAAGTTTCTTCTGCAGACCGTTGCCCTTTCTTGGACTCCCTTTCCTTTCATCTGATCATCCCCTAGGCAGCATCTCATCCCTCTGTTCTCCAAGGTCACCCACACGTTCCATCTCAAGGTCAATAGCCATTGTCCTGAATTGACAAATGAAGATCTCAATGCAGACTTACTTGGGAGGGTCTCTGTCACCCGAGGAGCAACTGTTTCTTCCGGTGTAAAAGGAGCTGTTAAGGAAATAAACTTAGTCAAGCCATGGAACACATAAATACGGAGAACTAATGCTGGGGACAAACACAGAATATTATAACTACTAAGTGAAATTAGTCTTACTCCCAAAGATGAAATTGAAGTGGTATGATTTCAGAACAAAACTGATTGTAAGGTACAACTGCTTGTACTCTGACCATATCTCACTTAGACCTTTTCCATATTACTGATTTATTCTACCATGTCATATAATATCACCCAGCTAGAGCTAAACCATTCAACATCACAGTGATCCAAGTCTATGCCCCAACCACTGATGCCAAAGAAGCTGAAGTTGACCGGTTCTATGAAGATCTACAACACCTTCTAGAACTAACACCAAAAAAAGATGTCCTTTTCATCATAGGGGACTGGAATGCTAAGGTAGGAAGTCAAAAAATAACCGGAATAACAGGCAAGTTCGGCCTCGGAGTACAAAATGAAGCAGGGCAAAGGCTAATAGAGTTTTGTCAAGAGAACACGCTGGTCATAGCAAACACTCTTTTCCAACAACACAAGAGACGACTCTACACATGGACATCACCAGATGGTCGATACCAAAATCAGATTGATTATATACTTTGCAGCCAAAGATGGAGAAGCTCTATACAATCAGCAAAAACAAGACCTGGAGCTGACTGTGGCTCAGATCATGAGCTTCTTATTGCAAAATTTAGGCTTAAATTGAAGAATGTAGAGAAAACCACTAGACCAATCAGGTATGACCTAAATCATATCCCTTATGAATATACAGTGGAAGTGAGGAATAGATTTAAAGGATTAGATCTGGTAGACAGAGTGCCTGAAGAACTATGGATGGAGGTTCGTAACATTGTACAGGAGGCAGCAACTAAAACCATCCCAAAGAAAAAGAAATGCAAGAAAGCAAAGTGGCTGACTGATGAGGCTTTACAAATAGCTGAGGAAAGAAGGGAAGCAAAAGGCAAGGGAGAAAGGGAAAGATATAAACAACTGAATGCAGAATTCCAGAGAATAGCAAGGAGAGATAAGAAGGCCTTCTTAAATGAACAATGCAAAGAAATCGAGGAAAACAATAGAATGGGGAAGACTAGAGATCTCTTCAAGAAAATCGGAGATATCAAGGGAACGTTTTGTGCAAAGATGGGCATGATAAAGGACAAAAAAGGCAGGGACCTAACAGAAGCAGAAGAGATTAAGAAGAGGTGGCAAGAATACACAGAAGAACTATACAAGAAAGATCTTAATATCCCTGATAAATACGATGGTGTGGTCACTGACCTTGAGCCGGACATCCTAGAGAGTGAAGTCAAGTGGGCCTTAGGAAGCATTACTAACAACAAAGCTAGCGGAGAAGACAGTATCCCAGCTGAGCTATTTAAAATCCTAAAAGATGATGCTGTTAAAGTGCTGCACTCAATATGCCAACAAATTTGGAAAACTCAACAGTGGCCACAGGATTGGAAAAGGTCAGTTTACGTTCCAATTCCAAAGAAGGGCAATGCCAAAGAATGTTCAAACTACCGTACAATTGCGCTCATTTCACATGCCAGCAAGGTTATGCTCAAAATCCTACAAGCTAGGCTTCAGCAGCATGTGAACCGAGAACTACCAGAAGTGCAAGCTGGGTTTCGAAGAGGCAGAGGAACTAGAGATCAGATTGCCAACATTCGCTGGATCATGGAAAAAGCAAGAGAGTTCCAGAAAAACATCTACTTCTGCTTCATTGACTACGCTAAAGCCTTTGATTGTGTGGATCACAACAAACTGTGGCAAATTCTTAAAGAGATGGGAGTACCAGACCACCTTACCTGTCTCCTGAGAAACCTGTATGTGGGTCAAGAAGCAACAGTTAGAACCGGACATGGAACAACCGACTGGTTCAAAATTGGGAAAGGAGTACGACAAGGCTGTATATTATCACCCTGCTTATTTAACTTATATGCAGAGTACATCATGAGAAATGCCGGGCTGGATGAATCACAAGCCGGAGTTAAGATTGCCGGGAAAAATATCAACAACCTCAGATATGCAGACGATACCACCCTAATGGCAGAAAGTGAAGAGGAACTAAAGAGCCTCTTGATGAGGGTGAAAGAGGAGAGTGCAAAAGCTGGCTTGAAACTCAACATTAAAAAAACACAGATCATGGCATCTGGTCCCATCACTTCCTGGCAAATAGAAGGGGAAGAAAAGGAAGCAGTGACAGATTTTATTTTCTTGGGCTCCAAGATCACCGCAGACGGTGACTGCAGCCATGAAATTAAAAGACGCTTGCTCCTTGGGAGGAAAGCTATGGCAAACCTAGACAGCATATTAAAAAGCAGAGACATCACCTTGCCGACAAAAGTCCATATAGTTAAAGCTATGGTTTTTCCAGTAGCAATGTATGGCTGTGAGAGTTGGACCATAAGGAAGGCTGAGCGCCGAAGAATTGATGCTTTTGAACTGTGGTGCTGGAGAAGACTCTTGAGAGTCCCTTGGACTGCAAGGAGGTCAAACCAGTCAATCCTAAAGGAAATCAACCCTGACTGCTCATTGGAAGGACAGATGCTGAAGCTGAAGCTGAAATACTTTGGCCACCTAATGCGAAGAGAGGACTCACTGGAAAAGACCCTGATGCTGGGAAAGACTGAGGGCAAAAGGAGAAGGGGACGGCAGAGGATGAGATGGTTAGATAGCATCACCGATGTAATGAACATGAATTTGAGTAAACTCCGAGAGACAGTGGAGGACAGGAAGGCCTGGCGTACTATGGTCCATGAGGTCACGAAGAGTCGGACACGACTAAACGACTGAACAACAACAAGAGCTAAATTCCATCCTATTCTTTGACCCACTGCTTAAGTTTGTCTAGAACTTTTTGAATTTCCTCTCTTTCATTTAAAATATTAACCCCCACTTTCAGATGGTATCTCTGCAAAGTTTATCAGAGTTCCCACAACTCCTGCATCCAAGTCATTGATTAAATGTTGAACAGCAAGAGGAAGAGAGTCCTGTGGCACTCAAGAACTTCCCTCCAAGCTCGAGTCATTCATGAGAATTTTTTGGGTGCAGTCATTCAGCCAACTGTCAAGCTACCTTGTAGCAGCATTTGGACACGTACACTATGTCTACTGCATTCTCATCTACAAGGCTAATGTTAATTTAGAAGAAGATAAAATTAGTCTTGCATGATGGTCTGTGAAAAACATGTCCTTGCTCTTATTCATTATTAGAAGCGTTTTGAAGTGCTCACAAACATGCTGCTTGATATTCGGTTTTAGGAATGTGCCCAGAATGAATTTCAAGATTGATGTAATTAACCTGGGTGCTGCTTCTTCACGTTTTGAAGATATGGATCACATTCCCTTAAAAATAGTTCCACTATAAGGAAAACATCTAAACATATTGTATTATTTTCTTTTCTCTCTCTGTTATGCTATTAACTTTCAGACTACAGAAGATACCTGAGCAGGTGACACCAGCATCTTCTCCGTGGTTGCAATTATGAATATACCATCCTCTATGAGAACATTCCTCCAATTTGTGTTCATTCCCTCTGCAATCTACATCATCCAGAGTTATGTTTCCTGAGCCTTGACCAAAGTAAGCAGATCCACGTGCTGAGACAGCTCTTCCACATTCAAGCTGCCTGCAGACGACCGTTGCGTCTGTTATGTCCCAGCCATCATCACAGACGGTCCCCCATGATCCACTGTGTAAGATTTCAACACGTCCCTCACATCTGTTTCTTCCATTGACCAGTCTTATAGATTCACCTAAGAAAGATGAGACAGAAACCATGTTTTTGAATAGAAGATTGGAAATTATGAGGCATCTGAGACTCCAAGGACATGCAGAATAATTTTTGAAATCTTGCCATAAAAGAGGGTTAGTAAAAAATAAGTAAATTGATGCTTGTATGTTATAAAAACTCTACTTTCAATATCTATTGGGGGAGTGGGTTTTGTGGGAAATGCACAGATCTCTCTATATTTATTAATTAATTCAATTTATAGCTGCCCATCTCAGATTTGTCACTCTGGGCAGTTCACAGAATTGCAACCACAACAAAAACAATAAACAAAATATAAATGAAATGAAAGTATGAAATAATTCATACTTCACCATCTATACAGCCATCTAGCAGGCTCCACACCCAAGCACCATGACAAAACCATGACTTGGGAGCCTTCTGAAAGGCCAGTAGGATCAGGGCCAATCTAACCTCTGGGGGGATGATGTTCCAAAGTGTGGGTGCCACTGACAGCAAAGGCTTTCTTCCTGGGACCCATCAGGTGACATTCCATAATAGAGGGGACCTACAACATTCCTCTTCTTCCAGACCAGATGGGATGGGTAGATGTAACCAGGACAGATGGACCATATGAGATATTGTCCTATATCCTGGCCCCATGCCAAGTAGGGCTCTATAGGTTATTGCCAGCCCCTTGAGTTAAACCCCGAAGGAGGCTAGAAATCAATGCAGCTCTTGGAGAGGAGGTGTAATGATTGATGATCGAAGAGCACCCATAACTGCCTGAGGCGCCACATTTGCACCAGTTACAGCTTCCAGATGCTCTTCAAGGGCAGCCCCATGGACAGCATGATCATTCATTCATTCATTCATTCATTCATTCATTCATTCATTCATTCATTATATTTGTATGGCTGCCCATCTTAGAGCAGAAATATGGGTGACTCACAACAAACCATTATTTTCTCTTTAGTGTAGAAGCAGTGAAAGACAAAGGTTTTGGGAGCTTGATGGCTGTTGTGGGTCTTCCGGGCTGTGTGGCCGCGTTCTGGAAGTTGTGGTTCCTAATGTTTCACCAGCATCTGTGGCTGGAATCTTCAGAGGGCAGGAGCACAGACAGAAGCGATCTCTCTGTGCCCCTGTCTTCTGTCTGTGCTCCTGCCCTCTGAAGATGCCGGCCACAGATGCTGGTGAAATGTTAGGAAACACAACTTCCAGAACATGGCCACACAGCCCGGAAGACCCACAAGAGCCATCAAACTCAGGCCGTGAAAGCCTTCGACAATACGACGTTTTGGGAGCTCTTAGATTCGTTGCCTTGTTCTTGTTTCAGAGTGTTTAATTTTGGGATTAAGGATTCAGACTTACCAGGTGGCACTTCTGACTCTGGAGGAGCGGCAGTAGGAACCACAAAAAAAAAGAAAAAAAAGAAGAAGACATGGAATCTATAAATATTGGAGTAATAACACTGAAGCCCAAGGTAAAACAAATTGTATGTAATATGTGCAACTTGTCTCACTTCCCAGCAGAATACTGAAGTGGGATGTCTTCTGTAGTGAACTGCTTTATGGTATTTGTTTGAAAATTTCCAATTAACACTATCTCATACTAGCGATTTCCAGAGCTTAACGATACCACTTAGCCGTTGCTAATATTCAGCAATAACAGTTACTATTTACTGGGGCATCCCCATAAAGGTGGTGGCTGGATTATTCTCATGGAATTAATGCCTGCATATTTCCAAGAACAAATACTTCAAAATTCACTGAGGAAAATTCAGGACCACCTCTTAAACTTTTTTCTGGTTTAGACTCCCTTAAAAGCATGTACGGCAGGATGTCCAACTAAGGTTCCCAACAAATGAAATGGGCTGAACGTTCCACAAAGGAGACAGTCCCACTAAAGCTGATAAAATATATTCCTCTTGATTTAATTCTCTTGAAGATTCCGGAAGCTGGCACCAGCTTGGTTATGTGGAGAAATATGTGTAAAACATATGTGTAACAAAAAGCAGCATTTGACTATATACCGTAAGTCTAGGAATTTCTACTCCTAACTATAATGAGAAAAGGATGGCTACAGTCCTCCGTTAACTGAATTTGTGAAGCACGTGGAGGTGACGTTATGATCAGAATGCCCACTGGATATAAATACATTTGAATAAGCCTTGAGATGCAGACTTATCACCGCTTAGTTTAGAAGTATCTTTAGCTTCTGATAGGAAAAAGCAAAATTGATCAGGTTTCATGGAATCAAGAACTAGCTGGCCAGCAAATTGCAAGTAACATTGAAAATGAATTGTTGTGGAGAGCCATAGAGATGACAGTGACAGTCACATAAACAAAAACATCCTTTCATCCCAGGAAACATCAAAAAGGTGAGAAAGGAGCACAGATTGACTCCTCCCTAATTCATTGTAGTATGAGAGGGAAGGAGGGGAATCCTCATTCAGGCTCTCAAGAACCTGCTACCATAGCCAGTATCATTATAGTCCCAGTTGGTTTCCTGATCTGGCCCATCTTGAAGGGCTGATATCAGTCTTGGAAGCCAGAGTGAGTTTTGCCCTCCTTCCCTCTCATGCTATAGAGAGTTAGGGGGAGGTCAAACTGAGATTCCTTCTCACATTTTCTGCTATTTCCTGGGCTTAAAGGGCACTTTTGTTTAAGTAACTGATGGGGTCTCTGCCTCGTTCCCCAGGGTCACCTCTGGGGCTCACTCCTGGTATTGATATGTGTTGGGTGCAATTGATCATCTGTTCTTACAAAACCTATGTGGAATGTGAATAATATAGAGATTGTCTGTGATGGAATGTGAGGGTGACCTTGGAGAACAGAGGGAAGAGATGCTGCCTAGGGAATGATCAGATAAAACCAAAGGGAGCACGATTTTGTTAATGTATCCTTACAATATAGTAGAATTAGTGCATCTAGTCATGTTTCCTGTCTGGTTTAACAGGAAGGGCTGACAACAATCTTACAAGTCTGAAAGTACAAATCCCCCACCCTCCCTATCTATCATTGAGCGGTCAGGGCTGGTCTCTCTGAAGTTTCTTCTGCAGACCGTTGCCCTTTCTTGGACTCCCTTTCCTTTTATCTGATCATCCCCTAGGCAGCATCTCATCCCTCTGTTCTCCAAGGTCACCCACACGTTCCATCTCAAGGTCAATAGCCATTGTCCTGAATTGACAAATGAAGATCTCAATGCAGACTTACTTGGGAGGGTCTCTGTCACCCGAGGAGCAACTGTTTCTTCCGGTGTAAAAGGAGCTGTTAAGGAAATAAACTTAGTCAAGCCATGGAACACATAAATACGGAGAACTAATGCTGGGGACAAACACAGAATATTATAACTACTAAGTGAAATTAGTCTTACTCCCAAAGATGAAATTGAAGTGGTATGATTTCAGAACAAAACTGATTGTAAGGTACAACTGCTTGTACTCTGACCATATCTCACTTAGACCTTTTCCATATTACTGATTTATTCTACCATGTCATATAATATCACCCAGCTAGAGCTAAACCATTCAACATCACAGTGATCCAAGTCTATGCCCCAACCACTGATGCCAAAGAAGCTGAAGTTGACCGGTTCTATGAAGATCTACAACACCTTCTAGAACTAACACCAAAAAAAGATGTCCTTTTCATCATAGGGGACTGGAATGCTAAGGTAGGAAGTCAAAAAATAACCGGAATAACGGGCAAGTTCGGCCTCGGAGTTCAAAATGAAGCAGGGCAAAGGCTAATAGAGTTTTGTCAAGAGAACACGCTGGTCATAGCAAACACTCTTTTCCAACAACACAAGAGACGACTCTACACATGGACATCACCAGATGGTCAATACCGAAATCAGATTGATTATATACTTTGCAGCCAAAGATGGAGAAGCTCTATACAATCAGCAAAAACAAGACCTGGAGCTGACTGTGGCTCAGATCATGAGCTTCTTATCGCAAAATTTAGGCTTAAATTGAAGAACGTAGAGAAAACCACTAGACCAATCAGGTATGACCTAAATCATATCCCTTATGAATATACAGTGGAGGTGAGGAATAGATTTAAAGGATTAGATCTGGTAGACAGAGTGCCTGAAGAACTATGGATGGAGGTTCATAACATTGTACAGGAGGCAGCAACTAAAACCATCCCAAAGAAAAAGAAATGCAAGAAAGCAAAGTGGCTGACTGATGAGGCTTTACAAATAGCTGAGGAAAGAAGGGAAGCAAAAGGCAAGGGAGAAAGGGAAAGATATAAACAACTGAATGCAGAATTCCAGAGAATAGCAAGGAGAGATAAGAAGGCCTTCTTAAATGAACAATGCAAAGAAATCGAGGAAAACAATAGAATGGGGAAGACTAGAGATCTCTTCAAGAAAATCGGAGATATCAAGGGAACGTTTTGTGCAAAGATGGGCATGATAAAGGACAAAAAAGGCAGGGACCTAACAGAAGCAGAAGAGATTAAGAAGAGGTGGCAAGAATACACAGAAGAACTATACAAGAAAGATCTTAATATCCCTGATAAATACGATGGTGTGGTCACTGACCTTGAGCCGGACATCCTAGAGAGTGAAGTCAAGTGGGCCTTAGGAAGCATTACTAACAACAAAGCTAGCGGAGAAGACAGTATCCCAGCTGAGCTATTTAAAATCCTAAAAGATGATGCTGTTAAAGTGCTGCACTCAATATGCCAACAAATTTGGAAAACTCAACAGTGGCCACAGGATTGGAAAAGGTCAGTTTACGTTCCAATTCCAAAGAAGGGCAATGCCAAAGAATGTTCAAACTACCGTACAATTGCGCTCATTTCACATGCCAGCAAGGTTATGCTCAAAATCCTACAAGCTAGGCTTCAGCAGCATGTGAACCGAGAACTACCAGAAGTGCAAGCTGGGTTTTGAAGAGGCAGAGGAACTAGAGATCAGATTGCCAACATTCGCTGGATCATGGAAAAAGCAAGAGAGTTCCAGAAAAACATCTACTTCTGCTTCATTGACTACGCTAAAGCCTTTGATTGTGTGGATCACAACAAACTGTGGCAAATTCTTAAAGAGATGGGAGTACCAGACCACCTTACCTGTCTCCTGAGAAACCTGTATGTGGGTCAAGAAGCAACAGTTAGAACCGGACATGGAACAACCGACTGGTTCAAAATTGGGAAAGGAGTACGACAAGGCTGTATATTATCACCCTGCTTATTTAACTTATATGCAGAGTACATCATGAGAAATGCCGGGCTGGATGAATCACAAGCCGGAGTTAAGATTGCCGGGAAAAATATCAACAACCTCAGATATGCAGACGATACCACCCTAATGGCAGAAAGTGAAGAGGAACTAAAGAGCCTCTTGATGAGGGTGAAAGAGGAGAGTGCAAAAGCTGGCTTGAAACTCAACATTAAAAAAACACAGATCATGGCATCTGGTCCCATCACTTCCTGGCAAATAGAAGGGGAAGAAAAGGAAGCAGTGACAGATTTTATTTTCTTGGGCTCCAAGATCACCGCAGACGGTGACTGCAGCCATGAAATTAAAAGACGCTTGCTCCTTGGGAGGAAAGCTATGGCAAACCTAGACAGCATATTAAAAAGCAGAGACATCACCTTGCCGACAAAAGTCCATATAGTTAAAGCTATGGTTTTTCCAGTAGCAATGTATGGCTGTGAGAGTTGGACCATAAGGAAGGCTGAGCGCCGAAGAATTGATGCTTTTGAACTGTGGTGCTGGAGAAGACTCTTGAGAGTCCCTTGGACTGCAAGGAGGTCAAACCAGTCAATCCTAAAGGAAATCAACCCTGACTGCTCATTGGAAGGACAGATGCTGAAGCTGAAGCTGAAATACTTTGGCCACCTAATGCGAAGAGAGGACTCACTGGAAAAGACCCTGATGCTGGGAAAGACTGAGGGCAAAAGGAGAAGGGGACGGCAGAGGATGAGATGGTTAGATAGCATCACCGATGTAATGAACATGAATTTGAGTAAACTCCGAGAGACAGTGGAGGACAGGAAGGCCTGGCGTACTATGGTCCATGAGGTCACGAAGAGTCGGACACGACTAAACGACTGAACAACAACAAGAGCTAAATTCCATCCTATTCTTTGACCCACTGCTTAAGTTTGTCTAGAACTTTTTGAATTTCCTCTCTTTCATTTAAAATATTAACCCCCACTTTCAGATGGTATCTCTGCAAAGTTTATCAGAGTTCCCACAACTCCTGCATCCAAGTCATTGATTAAATGTTGAACAGCAAGAGGAAGAGAGTCCTGTGGCACTCAAGAACTTCCCTCCAAGCTCGAGTCATTCATGAGAATTTTTTGGGTGCAGTCATTCAGCCAACTGTCAAGCTACCTTGTAGCAGCATTTGGACACGTACACTATGTCTACTGCATTCTCATCTACAAGGCTAATGTTAATTTAGAAGAAGATAAAATTAGTCTTGCATGATGGTCTGTGAAAAACATGTCCTTGCTCTTATTCATTATTAGAAGCGTTTTGAAGTGCTCACAAACATGCTGCTTGATATTCGGTTTTAGGAATGTGCCCAGAATGAATTTCAAGATTGATGTAATTAACCTGGGTGCTGCTTCTTCACGTTTTGAAGATATGGATCACATTCCCTTAAAAATAGTTCCACTATAAGGAAAACATCTAAACATATTGTATTATTTTCTTTTCTCTCTCTGTTATGCTATTAACTTTCAGACTACAGAAGATACCTGAGCAGGTGACACCAGCATCTTCTCCGTGGTTGCAATTATGAATATACCATCCTCTATGAGAACATTCCTCCAATTTGTGTTCATTCCCTCTGCAATCTACATCATCCAGAGTTATGTTTCCTGAGCCTTGACCAAAGTAAGCAGATCCACGTGCTGAGACAGCTCTTCCACATTCAAGCTGCCTGCAGACGACCGTTGCGTCTGTTATGTCCCAGCCATCATCACAGACGGTCCCCCATGATCCACTGTGTAAGATTTCAACACGTCCCTCACATCTGTTTCTTCCATTGACCAGTCTTATAGATTCACCTAAGAAACAGAAACAGAAACAGAAACCATATTTTTGAATAGAAGATTGGAAATTATGAGGCATCTGAGACTCCAAGGACATGCAGAATAATTTTTGAAATCTTGCCATAAAAGAGGGTTAGTAAAAAATAAGTAAATTGATGCTTGTATGTTATAAAAACTCTACTTTCAATATCTATTGGGGGAGTGGGTTTTATGGGAAATGCACAGATCTCTCTATATTTATTAATTAATTCAATTTATAGCTGCCCATCTCAGATTTGTCACTCTGGGCAGTTCACAGAATTGCAACCACAACAAAAACAATAAACAAAATATAAATGAAATGAAAGTATGAAATAATTCATACTTCACCATCTATACAGCCATCTAGCAGGCTCCACACCCAAGCACCATGACAAAACCATGACTTGGGAGCCTTCTGAAAGGCCAGTAGGATCAGGGCCAATCTAACCTCTGGGGGGATGATGTTCCAAAGTGTGGGTGCCACTGACAGCAAAGGCTTTCTTCCTGGGACCCATCAGGTGACATTCCATAATAGAGGGGACCTACAACATTCCTCTTCTTCCAGACCAGATGGGATGGGTAGATGTAACCAGGACAGATGGACCATATGAGATATTGTCCTATATCCTGGCCCCATGCCAAGTAGGGCTCTATAGGTTATTGCCAGCCCCTTGAGTTAAACCCCGAAGGAGGCTAGAAATCAATGCAGCTCTTGGAGAGGAGGTGTAATGATTGATGATCGAAGAGCACCCATAACTGCCTGAGGCGCCACATTTGCACCAGTTACAGCTTCCAGATGCTCTTCAAGGGCAGCCCCATGGACAGCATGATCATTCATTCATTCATTCATTCATTCATTCATTCATTCATTCATTCATTCATTATATTTGTATGGCTGCCCATCTTAGAGCAGAAATCTGGGTGACTCACAACAAACCATTATTTTCTCTTTAGTGTAGAAGCAGTGAAAGACAAAGGTTTTGGGAGCTTGATGGCTGTTGTGGGTCTTCCGGGCTGTGTGGCCGCGTTCTGGAAGTTGTGGTTCCTAACGTTTCACCAGCATCTGTGGCTGGAATCTTCAGAGGGCAGGAGCACAGACAGAAGCGATCTCTCTGTGCCCCTGTCTTCTGTCTGTGCTCCTGCCCTCTGAAGATGCCGGCCACAGATGCTGGTGAAATGTTAGGAACCACAACTTCCAGAACATGGCCACACAGCCCGGAAGACCCACAAGAGCCATCAAACTCAGGCCGTGAAAGCCTTCGACAATACGACGTTTTGGGAGCTCTTAGATTCGTTGCCTTGTTCTTGTTTCAGAGTGTTTAATTTTGGGATTAAGGATTCAGACTTACCAGGTGGCACTTCTGACTCTGGAGGAGCGGCAGTAGGAACCACAAAAAAAAAGAAAAAAAAGAAGAAGACATGGAATCTATAAATATTGGAGTAATAACACTGAAGCCCAAGGTAAAACAAATTGTATGTAATATGTGCAACTTGTCTCACTTCCCAGCAGAATACTGAAGTGGGATGTCTTCTGTAGTGAACTGCTTTATGGTATTTGTTTGAAAATTTCCAATTAACACTATCTCATACTAGCGATTTCCAGAGCTTAACGATACCACTTAGCCGTTGCTAATATTCAGCAATAACAGTTACTATTTACTGGGGCATCCCCATAAAGGTGGTGGCTGGATTATTCTCATGGAATTAATGCCTGCATATTTCCAAGAACAAATACTTCAAAATTCACTGAGGAAAATTCAGGACCACCTCTTAAACTTTTTTCTAGTTTAGACTCCCTTAAAAGCATGTACGGCAGGATGTCCAACTAAGGTTCCCAACAAATGAAATGGGCTGAACGTTCCACAAAGGAGACAGTCCCACTAAAGCTGATAAAATATATTCCTCTTGATTTAATTCTCTTGAAGATTCCGGAAGCTGGCACCAGCTTGGTTATGTGGAGAAATATGTGTAAAACATATGTGTAACAAAAAGCAGCATTTGACTATATACCGTAAGTCTAGGAATTTCTACTCCTAACTATAATGAGAAAAGGATGGCTACAGTCCTCCGTTAACTGAATTTGTGAAGCACGTGGAGGTGACGTTATGATCAGAATGCCCACTGGATATAAATACATTTGAATAAGCCTTGAGATGCAGACTTATCACCGCTTAGTTTAGAAGTATCTTTAGCTTCTGATAGGAAAAAGCAAAATTGATCAAGTTTCATGGAATCAAGAACTAGCTGGCCAGCAAATTGCAAGTAACATTGAAAATGAATTGTTGTGGAGAGCCATAGAGATGACAGTGACAGTCACATAAACAGAAACATCCTTTCATCCCAGGAAACATCAAAAAGGTGAGAAAGGAGCACAGATTGACTCCTCCCTAATTCATTGTAGTATGAGAGGGAAGGAGGGGAATCCTCAGTCAGGCTCTCAAGAACCTGCTACCATAGCCGGTATCATTATAGTCCCAGTTGGTTTCCTGATCTGGCCCATCTTGAAGGGCTGATATCAGTCTTGGAAGCCAGAGTGAGTTTTGCCCTCCTTCCCTCTCATGCTATAGAGAGTTAGGGGGAGGTCAAACTGAGCTTCCTTCTCATATTAACCCCCACTCTCAGATGGTATCTCTGCAAAGTTTAGCAGAGTTCCCACAACTCCTGCATCCAAGTCATTGATTTAATGTTGAAAAGCAAATGGTAGAGAGTCCTGTGGCATTCAAGAACCGCTCTTGGAGAAGAGATGTAACGTCCGTTGATCGAGGAGCGCCCAGAAATGCAGGAGGCGCCACATTTGCACTAGTTGCCGCTTCCAGATGCTCTTAAAGGGCAGCCCCATGGACAGTATGCTGATCTATCTATCTATCTATCTATCTATCTATCTATCTATCTATCTATCTATCTATCTATCTATCTATTATATTTGTATGACTGCCCATCTTAGAGCACAAATCTGGGTGACTCACAACATTCTATTCTCTTCTCTTTAGTGTAGAAGCAGCGAAAGACAAATGTTTTGGGAGCTCTTAGATTAGTTGCCTTGTGCTTGTTTCAGAGTGTTTAATTTTGAGATTAAGGATTCTGACTTACCAGGTGGCCCTTCTGACTCTGGAGTAGCTGCAGTAAGAACCACAAAAAAAAAGACATGGAATCTATAAATATTGGAGTAATAACAGTGAAGCCCAATATAAAACAAATTCTGTATACTATATGCAACGTGCCTCACTCCCCAGAAGATCACTGAAGTGGGATGTCTTCTGTAGTGAACTGCTTTATGGAATTTCTTTGAACATTATTGATTAACACTATCTCATACTAGTGATTTCCAGCTTAACGCTACCTCTTAGCCATTTTTATATTCAGTAATAACAGTTACTATTTAGTGATGCATCCCCATAATGGTGGTTGGATTATTATCATGTAATTAATGCCTGCATATTTCCAAGAACAAATACTTCAAAATTCACTGAGGAAAGTTCACGACAGCCTCTTAATCTTTTGTATAGTTGGGAATCCCTTAAAAGCATGTACGGCAGAGTGACCAACCAAGGTTCCCAACAAATGGGAAATGGGCTGTAGCTCCCACAAAGGATGCAGTCCCACTAAAGCTGATATCATATATTCCCATTGATTTAATTCTCTTGAAGATTCCGGATGATGGGACCAGCTTTGTTATTTGTAAAAATATGTGTAAAACTCAGAACACAGAGATACTTCTTCGGTCCACTCATGGCTCTGCAGTTGCAAATATATCTGAGAAGATGCAAACATCTCAGTCTTCTCAGATAGAGCTTTAGCTACATACTAATTTATTTCACAGAATTCTGACTTTACTTTTCTTATGGTAATTCCAAAGCAGTTCTTAGCAATAGGGTAAAGTAGACTGAAAAGAATAAAAACAGTATCAATGTGCAACCAGCAACTTAAAAGTAAGTAAACCAAGATCTGGGCAGCTGATGAAATCAAAGAAGCTCATCCAATAAATAAATGTCTGGATGTTCACAACTTCTTAATTTCTATTTGCTATCCTTTGTGAACAAACATTAACCAGAAAACATGGCCTGCTGCCACCGAACCCATGTCACAAGACTCTAGAGTACCTTCTTGGCGGGGGTATGAACATTTGAAGTGGCAAAATATCTGAAAAAAGGCCAGTATAGTTCGATTTGGAGGACACTATCTACAAAGGTTTCACAATATTCAAAGCAAGGCTAAAAGGCCAATTTTTACAATATACACATTTTCTCTAGGTTTAAAATATTAACAATAGTATGTTTCCAAACCCATTTTCACCAAATAGGTACGTATTTGGTTTCATAAATTAGGATTTGATCACAATATAACATCAAGAGTTGTCTTTTATCTCAAGTTGATAATCAATTAGAATAGGGCTATGAGATAAAAGATAAACTGTGATAATAAGGGTTTAATTGGAGACACGTTGTAGAGAAGGTCACATATGATTGTCTTCAGTATACATATACACCTTTCCCCTTTTTCATCTAACTCAGATGATTCCACTGAGGACTTTCTACAGACTCCATTTTCTTACTTAGCAATATAAAACCAGAAAGAGGTTCCTAGGAACAAAAAGCAGCATCTAACTATATAAGTCTAGGAATTTCTGTAACCTTTTCTAGGTTTATATAATAATCTTAATTGCCTGAGCAAAAAGTGAATGAGACAATTTATGATTATTCATTTGAGAATACAGTAGTGCTGAAAAATATATGAGAAGATTCAGAACCTGGGTGTTGTCAGATATAACTTTAGCTATTGGTTTCACAGAATTCGGACATTGCTTTTCTTGTGAATATTCTCTCCTTCCATTGACAATTACCACTCCAAGTGGCTTACAGCCACCCAGGCTCCAACACTTCAGTTAAATCCCCAGATGTTCCTTCCACTGAACCTTTTTACATAAAGTGCAATAAGTGATGAGAATTTAACAATCAATTACTGGACTACATTTTAGATCACTTATTAGTGCCTGGTTATAGAAAGTAAAAGTGTGCATTTTCCTGGGCAGTTCTTACTAGGGACCTCTTCTGACCCTGCATGTACAATTGTTTCTGCAAAAAATTCAGATTATAGAACATATTTGGGGGATAATCACACTGAAGCCAGACATGAAATAAATTGTATATACTAAGTAAAACCTGCCTCACTCCCCAGCATGACACTGGTGCGGTATCTTTAGTAGTAAACTGCTTATATATGATCTCTTAGCTCACTAAGGAAGGACCTTTGCATACTAGAGATTTACAATGTTTATAATATGAAACAGCCACTCTCATGACTCAACAAAGTCTTTTTTCCTCAGTGATAATGAGGAAATAAATAATATTTATTTATGATAAATATTAATGATAATGATGGATTAAAATGATAGCCATAGCCATGGAGCGAACAGTTTCACTGAACTTCTAGATGTAGAAGACCAATCCTGAACAAGCTAATTTTTTAGAAAACTGTAATTGGAATTTCTGATACCAATCACTGATGTATAATACTTTATCAGAAAGTTTCAGCTTTGGAATGGAAAAAAGAAGTTGGCGACTCACCAGGACTCTCTTCAGGAAGACCTGCTCATAAAGAAAGAAGATTTAAATGTCACTCCTAATGATTTATTCTTCATATTATTATTCTATTAATCCTACCATATATTTCAGTGAATAATTAACAAAAACTAGGATAACTATCCCTTTATCAGATTTAGAATCATCATCATCACCACCACCACCAACAAGCACAACAACTTTATTTACAGTCAGAAACCAGCTGTATATGTACACACACATGCACATATACACATACACAAGCATGCTTTTTAAAGGGACACCTAGAGTATTAATTCCTAAAAAGCAGTGGCTGTGGGGCAAAACAGTCTTTATAGAAATTTCTGGATACAAGTTGGCAGCAGGAGAGCTTTCTCCTGTTCTGACTGACCCATGGAATTTGACAATAGGGGAATTGTTAAATGGCTGATCCCCAAGTCATTTAGAAGGGCAGCACAATAAGACTGTGACTGTTTCCCCAAAAGGAAGAGGCACAGTCAGTCTTGCATGTTGTTATGTCTTCCTTCAGCTAACACACATGGCAAAACATTAAAGCTCCCCTAGTGCTACACACATGAGAGATTAGATGGGAAGGTGGAGTGAACGATCTTCTGAAGGACCAGCACCAATAAAAAAAAAGGGGGGGGCTCTTATTTGTCATACGCAAATAAGATCAAATATTGCATTGAAAAGCATAGTATCTAAGGTCAGATAATGCCTTTCCTCCAGGATGATTGAGAATTATCCAAAAGGGTCATGGAGGTCATAGATCCATCGCTGATGAGTAGTTAGGACCAGAATTTAAAGCAGCAGAGCCTTGTTCACACCACTAGAAGAGCTATTCCAGATTCTAGACATAGTAGAGAATTAAGCACTCCGTAGATTGTTTATATTTTCCAAGCTATCAGAAGATGAACTGCAGTAGTATAAGGAGAAGTGCAGAATGAGAATATATGCAAATCTTTGCCACACATTTTCCACTTGGTAGCTTCCAGGAAAATGCCAAACCAACAAGGGAGATCCTCACATAGAAGCAAATGTATCTCAGAAGGTAGATGCCCATCCATATAGCCAAACACAATTCATACGCAACAAACAAGGGTGGGGGGAAGTAAAATAGAGTACGAAATATTATTTCACGACTGAAAATTGCATTAAAGCTCTGTGGTTTAGGCTCCAACTAAACAGTTGAGGAAAAGAATACTGTAGGGCTTTTTCAGGCAAAAAAGGGATTTCTTCTTTGTGGGAGATTTCTATAGGTTTTATTCAAATGTCAAAAACCTATCATTCACACAGAGTAGCTAACCAGAAAGAATTGGCTTTGAGATATAAAAAGGAGGTCATGGAACTCACCACTTATTTCTTCAGGATGACCTGTTCAGAAAATAAAATTATATGTAAATGATATCACTCATGTCTATCGTTGATACTATTATAACTGATCATTAAAAACTGCTCTGACTATAACTGCGGTGTGACAGTGAACAGAATTTTCTCAAAGCTATCATGAGGGGCAATGGAAAAGCAGAGTGGGAGGAAGGGAGGGATGAAATGATAACATAGGCAGAAATATGGCCACTTATATTTCCCAATTCAGAGCATTCCCACCAAATAAGGGAAATCCATGCATGACACCTTCCATATGTAATTTTGTTTTGGGATCAGAATAGTGAGTGAGGATCGATTCTGAACCACACATCTCAGTGCACATTGGCAGAGTAATGTGCATATGAATGCTTGGCAGTTAAAACTCATTTCCACGTCAGAGCAAAATGGCAGGCTTTCCTAACATGGTTTTCTCCAAATGAAGTGGGGCTACAGCTTCCAGAAAGAAGGTAGACTATGGAAAGCATTCAGAGTCCTTTAATATTGTTGAAACTCCTGGACTAAGGGACATGCTTGAGTGTCTATTCTATTTTAATGTAACCCTCTTCAGTGTTATAAATTGTTCTTAATTCCTGAGCAGAAAGTGAACATGGCAATTATTATTATTTAGTTGAGGGTAGATTTGCAAGCAATATTTTTTTAGACCTCTTGGAAAACAGTAAAGAGTGAGAGTACAAACTTACTTGTGACGTCAGCTGTTGGCCATGGAGTTGTGAACATTTCTGATAAGAAAAAAACAAGAGCTGTTAATCTTTGCCCAATACCCTTAGTTATTTAATTATTTCTCAGAATTCCTGCATTGCTTTTCATGTGATAATATCAAAGGAGTTTATAATGAATAAAATATACTAAAACAGTATAAAATGCAAAAGAAATAAACAATGATTTGGGCAGCTGATAAAATCAAGGAGACATAAGCCAAAAGTAGATTTTCAGTTTTTGAACAAAATACATTGTGGGAGCTCATTTCTTCTCCAATGGAAGTTTGCTCCACAAAGAGGATATTTTACGATGGCAAGTAAAACTTCTGCATACAGCTAAATGAAGACAACCCACATTAACAGCTAGCAGGACTTCCTCGAGGTAGGTCTATATTAAAATATAAAAAGGTAAAGGTAAAGGTTTCCCCTACACAGTCGTGTCCAACTCTAGGGGGCGGTGCTCATCTCTGTTTCTTAGCTGAAGAGCCAGCGCTGTCCAAAGACGCTTCCATGGTCATGTGGCCGGCATGACACGCGTGGAATGCTGTTATTTTAATGTTATTAAAATATACTGTTCCTGATTGGATTTTATCCACCAGGTTAGGCCTACTACTCTACAGCTTCAATTTGCCATCTTCTGCGCTGAACAAAGCACTGAATTGCAGTCATGCATTACTTGTCGTGAGGACTAAGTAGCCCAAGAATTCTTCTTAGAAATAACAGTAATATTGGATTTTGGACTTTGGACGCTTTGCTTTGTGTATCGTAGGGCTATGCAAAGCATTTGAAAGAGGCCCAGTGCTCATATGTGTTAGAATGAACAAAGCACAGAATGCTGTCTCTGTCTATGTGTGCATGGACATGGACAGGCAACATTTCATCTGGGTCCGCCAAGAAAATGAAGTGGCTCTGTATGCACATTTGTGCCAAGGCAACTGGGGACACCTTTCCAAGCAGCTGAAGGAGGTTATATAAGCATGCAGAGGAGCAGAGAGTTCACAATGGATTGCATTAAGGGCTCTGGAGCTGCAGGTCGCCCAGGGCTGTGGTTTGTGCATTCTTGCTCTAGAAAGCTCTACAGATCTTATCTTCCTTGCCAAAATTTGTGAGTTCAAAAGAGACTGCAGAAGAAGCCAGAACATTATCTTGCTGGCACGCTTCCTTCTCTTCCTGTCCCCACAGGTGGCAAAGTCCAAAATAAGCCATGTCACCAAGGGAGGAAGGAACTTTGCTGGGAAGCCCTTTCCCACATTCCCTTCTAGTCCCAACTGGAGCGAAGCAAAAACAGAAGAGAGATTGCTCTGTATTTGAAGAGACTTCAGTATAGCATAAATTCCTGCAATGCCTTAAACTATTTATAGAGTTTTGAAAAATCCACAGCGTTTCTGAAGTAAGATAGGGTAAGTTCCCCTTTGTGTAATTCCTTTCCATGGGATTTAATTCTGACTAATATTGGCTGGATTGGAGTTATCTTACAGTCATGACCAATCTAAATCTCAAATCACAACTTTCAAGAGTTCTGAGATTCACACAGAGAAAGGAAACATATATCCTAAGGTAAAATGTCAGCAAAAATACCACATGGTAGGAAAAACGTAGCAGCAAGTATCAGCAGTATGCTTACCTCCTACATCGTAAAAAGCTACAAAGCCTTGGCCTTCTGTATAAGATTTTCTGTATAACACCACGGTGATCGTGCCTGAATAAGAGAAAAATGTCTTCTGTATTCCTCTGCATACTCTCCCAAGTAGAGTTGATGAACGTGCGTCTCCATTATAGATAGCAATATATTCAGTAGCACAATCTAAGCTGAAGAGGGAAAAGTACACAGAAGTAATCACTGACAGGACAACAGTGTGTCATTGGGAACGAAAGCTCTCGGTTCCCCTTCCATGCAAAAAGGCCCATAAAATGGCTGGGACTAAAAGGACTGAACAGTATTTGGAAGGAAAATACTTACTTGATATAACTAACGATTAGTCTGATCGGACTGCGATCAGCGGAGTTGATTCTCCAGAGACACTTTTGAACATTTCCCTCTCCAAGGTAATATGGGCCTTCAAATGAGCCCGTAACGTCTGAAAATGTCTCGCCACATCTAGAGGGTACTTCAGCCATAAAACAAAAACAGTTCAGTGACATATCTCAATAATATATTAAATTGCATAATATCTATTGTATAACTCTGTAAATTATATGGTGACAATTTAAACATTAATTTAATTTAAGAATTGTTAATATTAAATGATTAGGTTAGTATAATACTTTGATTACTGTATATATTTAATGAAATATACCATATCTAATACCTCTTAGTAAAAACATAGCTACCAGCTTCACTATGATCTAGAGGCTGACTCCTATAAGATGTGTGTTTTTAATCCCATTTTTCTATTTTTTCCATATGCACTGTTGGGTTTCTTATGCCTTACAAAATTGGTCACTTTGGGCTCATGACAATCAGCACAAGCAGAGAGTTGACATAGACCAAGATACTGTATAATATGATAAAATTATTAGGGCACAGTTGTAAGAAGTAAAACATGCCCTTTTCCTGGGCATGTTTTATTATGTGTTAAGGCAGAGCAATAGGTGTCATTGTATTAATCCAAGATCTTGCATCTCTTGTAATATTGCCTATATTAGCTATGTAACATCCTGTCTTGAAATACAAAACTCATGCTATTAGCAACATAGTAAAAGACTGGTGAACTAAAAATGTCTGGAAGCAAGGAAATTCAAGGCATTCTGCAATAGGTGCTTTTAATGAATTGAAAATTTGCCAATAAAGCTCATACACACCTTTTGAACATGTGCATGTCAGTTGCTTGCTGGGAAATTATTGTGCTAAAAAGTATTCTACAGTGCTGGCATAGCCAAGAATAACTTTAT
Source organism: Charina bottae (assembly GCA_023362775.1). Lineage (NCBI taxonomy): Eukaryota > Metazoa > Chordata > Lepidosauria > Squamata > Charinaidae > Charina > Charina bottae. The sequence goes on along the minus strand of JALMGJ010000005.1, from coordinate 58,717,368 downwards.
GGATTATATTATGTAGATGTTCTACTTACCTGTTGCAGAAAGATGCATTGGCATGGGAGTTGCTCCTTTAAAAAGAAGGGGAGAAAAAGGAGAAAGATAATTATTTTGCCGTTACCTCATATGTGGTGGAAATTGAGTTTTGAATTAGTTTGATCATATTATGTTTGTGTGTGTGTGTGTGTGTGTGTGTGTGTGTGTGTGTGTATTTTAGGGAGTAAACCATTAGAAGGGCAGCATAAACTTCTCTTCACTAAACCTCTCCTTGCTGGTCTATCATCAGCAAGGCACTAAAAGTAGCTTCCGGTGGGAACATGGCGGATTGAACAGCTGTGCCCGCAAGCTCCGTGAGCAGAACTGGTATCATGGCAGTTTTTTCAGGCTCAGGCTGGTTTCTCCTAAAGCCCAGGAGCGCTTTTCTGGATCAAGGAAAACACTCGGAATTGACCCATTCATCCTCCAGACGGCGAATTGCAGCCAGGAGATCGTAAACAGCATTCGCGATCAACGGGTAAGACTTTGCTGGAAGGGTGGGACATCACAATTTCCAAGCTGTACTGCAGCCTTAAAGGGACATTAAGTCCAGCCACCCCATTTCTAAAGCACCCAATTCATTTTTTTAAGTATTTGTACCCTAAGAGAGGCTTTCTACACTAAGGAGAAACAATCTCTCTTGGTGCTTATCGTTATATTTGTGATTAATATTTTTTTTGAAAAAATTCTTTTTAAGCTTTGGATGTTGCTTTCCATCCAATATTAAGGAGGGTGGAGAGTATATTATCATCTCCCTGTTATTATTTTTGTGCTAATTTTGAAGATTTTAGCATTTTTCCTACATGTTGAATCTGCCATTCTGAACTTTTACTTTTCTGCCGCTACTTTCTCTGGGGAACTGTCTGTTACCTTATCTTAACTCAGTTCGGAAATTTTCCATTACCTTTTACTGTTGCCGGTTAAGTATCCAGGGGGCGCCATAATTTACTGCATGAGACATGGATGATCTTAACCAGGCTCTCTCTGACTTCCATCGAGACATTAAAGCAGATATTAAGCAGATTTTTTCTGATTCCTGCCAAGTTATTATGCAAGACATTCAGAGCATTGTGGAAAATATGTGGTCTAAAATGTGCCATCTGGTCGAGGATACTGTGGACGAAATTGAAGAATTTAACAGCGATGGAAATGTCTCTTCTAAGAAAGAGATGGGGGCTTGTGTTGAAAAGCCGGATTAAATTGACAATGCTGAATTGAAGAAGTTTAATGGAGAAATTGAGTTGCAAGACATGAGTGAATTTGACTTTCTGATGGAATGCTATGGAAAAGAAGGGGTTATTATGTATGGGAGGTTTTTTGAAGAGAAGTCTGTGTTTGTGAGGGGAGCAGTTGGGCTGTTTGATTTCTTTAAGAAAATAGCTCTGTGTTTATTATGGGGATATGTAAATGCTTCGGTCTATTTTGAAGTGGGTTAAGGGGCTAAAAATATTTATCTGGATGGTCTTTTGGCTTTGGATGATTTTACTTATCGTTAATGATTGGGATTAAGATTATTAAGGTATTTTTTAAAAATAATATTAATTCATGTTTCTTGTATTATTAATTATAATGGCAGACAATTTACATGCTTTTTTATTTTTGATTTTTATTACAGTAGACAGGAATGTATAGAATAGTAGTAGGAAGGGAATTAAGTAATTGTTATTTGGGGGGGGGAAGTTGATTAGGTGATTTATACTTTTTCTTTTCTTTTAATATAAGGGGAGGGAGCAATGGTATTAGTGATTTTTATAACGTGCTAAGGGATTGACTTATAGAAATAATGTGATTTTGGTTTAATATAGAGTAAGGGATTGATTATGAAAATTGCTGTATATCCTTGATGTTTAAAGCTGGAAGTCATTTCTTTTTGTAATCTATTTTAAAAAAAATTATCTTGTGTTTTCACACTGTTTTAGTTCTTTTTCTTTCTCTTTGTAGTTTTTTGTTTCCTGTATCTTTTATCTTTTTTTGAAATTTAATAAAATTCTTTTTTTAAAAAAAGCAAAGCATTAAAAGCTTGAGGGCTTTCATAAATGCATCTGGGATAGAATTTGGAATTGGAATCTTTGGAACTCATGGAAAAAAATTATCAAATCTAACCATGTTATTCATTCCCATGCACTGGTATCTCAGTTGTTTGGTTTGTAATTAATTATGCTTATGCTAGCTAATAAGACAAGAATTTTAATCTGTAGCTATTGGTTACTTGGGAGATAGCTAGCTCTTGCGCTAGGAGAAATAGAATAAACAGGATAGATTTTCCTCACCCCTTAAATTTTCACTCCTTGCAGTGCAACGCCTAGCTTTATTTTATTGGCTTATACAGTAGTCAAATCCAAATTTTAAAAAAGTAGAACAATATGATGCAGATCAAGTTAAGGACAGAAATCGGAGGCTGTTGTAGATAACCCTTCGGTTAAATGATGATCAGGCCCAGCACCTCCTGATGGCAAACATGATCAAGCAACATGTTACTACTCTCCTGGAGATTTTAGGTGAGAGATCTGCAAATAAGAGGTATGTGGGTTCTGAGTGCCAAGTACAGTAAAGGAGACAATGGAGTGGGACATGTGCTGCTGATTCCATAGCTGATTCAGGGCCAATGCAGATGAAATATTATGAAATCTTCCTTCCATCACCTCTGGAGGTGAAGCATTAAATTCTGCAAGTGTAAGTCCTCTTCTCTAGGTAGCAGAGTTAATGTCTTAAGATACTTGGAGGACATAAAAGGGCTATGGTCCCTAGTAGAGGGGATTTCTGGATCTAATTCTCTGTATATCCAAATCAAGGACTTTCTGTTTAACTTGGAGCACAGCTCTGTTGAAACCAATGGATACTAAAAATGGAACAGAAATGCAGCAAAGGAAACAATCGCAGGCACTATATTCTTCCAGGCAGATAGAAACCTATCAGAAGTCAGATGAGCCAGCAATTCATCCTCAAAGGATTGACTCAGCCAAAATTTTAGGAGACAGATTTAATTCTATCCAAAGTAAGATATTTGGAGCAGCGTAAGAGGCCTCCCAATAATTGTAATAAATTTTCATTTTATTACACTTTCGAAGTGTGATATTAAATGCAGAATTAACTACCAAAGAAGAAAAACTCATAACTTTTCTATTAAATAATTTGATTGCAACTACACTGAAATATTCCTGCTCAAGCTGGCATACGTAACATTGGATTTGGCAGCCTTTATAGCCTGGGTTGCAGCCTCATGAATGAGGTTGATGCATTCAGAAAGTAGAGGACAGGAGTAAAATAACTAAATATTTGAATTTTGTTATCTGCTTAATATGAAAGCAATTGATTTCCCATTTGTGCGGGCAGCGTCTCTGAATGAGAGTGACTCATTTCCAACCCTTGGCCTGGTCATATTTGTCAATGCTAAGAGGAAACAATGAAGAGTGTGTATATTTTGCAATGTCCTCTCGTCTGTACTTATAGTATGTCACAGAGGTCGTATATTTAAAGAACATTTGTGGTATTGAATCAATTCCATTAACAGAAGGTGACACTTACCAGATACTGTAGATGCTGCAGAAAAAAATAAAAATAAAATTTATTTAATATCTACAAGCACATTGCTACATTTTTGGAGATCCTGTAGCAATCTTTAAACAATCTACTTTATTTGGGCCACAGGAGTTAATGTCTGTTTAATTTCTAATATCCCTGGCATATTAAGCCCTAATATAAAGCTTCCTGAAAACATAGAAATGAAGTTTATGTTCATTCATGAAGTATATACCATGCTTTGCAATATTGCTTTCTTCATTGTATACCTATATTCAAACTCACATATTGAGAATGCGAGCTGTGATGTCTTGCATGTGATATCTATTAAAGTTTATCATCATCTCTTGTTGTAGGAATTATAAGCCAATCATGTGAACAGTAAGAAATGAATGAGTCCTTCCAATTAAGAAACACACAGAATGTTGGCAGAGCACTCTTCTCCTATCTAGCATTACAATTCTGATTGGCTAGAAATGATTGGAATGTTTATTCAAACACATTTGGATGGTACTGAGTTGAAGAAGCCTATGACTTTTCAATTTACAATAAAATCAGAACTGGTAAATAACCATGAAGAAGCAATATTCATATTTCTGAAAAGTCTACCATCTTTGCTATATTAACTTGATTCTTTTAATTTCATTTGTTTTATGTATTTTAACTATTCCCATGATATATCTTGAATAAAATAAAAAGAATATGGAATTTCACATATTTAACTTTAATTATGAATTCTTCTAAAACGAGGGCAAATTATTCTTAATCTAAGGGATTTTTATTCTGGGATTCATTATCTTTACACAGAAATTCTTAAGGCACTAGCCTTAAATGCATTGCATGAGATCTATTGATTGGGGACACCAAAAGCATGGTATTTGTCTAACCTTAAATAGCTGCATGTATTCTTCACAATGGGCAATGGCAGGGCAAATAGGAAAACTGTATTTACAGTGCCACAATAAGGAGAGCCACTTGCAAACTAAATTATGGCATTTAAGCATAAGTGCATTTTTATTTCACATGTTTGCTATTTGTATGGCAGAGGAGCATCTTACCAACTTCTGCTACCATAGGCTAAGAAAAAGACCTTTCAAGTGCTGACCAATGTTTTTTCTAACATCTTACCCCATTCCAGCCAGCCACATCTTAGCTCCAAGTTTTGCTATCACTACCCAGTTTGTGACTTTGTGGATTTTTGGGATAATAACTTAGATCAAATTATATATCAATCATAGTTATCATTTACTGCAGAAAGAAAGAAAGAAAGAAAGAAAGAAAGAAAGAAAGAAAGAAAGAAAGAAAGAAAGAAAGAAAGAAAGAAAGAAAGGAAGGAAGGAAGGAAGGAAGGAAGGAAGGAAGGAAGGAAGGAAGGAAGGAAGGGAGAGCAAGCTTAAAAAGTATGATCTAATCAACGTTGGGCTGAGTCCACTGCTTAGAAATTAGTATTAAATTAGCTGAATCAATCACTCTTTTTCTTGAGTTGTAGTCTGAGGTTTTCATCCCATCACCTGTTGCAAGACGAAACCTGAATCTGGTTGTGCAGAAATCAGTAAAATACTTGCAGCAATCTGTGCTTAGATCTGCCACTAAATTGATAATAGGAAAATCTCTAGCCTTAAAATGACTTTTTTTATTGCACAACACTGGAAAAGCTCCATTTTGTGCATCTTATATTGAGAGGTGTAATTGCACAGAAATTGTCTTTTAGGGCAAATATGATGGCTTGAGTAGTCTGTGGCTCGTGCTGATAGAATCATAAAAGTGTTGCAACAATAATACAAACAAAGAAGTTAGTCAGGTCTATCTTGTCCTTCTCCTTACAGTGGAATTCATAAACTAATCCCATTCAAATGTCTCAATTCAAGTTCTGCTGTTTAGTTACTTCTAAGTAAGTAAGGTTCAGGTTTAGTCATCACTAACGTTAGCTAAATATCTCGTCAGTCCATAATCTCTAGACCAAATTATATAGTCTGAGTGGTGGATATAGATTACAATAGATCCCAACTATCTCAGGAAGTAGCAACACTTAGGAGAGCTTGGCTGATCTTGGAAACTACGTAGAGTCATCCCTAGTTAGTACTTGGACAGGGATTACCTGTGAATACCATGGCCTTTAGCTAGATTAGGAAGGAAAACAAATCTCTGAAGGAGGCAGTGGCAAACATCCATAATGTTCCCAAGAAAACTGAACTAGAACTACATTCTAGTCATTGTACCAAAATGTTGACCAGTTCAAACAGTCTGTTCTTCAGTTCTTCTTTATTATTTAGCTCATGTCCAGCCTTGCATATGGAGAGAATACAATAAATATCCCTCTTACCCAAATCAAACCCAGCATATTACCTGTAGCTGAAAGTAGTAGCACCCAAAGGAAGATCACTGTGTGATCCATCTTGGGGAAAGATTCCAGAAGAATTTAAAACAATGATCCTCTGGCAGGGATCACCTGTGAATATATACAGTGCAGAGTCTGAAACTTGATCTGCATTTTTTCATCAGCTCAGATGAAAAGGAAGTTATCTTGAAAGTACTTCAAGATGCCAAACAATGTTTGCTAAACTGTGCCAACAATATAGGTGCATACAAATGGCATTTTCCTTATCGTTTAATTTGTATACTTATTGTATAAACAGTCTTGACAATGAAGCCCAGATTTGTCATCTTATTTCCTCTTTTTTGGTAAGTGATATTTTCCAGGAAGAAAGGACCCAAAAGATCTATGGATCTGAGGTGGTATCAAATGAATAGCAGCAGTACACCATAAATCCTCCGAGCTACTCTGCATAGATGGGAACATTCTCCATATCAAGGAAGGTTATAAAGTTGTGGCATGCTTGGCAAGTGACAACACCTTAAGAGGACATTTTCATTCAACTGCCTCATAGAATATGATAGAAAATAAATGGATGATATTCAAAGAATCATGATATTACTTCAGTGTGCTCAACAGGAACTTTGAGATTTCATTTTTTAAAGTCCCAAATACTATAGTCTGTATCACAAGCCATTTTAATATTTCAAGGACTTTCATACATATTTTGTAAGAAGGCATGAGAATTTGCAATGCAAAAGAAGAAAGATTCCTCTAGACTCACCTAAAATAGTTCATTTTCATTTTGTCATAATTCATGAAGGCTGCATTCTGTGTAAATCCTGCTTAGGCATTAGAACCTTACAGGATTTATTCAATTATATACTCTAAGTGGCACAGGAATGCACATTCCGCCCCTATCCCTGCCCTGCCTCAGAAGTAGCAATAGAGTCAGGTATTTTGGCTGCTAGCAAAATTAGGGGCTATAACACAGTTAAACATTCACAGGAACTTGAAAGCAGAGATTGAACCAAGATTAGTTTGTACACAGGTTCAGTGAGAATCAAGGCACCAGGGCTATTTGTTGGGATTATCAGGAATCAAGTCAGCATTGTCTCATAAGCATAAGGGGGGTCTTTTCTAGTAAACGTATCTCTATTGTGCTTGTGGGAAGTCACATGGGTCACCTGATTTCCTCTTCCTCCTCCTCCTTGGTTTGGGGATTCTCATTCTCCATTATTCCTTGGGCACACGTGCAAGCAGGAGGGCTGCACCATGCAGCTCTCGTCCATTCCCTCTCGCTTGCACGCAGACCTACCATGAATCTACTCGTATCCAGATCTACTGAATAAGTGTAAGATATCTCTATTTTTCTTCATCTAACTAATGTGTGAAGACTGAATTTATTTCTGAACGTAATTAAGCTTAAAGTGCAAGTTCCCTGCTGGTTCACGCTTCTACTCTGCAAGATTGTTGTTAGCTGCTTGGAGTTCTTTTATTAATCTTCAAGACTCCATCAAGGGTTACGGGCCCAGTACAAGACTGGTACAAGACCAGTACAAACCAGTGCAGTACTGATCTCTTGAAAAGTTTTTTTTGTTGGCCTCACAGCCACAAAAAGGGAAGCTGCTTTGCACTTTTAAAAAGCTAAGTTCAGGAAAAAAAATTCCTCTCTCTAAACAATGGAAAAGGAGGAGGGGGCTCCTCCCATACCAAAATTGACTGAGGATAATTACTCAGAATGGCTGTTCAGATTAAGGATGCAGCTAGATTTTGAAGATTGTTTGGATGCTCTGGATTCACCAGAACCAAAACCAGAGGATCGGGAGGAAGCCAATAAACAATGGAAGAAAAAGGATAAGAGAGCTAAAATTCTCATTGCTAGATCTTTTCCAGATCACATATTAGCAGAGATTAAAAATATTTCTACTGCTAAGGAAATGATTGAGAATTTATGCACCCTATATTCAGAAGCTGATGATCAGAAAGTGATTTCTTTGTTGCGAGAACTGCATGCATGTAAATTGGAAGACAGTGGAAATGTAAACGACCACCTGATCAGAATACAGGGAATGTTTGATCAGCTGAGCACAGTTGAGAATCTCATGAATGAAAAACTTAAGATGTCTTTTTTGCTAAGCACATTACCAAATAGATTTTTTCCTTTTGTTGCTGGTTTGAATTTAGAAGGTAAGAATTTTTCTCAGCTGCTGGGAGCAATTAGATTGGAATGTCGGAGGCAATATAATTTGCATAACAATAGATTGCCTAGCAGAGACATTGGTTACATAGCAACGAAGGGTAAACATGAGCTAGAGCCATTAGTGACCCATCAAAAGCCCAAAAAGGCCATTGTTTGTAATGGTTTCAAGAAACCAGGACATTTTGCCAAGTTTTGCAGAAGCAGGGACAAGAAGGATTTTTCCAAGGGAAAATCTTTTAAAAGTGAAAAAGCTTTACACACTGTTTATAAAGCTGATACTGTTCTTAAAGCTGATACCAATAAATGCCCCAGACGATGGATAATCGACTCGGGGGCCAGCAGGCATCTATGGGGGAATAAAAGTGACTTTTGTGAGCTAAGTGAAAAACCAGAAGGAAGCATAACATTAGAAGATGGCAATTCAATTTTGATTCAAGGAAAAGGAAGTGTGCCATTGCAATGCTTCAATGGAAGTGAACACAAAGATCTTATAGCAACAGATGTCTTTTATGTACTGGACTTAGAAGCCAATTTACTGAGTGTCTCAACATTGAATAACAAATGTTTAATGTAATTTTTAATGCTAATCAGCAATGTAAAGTGGAGAAAAGATTTATGTTACAGGTTTACCAGGTGCACTGCGAACCACCACCACCAGATGTCAGCCTTGCCTATCAGCAGCAAAAGGAGGACAACAGCACCGCCAACCCCTGGAACAGGCGTTTTGCGCACTGTGATTTTAACGCAATTTTAAGAATGAAAACTTAAGGCATGGTAAGAGATTTATCAACCATGATAAATGCCAATCAAAATGTGTGATATGCATCAAAGGAAAGGCAACAAGACCAGCCATACCCAAACAAAGGGAAAAGTGGGCAACTAAGCCACTTGAACTTATCGCCACTGATTTGTGTGGACCTCTTCAAGCGTCAGCAGGCAGAAATAAATATGTTTTATGCTTTATAGACTATTTTTCCAGATACTGTGTGACCTACCTAATGAAGGAGAAATCCCAAACAGTGGACATGCTGAAAGCATATGTAGCCATGGTGACCAACAAGTTCAACAGAACTCCTCAAGCCCTCCAAAGCAATCAAGGAGGTGAGTTTATTTCACAAACCATGCAAACATACCTAACACAGCTAGGCATAGAACACAGACTAACCACTCCATACACACCTGAACAAAATGGAGTTGCAGAAAGGAAAAATCACTCACTAATGGACATGGTAAGATGTATGCTTTTAGAAGCAGATCTGCCTGACAAATACTGGGCAGATGCTGTTTTAACAGCAACATACTTACAGAATAGACTGCCAACCAAAGCCAATAAGGTAACACCTTTTGAGCTATGGCATGATCGCAAACCAAGCATAAAGCATCTGAGAGTGTTCAGATCCAAAGCTTATGCACATATACCAAAAGATATGAGATCCAAACTAGACCCCAGAGATGAAGAAGGCATCATGATCGGGTATGCTCCAGGAAGCAAGGGATACAGAATCCTGAACCCAAAAACAGGAAAAGTAAGCACATGCAGAGTGGTGTACTTCGATGAACAAGAGAAAGGCTACCATGGTCATGCTGATGATGACTGTGCAGAAACCAACAGCAGCAATTACCAGCTTGAGATGTTTAGCCCAACATCCGAAGACACAACCACCACACTGACCCAGAGGGAGATAGAAGCCCAGGCAGAAACTCCACCAGAGTCAGATGACGAGGCCGAGGATGCAGAAGGGGTTGAACCACCAAGTGCCACTCCTGAACCTGCTCCAAGACACTCATCACAACCCAACAAAGGAGTTCCAGCCGAGAGACTCACCTAACTCGCAAGGTCGTCCTTACCAAGAGAACCTGCATCGTGGAACAAAGTGCAGCAAATGCCACCAGATGAAGCAAGCAAGTGGAAGAAAGCAGCACAAGAAGAGCTAGAAGCTCTACACAAGAACAAAACATGGACTTTGACAAAACTACCATAAGGTAAGAAAACCAGAGGATGCAAATGGGTTTTGAAAGTCAAACAAGATGAAAATGGAGAAGTACAAAGATACAAAGCTAGACTGGTCACAAAAGGCTATTCACAAAAATATAGACTTGATTACGATGAGTGTTTTGCTCCTGTTGTAAAACATACCACAATCAGAATGCTCCTGAGTCTAGCAGCTTCCAAGAACATGAGTGTTGAACACCTGGATGTAAAAACTGCATTTCTACATGGAGAGGTAGAGGAAGAATTGTACATGCTACAACCTCCAGGCTTCGCCAATCCCGAAGCACAGCAACTCGTTTGCAAACTTCAGAAGTGGATTTATGGCCTGAAGCAAGCAGCAAGAGCATGGAATAAGAAGTTGAACCAAGTACTTCTTAAGCAAGGCTTTGTTCAAGGCCAAGCTGATCCCTGTCTCTGCACAAGACACAGAAATGGCAGAGTGGTCACCACCGCTTCCGGGTGCTGGACTGAGTGGAGCGAAGAGCTGATAGCTCCGCGGTTTTCTGTCTGCGGCGAGAAAATCGCTGAAAAATCACCCTCGAAGAGAGGGTGGGCAGAAGATTTATCACAAGGGTCGTCGAACCTGCTGCTCTATCCTGACCCCTGTATACCCACTACAGGGGAAGAGAGATTTGAGTGGTAACAGACGACTGGAACTAACATGAAAGCTCTGCAGAAACCGTGAAACTAAATAAGTTAAGTAGCTCCTCATCCAGCCTTTTAGTTGCACTTTTTTTTTTTAATATTACTGGATTTATTAAGCACTAGGATTTATTTCTGGACTGTGATTTATAGATGCTGGTGTTTTATTTTTCTTTCTTGTCAGAGGAGTGTTTGAACGGTGGGTTTGGAAAGATAATTGACTCTGCCTGGAGTGAGCTGAGTGACTTTCTCTTTTGATTCTAAATATTTCTACTCTTGGTTTGCTTTCATCCTTATTGCAATTATAAGTATTTTTTTTTCCTTTGGGGACTAATTTGTCTGGATTTAAAGTTTTTATGGATAAATGAATTACTGATTTGATATTCTTTCTTCTACCTGTTTGGGATTTTTATTATGAAAGAACTCTTTTTGCTTTTCTCCATAAGTGTTTGAATATTTTTTGAATTATATAAGTCACTTTATAGAATTTTTATGAATGCCTTGGACTCCTTCTGTATATAAATTAGACGACTTATTCATGGTTGGACTGTGTGGATATAAGCTGCCGTGAGAAACCTTGGGATTGTTTATCTTTTTTGTTATTATTTTGACTACAATAAAACCTCTCTGTTCTTTTTTTATCTTTTATTTACTTGCTCTTACGCTTGGACATACAATTTTAATGGACTAGATTTTTTGCTATTCTGATAATTACATTTAAAGGACTATTTTTATTTTTAAAAGTTTTTTTTATTCTCCTATTATTAAAGGGGGAGAAGAAGAGAGGTTCTTTGTCTTTGTCTTCCCCCTCTCCTCTCCTTTTTTTTTTTTTGTTTCCTTTTTTTCCTTCTTGCCTTTTCTCTCTTACAGGGAAACTATCTACATTATGACAATCATGGCATTAACACCTGGAGCGTCGGTGGAGCCTCTTCAGTCAGAGATGAGAAAACTTCTGGAAGTGATGACATCATTTAATAAAGAAATGAGAGAGAAGGAGTGCATTTTGAGACGGAGACAAGTTCCAGAACAGTTGAATGAAGATGTAGGAGAAAGGACTGTTTCTATATTAGATAAACCCTTGGAGATAAAAGAACAAGACCTAGATTTGGAAATAGATAAAATTTTTAGAGAACAGAAAGTGTTTAAAGAACAAAAGTTAAGGATAATTTTTACTTTAAAAGTTAAAACATTTTTAGAGAAATATAAGACAGACATGAGGGAGGCACCAGGAGAACGTAAGAAGCATTTCATAGAATAGAATAGAAGTAAAGGATAGAGATAAATGGCTGACCTATAAGGACTTTTTATTGTTAAAATTGATGGATTGGCAGAAAAGGATAAATTGACACGTTTATTAAAAGAAAATTCAATTATTACTCTTTTAAAGATTAGAAACTATTAATGGACTATTTGGAAAATGTTGGAGGGGCAGAGCTTATAAGAGGATTTGAAGATTAAATTATATATAAATTGATATATTAGATAAGAAATGTTTTTTAATGTGATTCACAGATTTAGTATGTAAGATGCATTTTATAGAATAGAATAGAAGTAAGGAATAGAGATAAATGGTTGATTTATAAGGACTTTTTATTATTAGAATTGATGGATTGACAGAAAATGAGAGATTGATATGTTTATTAAAAGAAAATTTAAACTATTATTTTTTTAAGAGTAGAAACTAATAATGGACTATTTGGAAAATACTGGAGGGGCAAAGTCTATATGAGGATTTGAAGATTAAATCATATATAAACTGATATATTAGACAAGAAATGTTTTTTTAATGTCATGTATAGACCTAGCATGTATGACAAATTTTGTAAAGTATTGTGACCAGAGATTAATCGGAAGCTGACTACTTTCTATGTTTCATCTTTTTTCTTTTTTTTCTTTGCTTTACTACACCTTTTTTTCTTCTTTCTTTGATTTGTATTTCTGTTTCTCTTTCCGTTTCCAACTTTTAACTATGTATATTCAAAACCCAATAAAATATTTAAAAAAAAAAAAGAAAAAGAAATGGCAGAGTGGTGTACATTCTTTGTTATGTGGATGATTTGATGATCTGCCATAATAACAAAAGAGACTTTGATGAAATTGTGTCCAACCTGAACAAAGAAGTAGAAGTCAAGCATCTGGGCAATGCCAGCTACTACTTGGGGATACAGATTGAAAAAGAAGAAGATGAAAGATTTCTTCTAAGCCAGAAGCAAAAGATTCTAGAACTGTTGGAAAGCTTAGGACTGCAAAATGCCAATCCTATGCCAACACCAATGGAAACAGGTTTCCACAAGCAACAGGAACCTAGTGAACTCTTACCAGAGAACAACAGCTATAAAAGTGCCATAGGTAAGCTATTGTATCTAGCCACTACCACTAGGCCAGACATAGCAGCTGCAGTAAACATTCTATGTAGAAAGACTAGCACACCCACACAGAGAGACTGGACTGGTATTAAGTGGGTGGGAAGGTACCTGATGGGGAATATACACCTAAAACTAAAGCTACAAGCCACGAGCAATCCAAAACTAGTGGGGTTTACAGATGCAGATTGGGCAGAAGACATTACTGACCGTAAATCCACCAGTGGACATGTATTTTTCTATGGGGGTGGTGCAGTAAGCTGGGGAAGCCGTAAGCAAGATACAGTCAAACATTCATCCACAGAGGCAGAGTATGTGTCAGCAGCAGAAACATGCAAAGAGGTTTCATGGCTCAAGCTACTGCTTGAAGACATGGGGATAGAGGAGTCTACCCCTATTCAGGTCTACGAAGACAACCAAAGTTGTATTAGGCTCTCACAGTCAGAAAAGGTTAATGGGAGAACTAAACAAATTGATGTTAAGTATCATGTAGTAAGAAACTTGCAAGAGCAAGGAATAGTCATACTAGACTATTGTCCCACAAGGAACATGACTGCAGACATTCTCACAAAGCTGTTGCCAAGGAGCAGTTACCAAGAACTGTGGAAGAAGTTGAACCTTGTGGACTCTGAGACATGCTAACTTGAGAAGGACTATTTGTTGGGATTATCAGGAATAAATTCAGCATTGTCTCATAAGCATAAGGGGGGTCTTTTCTAGTAAACGTATCTCTATTGTGCTTGTGGGAAGTCACATGGGTCACCTGATTTCCTCTTCCTCCTCCTTCTTGGTTTGGGGATTCTCATTCTCCATTACTCCTTGGGCACACGTGCAAGCAGGAGGGCTGCACCATGCAGCTCTCGTCCATTCCATCTCACTTGCATGAAGATCTACCATGAATCTACTCGTATCCAGATCTACTGAATAAGTGTAAGATATCTCTATTTATCTTCATCTAACTAATGTGTGAAGACTGAATTTATTTCTGAATGTAATTAAGCTTAAAGTGCAAGTTCCCTGCTGGTTCACGCTTCTACTCTGCAAGATTGTTGTTAGCTGCTTGGAGTTCTTTTATTAACCTTCAAGACTCCATCACTATTAAGCAAAATGAAGTGGCCAGTCTGAGTGACAGAAAGAGGTGTCAAGTTGGGGCAGAGCCTCCTTCAGCCTATACCCTCCCAATCAGTTTATTAGAACAGCTGCTTCATTGCATCTAAACAAGATTTGCTCCTCCATAAACATTGTTTTGAGAAGGTCCTCAGAGTGTCTCTTTGTGAGAGAAGCCATTTCATTGGGCATTGCTTTTATGATCCATCCAGGGCTGCCTAACACAAGATAAGTAATACTGCTGCCATTCTAGAAGTAATGCATGGGAGAGAGTAGCAAGTCCTCCTCTTGACTTAGGTGAGACTTTTGTGTCTGGGAAGCATCCATTATTTGCTAGCAGGTCATGGTTGAATAGACACTTGTGATTTCTTGGAAATACTTTGCCTTAGTTCATAGAGCCAAATTTGCATGTTGAGATAACAGCACCACAGAGATAAGAGACTACAGAGAAAGAAAGAAGTTGGCACAGAGAAAGTGGCATTCAATTAACGAGCTAGCTACTCATATCCAAGAACATTCTCCATACAAGGAAATGAAGTTGCAATGTTGTATTCTGCCTATAAGAAACTCAAAAGAAGTAGAAAAGCCATTGGATCTGTAAAGCAATTCAAAATGCAATTTAAACAGCAGCCATATGATGTGATATGCAGCTTCAAAGTGATCCCTGCTGTGACAGAAAATCTGATTCTGTGGGGTAATTCAATCAAAGCTTCATTGAATTAAGTTCTTCCTTAAAGCTTTGCAGACCCTATTAATTATAATTCAGGACATGCTCATGGATGCATGTGCACATTCTCTAAGTATTCACAAATAAACATAATGTAAAGGTTGAGAAAACCATAATCTCAATCAAGGAAGAGGTAGCAACAGTACAGTTACTTTAAGCCAAGTACTAAGTAGTACAAAGATGGAAGACATACTTATATTGGCATGAGAAAGATAAGGTAGTGCAGATAGCCAAGAATGGGAAATGGTATGATTAGTGAATGAATAAGGAAGAGGTTTGGAGGCAGTTCAAGGAGATGTCAAGGCATTGACAATTCAAATGCCAAAGGAGAAATCACTCAAAATAATCTAATCTGTTAATCTATAACAATCTAATCTTTATCAGCAACAGTATCTGCAAAAAAATATTTACAAGGAAATTCTCTAGTTTCTCTTCATCATCATGAACGTGAACATGAGGGTCAATTATGGTGAAACATGTTAATATCATACACACACACACAAACAACTAATGAACTCCAATCTCTGATCATTTTAAAAACAACTTTCCAGGAAGAAATATCTTATAGATAGTTCTGCTTCTGTATGTGTATTGATCCTTTGCTATTCAGTGCATTGTTGTCAAAATGTGTAATATGTTTTCACAGGTTGATGGTTGAGTGAAAAGGAGGGGACCAATTAAGTCAAGCAAACCATGGAGAACTAGCCTTAAAGTAAGGGTAAAGGTTCCCCCCACACAGTTGTGCAGTCGTGTCCGACTCTAGGGGCCGGTGCTCATCTCCGTTTGTTAGCCGAAGAGCCAGCGTTGTCTGAAGACGCTTCCATGGTCATGTGGCTGCATGACGTGCGCGGAATGCTGTTACCTACCCACCGAAGTGGTACCTATTAATCTACTTGCATTTGCATGCTTTCGAATTGCTAGGTTGGCAAGAGCTGGAGCTAGTGCGGGAGCTCACTCCGCACGCAGGGCTAGGGATTCGAACCTCCGAACTTGCAATCTTCCGATCAACAAGCCTGGCGTCTTACCCACTGAGCCACCACGCCCCTAGAACTAGAACTAGCCTTAAGCGCATCAAAATGTAAATAGATAAACTGCTTCTTGAAGCAGGACTTCTGCTGGTTCTGAAATTACATCACAGATGCAATTCCCATGATTTCAGTCTCAACGCTGGTGGTAGAGAATAGGGGAGGATGAAGCCTGAGCTTTTATTCTCCTTTTCTACATTTAAGAAACCACTGAGAGTTTGGATGTAGTAGCATTTCTGTTTATGAAAATTCTACATTTATTGGACCGGGGCCTATTTAAAAATATACAGATCTAAATTCAGGAGAAATAAAGCAATTTCTTCCTTTTCAACTTTGCACCTATTGTAACATCCTTGTTGTGTCACTTTGACTAGTTCTCCCAGGGGTGCTATGGATTATATTCAAGTGTATATTCCCAATAATAGAATCAAACATGACCTCTATGCCCATTCCTTACCAGGGCCTAGAAACATCTAAGTGTGTATCTCTTCTTTTTAGTGAGCTGAATAAACAACCATAACACTACAGGACATAATTTGGAAAAATCTGTTTATAAATTTATAAAAATATATAAATATATATATTTTTATATAAATATTTTATATAAATATAAAAATCTTTCATAATCCAAAGAGTTTTACAGTTTACTTTTCATTTACCTCCAGCTTTCCTATTGGTGTTCTGTGAAGAGTACGGCCCTATGGGTTGCCTTGAGGGAAAAGCTGGTTGGACTCTGACTCTTGGCAAAAGATTTGAATGGCCAGGCCATGCTTTTCCTTGGGAAGTAATCGTTAGACTCATTTTCCTGAAGTTTTTTGAATCACTAGAAAGACATCGTACAGTTATAATTAAAATATGACTTGTCTTTCAAACCTTTTTCCCAATTGATGGTAGTGTTAGGCTAGCCAGACTAGAGATAAGTTGATAAAAAATGTAGAACTTTCAGAAACATAGCTTTCGCTGGAGTGAAATTGTATTTTAGCAGGATAAATAGCAAGCATAAGGGGAACAGAGGTGCTTGCTGCACACCTTCATCCTGGACTAAAGATTAGGAAGGCCTGAAGAGACATTTCAACCACATTATGGGGGATGAAATGCCAGCCCCATCCCTCCAGATATTCTACTTCACCCTGGGACCGTGTGTTCAAGAGCATGGCAAATGGCCATAGAAATGTGTACCCACTATACCTCTAACTGATAATAACTGAAGAGAGTGTGATGGGAAGCTTAAACAGAGATAACTTTTATTTGGGTCTAGCTTTATACATATGTCTGATATGAATCTAGCTACACAGATATGTTCATGATAACCTGTATAATCCAGTCAACATGTATTTTTAGATACCATTCATTTTAGGGAGGAAAAATATGCATATTCTTCAAGCCCCTATTATAGAAGTTAATGAATTTTTCAAATGCTCATTTTCCGGTTCTTAACTTTAATGTAAAAGCAAAATCAACATAAATCACAGGAATGACAATATATCTCAGAAATATTGATCTTGGTATTGAGGACACAATCCATCCAATAATTAGTTCCAACTCATTTAACTGGGCATTGGATTGTAGCCCAAGATTTTAAGTCCTCACATTATCTCATATGGAATTGGTCTCCTCCATTTGTTTTTCAAAATAATTCCTGCAAGAGTCATGACAACAACTGCAAGGACAACAGCAGCAACAATGTAAGGTACGTGTGAATCATGAGTTGCCAAATTTTCTTGGGCTTCTTGCTTTGCTTCTGCAAAACATCAGAAGAAAAAATGATACATCATCTGCTTGAACTGTGATTGAAAAACACCCTAGAAATTAATGGTCAATTAATCATAAGCCAATACTCACATAATGAGTATTTACATTAAAATTTACATATTTTAAATGTATAAGTTTTTAACTTTTATATTGTGATTGTAAACCGCCCAGAGTCTACAAAGGTAGAGATGGGCGGGGATAAATCCAAATAATAAATAAATAAATAAATAATCTGATTGAAAATTATTAATTATAACAGTAATTTCAAATTATATCTTGCTTTCTAGCAATTCTCCCAATTTCTCATGCTACTTGCTCTATCATCTTGAAAGAACTGAGTGGCATTGATTCATTTTAAAAACCCATTAAAGAACTTTGCAAGTGTTGCTTCAGTTTACCAAAGTTTCTGTTTTGAACGCCATCCTTCTGAACTTCAATTGGTCCAATAATGACATCTAGCTTTTCCTGATAGGAGCCTGTATCTCTCTTAGATCTAAGCAGACAACCCCGGTTACATCTTGAGTAATAGTCATAGGCTCTGCAAACCACCATTTTACACTGCAGGTAAACTGATGGGTGTCTTTGCATGAAGGCAAAGGCTTGGAAGGAAAAGCGAACAATGTTTTTATATGATGAGTAATGAGTCTGGTAAGTAGGTTCTTTAACACACCTGCATGAAAACAAAATGGAGGAAGATTTATTGGCATTAATTAGCACTCCAGTTAATATATTTATTATATTATTATTTATTATTTATTCTTATTTATTATATTCTTATTTATAAAATTCCTTTCCCATAATTTTCACATTAAAAATATTCCAAATACAATGAATGTTCTATGTATGAAAGTAAAAAAATGACATCCTGAATAATGTTGAAACAAAACATACATTCAGTTGGATCCACTTATTTTCATGCCAAACTAATGAGCTTACTCTGAGTAAATCTTAAGACAACTGAATATGAAAAATGGGACTATACTTGAGGTCCAACACCAGTATCCATGGGAGAGGAGGTCAAAGCAGGCAAGATGGCATTTGTGCATTTGACACACTACAAAAGGGGCTGGACCACCATCTTGCATGTTTTAATACCCCTCCCATTCCATGGGATGCCACTAGCCCCAAAACATACCTGCTATGTTCAGACCAGGATTTATCAACCATGGTTTCTCAATCTGTGGAACCCTAGGGTTCTGCGAGAGTCACTAGGAGTTCCCTGGGAGATCACGATTTGTTTGAAAAATTATTTCAAATTCAGGCAATTTCACATTAAAGAGGTAAGTTTCATTCTTTATTTTTAGTTTAAGAACACTGTTAATGCATATATACCGGCCTACACATGAAA
The DNA here is from genome assembly GCA_023362775.1 of Charina bottae. NCBI lineage: Eukaryota > Metazoa > Chordata > Lepidosauria > Squamata > Charinaidae > Charina > Charina bottae. Next base: position 58,698,345 of record JALMGJ010000005.1, on the reverse strand, counting down.
CGAATATAATAATTTTGTAACTTGTGGCTATATTTGAGCCTGGATGTGCAGGGGTTCCCTGAGGCCTGAAAAATATTTCAAGGGTTCCTCCAGGGTCAAAAGGTTGAGAAAGGCTGGTTCAGACAAAGTATGTTATTGATTTCTCACACTTGAAGTATTAACATTTAAAAATGCTGAACATGTTTTGGAAAGAAAAAAAAAATCACTATTGTAACTGCAAATGTCATCCAATTAAACTAGTTTGTATTAGTTTTAGACCAGAATAAAAAGAAGATGACTATCATCAAACTACATAAATCAACTTATAGAAATCATTATTTACAAGATGTTCTAATGGCCACTATCTTCAATTACTTTAACTAGTACAGAAATTCATGGGAAATCAAGTCAATTAACATTTTTCTTGGGGGAAAAACAACTTTGAATATCTGAGACATCTCTTGTGCTCTTCTTCAAGATATCTGTTTAGACATTGTTGAAGAAAGAAGGAAGGGAATGCACTGGTAAAAGAAATGAGTAGAAAAAACCATAAGTGTGCAGTTTTTATTTATACAAAGATATAACATATTTTATATCAGACGACCCTCCATGGGAAATTCAACTCATCTGATAAAGAGTAAAAGCAGAGGGACCTGTCGCCTTCACTAATTGATTATTGCTATACACAAAAATTAAATTATAATCTTGCTTAGTATGTTCTAATCCTGTTTCACGTATATGACTAATCTTCTTAGGCTGCTTTTTATCCTATTTGCTAAGCTAAGTGGAAAAAACTAGCCAAGCTTAACTGAGGTCAAAAAGCTAAGCAGGGTTGGGCCTGTTTGTATTTGGATGAGAGACCACCAGGAAATAGGTGTAGGCTAGGGTGGGAAGTAAAGAAGAAAGCAAAGCGTTCCGTATTGTCCAGAGAAAACTACATAGATAGGACAATAAAGTCACTAAGAGTCAGGTTCCACTCGTGGCAGATTTCAAATTTACCCTATAGATTTAGTGTCTTTTATCTCATTGGACAATAAGAATACCATAACCATGGTTATGTTGCACATAAAAATTATGATCTGGTTTGCCAACCTGAAAACATAAATAAAGGCTCTGATTAAGTGCCACTGATTCAGGGTGACGTTCAACACATAGTCTTTACTGTTCTTTTTATTTTAAATCTTTGCTTTCACAAGAAAAGTAAAAGATATATGTCATCTTAACCTTTATAATGTCAATTCAAAACTGAAGTAATGCCAGGTCAAAAGAAGTAAAACCTTAAGTTTAACTTTTCATGAAAAAGACTATCCAAAGTACTTGCCAAATGAGTTGTCAAAACACAGTTACCCTGATTCACAATTATTTACCAGGAACAAGGAACAATGCAGAGGTTTTGTTTTAGAATAATGAATAAAAAAGCCACCTGCAACCCATGTCATTTGAATGACTTCTGGTTTTAATCTCAAGGAAATAAATATATTGCTGTAATTAAAATTGTCAAGGTCAAGATCCACAAATGGCCCTTAGCAGCACGCTGCAGACTGTACTCCAAGATGTAGTGGCCGAGGAAAGCCAGAATTACATTTGATTTGATTTGATTGACACATATGTTTGATGTAAATTAAATATAGTGAATATGTTTTAAAATTACTTCATTTTAAATTAAATTCATTTAAATTAAAAATGAATGTGATGGTCTGTGGGGAAAACATGTAATGCTCAAGGGCCACCTATCATTTTGAGGATCTCAAGTTGCATATTCCTGGTTTAAATGTACCTATTTTAAAAACAGCAATATATTAATCCAGCCACAGAAGGATTTTTTAAATAAAGCAAACTTTTGATAGTTAGTAATTTATTAGTTACTATTTATTACTAATTTATTCCTTAGTAATCTATTAATAATATTTTTCAATGACATTGTTTTCAGAAACAAAGTAATGGGGAAGGTTGATTTTGCTGTTTTATTAATAGAATTAATTTATAGTGAAAAATCAGATTCATTATCAGTACTTTTGACTTTTATTAGATCTGTTGGCCCAGGTGAGCTGTGCTTGGACTGTATCACTGAAACCGTGATGTGCTGAATTGAGACAAGTGACTGAGTATTACTTGGGGGCCAAGGAAGAAAATGATCTCCAAACTCCAACAGAAATGCAACAATAAGGGGTATGTGTAGTTCTGCTGCCTTTATAATTTCAGGGAAGGCAACTGCAACATGGAACACGTAAACACCAAATGTCTGTAGCACTCATAAATGGGGCCAAATATCTTTATATAATGTTTATAAAATAGCTGTTTATATTATATATTATTGTGTTACATAATATTATAGTATAATATATATGTGTGTGTGTGTGCACACATTAGATATGCATTACGTTACATTTATTAAATATGGTTTTTATAATCAGTTACATTTGATTTTTATATGTATAATGTTACTGTTTGGCAACTGTTCAGTTGTTGGAAGTGGTCCCTTTCTGCTTTACTCACATCTTAGCAGCAGCAGCAGCTTAGAAATGCAGTATGGAACTTCGCAACAGAATTTTATAAAATTTCTAGCCCAATTTTCACTGATAAACAATCTCCAGAATGGGGCTACAACAATGTCAATTCACTCCCCCCCACCCACCCAAAACAGAGCAGTAAAAGCTCTCTAAAATTCTGACTGTGTTAATAGTAAAGGTAAAGGTAAAGGTTCCCCCCGCACATTTGTGCAGTCGTGTCCGACTCTAGGGGCTGGTGCTCATCTCCGTTTGTTAGCCGAAGAGCCAGTGTTGTCCGAAGATGCTTCCACGGTCATGTGGCCGCATGACATGCGCGGAACGCTGTTACCTACCCACCTAAGTGGTACCTATTAATCTACTTGCATTTGCATGCTTTCGAATTGCTAGGTTGGCAAGAGCTGGGGCGAGTGCGGGAGCTCACTCCGCATGCAGGGCTAGGGATTCGAACCTCCGAACTTGCAATCTTCTGATCAACAAGCCTGGCGTCTTACCTGCTGAGCCACCACGCCCCGACTGCGTTAATATCACATAACAAAGAATGTTACGTCCCCATAATATAACACATCAACAGAGAAGAGAAAACAGGAAGGAAATCTATAACTGTGTACCAAGAGTGTCTTCTTTGTTGGAAAATGACCTTGGGTAATTTCCAGTTTAGTTTGCACTCAGCACATTCCCAGTCAGTCCCTGTATCCAGATCAGAGCAAGCGCCCAGGGGATTCAATTCAGCTAGCAAGAATATAGCTTGATGCTTATGTATTAAACGTCAGCAAATATCAGAAACAGTTAACTGGTAAAACAAGGCAAAAGGTAGGCAAAAGCAGAAAGAGAGATAGAACGAGAGATAGAAAGAGAGAGAGGAACAAGTGAGAATTTACACTATCTGTATCTCTATCTCAAAAGGCACAGAACTTTCCAGAGCACTGGAACTCAGAGCTACTGGTTAATTTGCATGGACAGTCCCAAAGGGAGGGGCCTTTGGTTATTTCAGCTTTAAACTATTTTGTATATAACAGTAGCAGAATAGAGGTGGAAAATAGGACATTAGGTGATCTCTCCTCTGTTCTGCATCATGAAGGAATCAAGTTGGTAGATGGGAATGATGTATCCAACACTTTTGTGGATCCCCACATAGCAAATCCACAGCAAAAGTGCATCCTCAGCAGAGCTTCCCCTATGAAAACTTAATACAAATTAGGGATGAACAACTATTCTCTTTTTTTGGGATGAGTGAGAATTTCTAAGAATGATCCTGAGATTCCAAATTTATTACAAATTTCTCCCTATTAGATATAAAAGGTAAAGGTTCCCCCTGCACATTTGTGCAGTTATGTCCGACTCTAGGGGCCGGTGCTCATCTCCGTTTGTTAGCAGAAGAGCCAGCATTGTCCGAAGACGCTTCCACGGTCATGTGGCCGCATGACACGCACGGAACGCTGTTACCTACCCACCGAAGTGGTACCTGTTAATCTACTTGCATTTGCATGCTTTGAATTGCTAGGTTGGCAAGAGCTGGAGCTAGTGCGGGAGCTCACTCCACACGCAGGACTAGGGATTCAAACCTCCGAACTTGAGATCTTCCGATTGACAAGCCTGGCGTCTTACCCGCTGAGCCACCACGCCCCTCTCCTATTAGATATAGTCTGGTGTAATAGTGCAGCCTTTCTAGTCCTTTTGATCAGGCATAATGTTATGTATTGAGGCATTTACTCCTAGAATTATGTTACGTGCAAATTCCAAAAGGGAGTGATAATCATACTGACATAGAGACACAATTGAAATGGGATTGTGAATATTTTTCCTGGTCTGGTCTACCTAGTGGGGTTGACAATATTTTAAGTACAAAATAACTATACCACAGATGTGTTTGGAAAACTAAAGCAATCAAAATTAATGTATTCCCCCACATTTTCCCACAAAACCAAATAACCTGAAGGAAGATGAAGTCCTTACCCGTTCTTGATAATATCATATGTTAGGGTTGTAAAATCACTGTGGTAGGGTGATGCTGTACAAGTATCCAAAAACAGCTGCAGGTTGGAATCAGAGCTATAGAGATAAGCTTGCAAATATAATCTCTGACTTAATACAACATAATAAGGTACATCATTCACTGGATTCCAGAACGTGGGTGAATCATAAAATGTAAGGTTCACACTATATAGGCCATATTGCGTTTCATTGATCTCCATTGTTTGCTGAGCGATATACATGGTTTCTACCCAAGTGTGTTCAAGCATCTTGCAGTTGACATGCACGAGAAGATCTGGTATCCTTCTTACGAAGTTTTCTGAAGGAGCAATTACTGAGATTGCATTTGAATATGTAATAGTATCAGCATCAACCTGTTTGAAAGTGAAACAATCGATATAAGGATCCTTTTTATCTAGATCAATAATGATAGAGGTGCTATAAAAATACTGATTGTGCCAATAAATGTTGGTCTGAGGTGTGAATACTTGTATTCCCATATTCAAAACATACATGAATAACTATCGTACACTGAGAATGTAGCTTGAGAAAGAAACCTAAGAAAGTAGAGAAAATATTGGCTACAGATGAGAAAATGGGTCATATCAATCCTAGTGGTTTGGGCTGCCATTACTTATCATAAACATATTTCAGGTTGGGAGCATTGTCCTAAATAATAAAAAATCTAAGAAATCTCCATACATCTCTTCTGGTCCGACAGCCATTATATGGTATGTTGAATATAACATAATATGGTGTGATCCTTGGTCTGCAGTATGGGTCCATCAAGCTGGCATTCCATGGATTATATCCCTGAGAGTTCAGATAGCTTCTACTAATTACAGCTTCCATATAGTAGGGCAGACAAACAAGAGCTGACAAGGGGGAAAAGGAAATCTTATTAGTGTATTGAAATACATATGGAAATAATTTATTTTTATGCTTACTTTACGAATGCAACACCATCACAGCACAGAATATTAAAATGTTGCCTGCCAAAGCATTTTACATATAAAGATATTCTGCAATTTAACAAATTTTGCTTTAAAGTGAACGTATGCTGGAATATACTTTCTAAACCAGGGAAACCGTAGAAAACAAAATATCTGGATCCTGATCTCCATACACTACCCATGTCTACTTCTGGGTACTGAGGTCATTGGACATATTTTTGCTTGACTGCTTTTATATCTAACTCCATTCTTAAAGGTCCCTCAAAAGTTGGAGGATAATTATATGACTAAAATGCTTATTGTCCAAAGTGTATACCCTAAAATCTCAAGATAATCAATAATACTGTGTTGACTAATCTGAATTGCAATACTTTTTCATGACATTATGATCGTAGTACAGCAAATAGCTTGAAAATCTTAGATCACATGAAAACTACGTATTAGCCACTCTAAGATATAAATCTTAGCTATTTGTAACTACAATGTTCACAGCTCCTTATTCCAAGAATATTCACACAATTTATTTAGTTTTTATTCTTCATTTTGGTATACCCTGATGGAGGGTTTGTAAGGTAGAATATCCTTGAACAAGATATCTATAATCATGGGCAATGGTACATAGACAGTGCCCATGATTATAGACATCTTGTTCAAAGATACCTTCTACCTTACAAACTCTCCATCAGGGTATACCAAAATGAAGAATAAAAACTAAATAAATTGTGTCTCATTGTGCCAAGAGGGAGACCATTCTAAGACTATTCTAAGAACTCTCATGCAATTCTAAGCTAATATAATATTCAAAAGGCCAGTAAATGAAAAATTAAGGAAAATATTATACTTACTTGTGTTTTGATCTGCAGAGATGCTGTAATAGTTTGCAACAAAGCCTCCTCTTGTTGAACTAAAATCAGTATGGAATTTAACCGTCATCATATTGGAAGTTGATGTAAAGGTGTGATAGGAGCCATAACAAATTCTCCCAAGCAGTGGGGCAGTATGAAGTGGCCCATCATAGACTTCAACATAATCACATTGGCATCTATATCTATCACATATTTCTAGCCTGGAAAGCAAAACAGGAGTATAATTTTTATATGGATACTGCTTAACCTGCAATTTATATATTTACTCTGATACCCCAAGACAGAAGCTTTCTTTTTGGGTCTTAGGTACTAAAATTCTCTCTGAGATTAGACCCAGAAAAAGGAGACAAAACAAACTGATATTCAAACTTAGCATTTCACAATTCATATAAGGTACACTTTTTTCAATGCTCTTCAGCCAGTAAAGTGACCATTAATTGATTGATTAATTAATTAATTGTGGTAATGCTGGTGGTGGTGATAAAGATGATGCTTATTTATAACAAACAATCATTTAGATAAGAACAGTAATGTACTGTACAAAATCTGAATCTATAAGACTGACATATTAGTCCAATAATATGGAACTGGATGGACTTTTTCTGAGAAAACATTTTGGAATGTGTAAAACTCCAGAAATTCTCCCATCTTCCAGAAAGTTATATTAAGCAAGTTCCCCTTGACCCTTTAAAAGAAAAAAAATACTGAGGATTTGGGTTTAACAGGACCTTTTAACACTTGAGGAATCCAGGACTGGATGCTGATTTAAGCCCTCCTCCCCAGCTCTCTCACAGCATCCTTTCTCGGTATTTTTTCCTAAGCTGATTTTGGACTACAGTCCAGTAAATAGGAATTACTGAAATGATTCTTGAGGGTATATACTGTATTAACTGATTGTTTTCACAGTCTAAAACAAAAATAAATTGGTCCAGTCAAACATTTCAAATGCTGGATCAAATTTTGGATGAGGTCCCCTCCATGTGTGCAGCCTGGACCTATTTCTCTATCCTTAATAGATCTCTAGCCAAATCTATTGTCTCAAATCTACAATCCCATTGCATTTTGCAAAATGTCCTCTATAATCCATACTCATCTTGATATATATTTTAATAAACCACTCTTGGTATCATGATACATGCATTAAAAACTGCTTTACTTACGTAAAATTTCGGAATGAAAGTGTTATTCGGAAATTGTTTTTAACTTGTATTTCCCATACACAGTCCACATTGTTTGGATAGTTGAAAGGATAAAATGGGCTTTTAAACGATCCTGATGGGTATCCAAGAAAACCACCACAAGAATATCTTGATACTGTTACTAAAAAGAAATCAGAAGAAAACACAGGCCACACAGTGTCATACAGGATCAGGATTCAGAGAACCATATTATAAGTCTTCTGCCCGTCTGTCCTACATAGTGGCTGCTACAGTCCTTACACTGTATGTTGTAGATAACTCCTGTTTTTTCTTCTTGGGCTACTGGGTCTTTTGGGTTACTTAAGATGTTCTGAAGGGTTTTGGTTGGTTTATGTGCTACGGTGATGCCATGTGGTTATAATAGTCTATAGACTAGCAGAGCGCATCCACGAATACCAACTAGCAGTCAGAAAACATGATGAAAACTCCTTAATCTCACAACACATGGACAGACTCAACCATACTTTCAACTGGGAAACTGTGAGCATCTTAAACCAAGCCAAATCCAAAAATGCTAGAGAATTCCTGGAAGCTTGGCACTCAGACAAAGCAGCCATCAACAGACACATAGAGGTAAACAACATTTACATACCATTCATAAGAGACAATAGAAAAAGCCAAAAGACCAGAACACTTGTCCTTGCCAGCTATCAACACCCAGATATTCAAAGATTAACACCAGGATTAGCACCAGAGGAACAATCAAACAACACAATATACTCTAATCAAGGAACTATTAACTCAGTCAATCAACCAAGCAGCAAACAACAGCCCAATCAAGGAACTCTTAAGGAAAGTACAACACCTCCACCAACACAAGCAGGACAAGCCATGGTACATAAACAGAGAGCAAGTCCCAATCCTTTTTCGCACTGAACATGTTGCCCAGTCTGGCAATGAAACGTCTGCAAGAAAACAAAAAGGCTCAGAGAGCACCAAGGACTCCACAGTTCAATCCTGAGCTACAAATATTCTCTTCAATTGGATAATTTATCAATAATGTAAACAGTTCTTATTAGTTCTTATTAGAGACAAGCTATTATGTGGATCTAGCTTGCCCTATTCATCTGCCAGGAGAATGGGGCAATATTTTTAATCCCAAACCAGCTATTATTTATAAAAAGAGAAATGGCAGTCTGACTTTTTCCCATTTATTTATTTTTCTTAACATAAGCATTGAAGCTAAGAATTTCTATAAAAGAAACTGAACTACTCAGCCTTAACCACTACCGCAGTGGTAGGTAAAGGTAAAGGTTCCCCCCGCACATTTGTGCAGTCGTGTCTGACTCTAGGGGCTGGTGCTCATCTCCATTTGTTAGCCGAAGAGCCAGCGTTGTCCGAAGACGCTTCCACAGTCATGTGGCCGCATGACACGCGCGGAACGCTGTTACCTACCCACCGAAGTGGTACCTATTCATCTACTTGCATTTGCATGCTTTCGAATTGCTAGGTTGGCAAGAGCTGGAGCTAGTGCGGGAGCTCACTCCGCACGCAGGGCTAGGGATTCGAACCTCCGAACTTGCGATCTTCCAATCAACAAGCCTGGTATCTTACCCGCTGAGCCACCATGCCCCTTACCGCAGTGGTAGGCAATATCTATTTCACCAACTCTATTTCTCCCCCTAAACTGACACTGTGAGACTTCTTAAATATTTAATCAAATACAGAAGATTGCTTTTCTAAATTGTTGAAATAATAGAGACAATTATAATGTAATTAGAGATGACTTATTTTTGTCTACTGTGTCATTTTTTTTCTGTAGATCAACTGGGAAGAAAAGAGAGGACATCAATTAATTAATATAAATAATCATATATAAAAGATATATTTTAATCACTCAGTGACTATAAGATTACTTGGGCTGTGATTCTGGGAATAAGCCCCACTGAACTTAGTGGGGTTTATTTCTGAGTAAATACAGTATATAGGATTGGTTTTTTACATATGAAAGATTATTTAGAATTTATTTTATAATATAGGTTATAAAAGATGAGCAAAGGAATACAACTATGCCAAATAACAGCAAAATACATTCACTATAATTAAGGTCAGTCAAACCACAGTTCCATTAGATAATGGTACAAAGAATTTAGAATATAAATATAGGATTTATTCATGGTTTGGAAGCTTTCTTCAATTTTATTGCTACCATATCTCTGTAAGATAGGGAGGACTGAAAGACAGTGAGTGTCCCAAAATCACCCTATGATTGATTTGTGTAGAATTCACTGGCAAAAGAGTACTTATTAATTCCAGGAAAGAACCAAATGTACATGTGTACACTAAGTACACTTCCCCAAACACGGCATTCCATATTGATTTATTTCACTAGGTTTATATGCTGCTCTGAGCAGTTTACAGTCCTACTATACATAAATAGGATTAAAACAGTAGAAATGTCAACCTAATAATAAAATTATAAGATAATTACTAAAAATAATAATACCTAATCAAATTAAGGCTAACAATAATCAGGAACACTCATAAAACAGGAAGGATCTAAATCAGTATGTCTCCATCTCAAAGGCCTGTTGAAATAATCAAGTTTTTATCACTTCATTAAGTCTCAATAGAGCTGAGAAAGGCAATCCATTACTAGAAATTTGTTCCACAGATATCCAGGTATGGAGCCATAAATGGCTTTAAAGATGACAACCAGGACTGTGAACTGCAGCTGAAAGTTGTCTGGTAACCAGTGGAGCTCTCAAAGTAGTGTTATATAACTACACTTATCTGAGCCTCTGTGTTCTGGACCAGCTGTAGCTTCCAAGTGACTCTCAAGAGCAGCCTTGTGTAAAGCACATTGCAATAGTCCATATGACAGGTTAATAAGGTATAAATGATTGTGAGAAGTGCCTTCTGATGCAGGAAGGGTCATAACTGGTGCACCAGATGAAGTGGTGGAAAGCCCCTCCTGACTGCAGTTGCTACTTGCCTTTACAGCAGGAGCTGTGAGTCCAGAAGGACCTCTAAATTATGAGGCAATTAGTAAAAACCAGGGGGGGGGAGAGAACAAAACAAAACACTGTCCAGGTGAAAAATGGAATATCCCTAGGGTTGCATGGCTTCAGAACCTACAGCCTCTCTGTCTTACTGGGATTAAGCCTAAACCTGTTCTTCCTTGTCCTACTGTCAGCTACAGGCCTAAAGAACAGTAATGTATTAATTATTTATTTATTTATTTATTACATTTATATCCCGCCCATCTCCCCCACGAGGAGGGACCCTGGGCGGTTCACAGTAAAGGTTTAAAATCAATAAAAACTATAAATACCAATAATAAACGTGTGTGTGTGTGTGTGTGTGTGCGTGTGTGTGTGTATGTATGTATGTATGTGTATGTATGTATGTATGTATGTATGTATGTATATATATATATATATATATATATATATATATATATATATATTCTCATACAGTTCGATCCAGGAATGGTAGATCTCATCCTATCAGTCGATAAGGCTGGTCAGGGCAGATCTAAGGGACCAGCCAACCCCAAGACTGGCTGTTCCCCTCCCCTCCCCAAGCATGGTGACATAACCAGGTCTTTAGGTTTTTTCTAAAGTCCAGGAGAGAGGGGGCCGATCTTATTTCAGGAGGAAGAATATTCCAAATGGCGGGGGCTACCGCAGAGAAGGCATGCCTCCTAGACCCCGTCAGTTCGTAATGGTTGAATTATCATTAACATTCATGCTTCACAATCATACTGATTGATAATAATGTTTACAAATACCAAGGATTTATTAATTATTAATTCTAAGTATCAAGTAAAGTAACTGGGATTGTGATAAAAAATAATTCAAGAAATTAGACATTATTTGTCATTCTTCGCCACAAGGAAGACTGGGTGACTGACAGTCAAAACCGAAGAACAAAAGCATATGTTTGAGGCATTGTGATTAGAACTAAAATGGCCCTATACTGGGTTGTGAAAGATCAACAGTTACATATTTCATCATCCCCAAAAGCTACATATAATCAGTAGCACCCTTATGAACCAGTAGAAATGAAATGGAAACTAAGGAAAAAAAATACTGAAGGCTGTTTGAACTGTTTGAGGAGCACTTCATGAAGCAATCAAAGCTTCCCTCAGAACCTGCTGCCAGAAGCATTGAGCCACATCTTGCGAAATGCTCAGTGCAACCACTTTGTGGGCCTTCCCACATCAACTGACTACATGTGTGTCCACCTCTGACAAGATTGCCACCTAAGCGAAACTGGAGTCCTGGGAACCATCCCATTTTAGCAGCAATTCTGGCAGAAGTATCACCTGTGTATTCATAGTCATTGCCATACATCATCTGAAGGCCTTCAAAGAGGTTCTTTTGAGTCTTCCACAAGATTCAGTGCCTCAATACCTTAAGAAGTAGATTCAGAGGAAACTTTTAATTCCTTTCCGAAGAAAGCCTTGGAAACAGTTTGCACAGCCCTAATAGCTAATGAGCTAGACTAAAACATTCAGCACATCTGAAGGCACCAGTTTGGAGAAGGCTGTACAGTAGTCCTGACTTAACAACCTTAACTGGGACCGGCAACTCTGCTTGTAAGCAAAGCAGTCGCTAATTGGGAAATCATGTGACTGTGACTGTGCTTTTTAGCTGGAAAGAGACAAGACTACTCAGTTTCACACCTTCTGCTTTTGTTTGCCTTCTTATCACTCCCCTGCCCTTTGGAATGCTCGGGTGCCTGGTAACTGTCTTGTACACATCAAAAGCAATGTGATCGTGCCACAGCCCAGGGCTGGGAGCTGCAGGTGCGCTATGCAAACAACTTACTCTCTTGAAGTCCCTTTCTCTCCAATCTCTCCATTTTGTGAAAGGTCAGGCAAAGGGAGAAGGGTCAGGCAAAGGAGATATTGACTACAGAAATCGCTTGCTTTTTTTCTTTTCAGCCCCCTCACAGAGCGGAGAGATTGGAAAGAAAGAGATTTCAAGAGAGTACTATAAGGTGTTTGCATAGTGCGCCTGTGGCTCCCAGCCCCAGGCTGCTGGTGGGATCGCATGGCTTTCAATGTGTAGAAGAACAAACAGCTTACTTTTGTGCAATCCCTTTCTCTCCAATCTCTCTGCTCTGCAAGGGGGAAAAAAAAAGAAAAAACTACAGGTCAGGCATAGGACAATGTGTACTGACTGTAATGGTGATCACATGACTGAGGGATGCTGCAAAGGTTGCAAATGGTCATAAGTAGGCCATAAGGATTTTTTTTTTCAGCACTGCCATAAATTCAAACGGTCACTGAACAAATGGTCGGTAAGTGAGGACTACCTATAGTAGAGGATTTCATGTATTTTATTATTTTGTTTTGTTTTTACTCCAAAGAAGAAGACATTTCTCCAAGAAGCGTTTATGGCTTATGTGGAAGGTAGCCTAAGTGAACATCTCATATTTCCTATATAATCCTCTCTCAGATAAAATGCAGCCCACTCTTCAGTTAAATCCTGTAAGAGAACGTTATGTGAGACGTTTCCACATGGCCTATTTTAAGATCAGAGAAAGAAAGACAGAGAAAGAAAGCTTGCAGAATGTGAGAGATACGTAACTGAAAGCCACAACAGCACTCTCTACCTTGTGGCAAAAATAAATTAAAAAATGTCTCCCTCTGATCATAATTGCTAAAAACTGATGTAACGTGATCTACCATTTTGAGGTGGAGAACAAATGAAAACTGTAGAGTAAATCCTAGAATAGGATTGCTACACTTCAGAACAAAATCAAGCCCTTATAAATTCCCCAAGCCCCAGCCCTACTGACATGTGTGATGTTATCCTGCCCACTTTGGGCCCTCAGCTTCCTCTCCACCCACCCTCAAAGTTAAGTGTAGCTCCAATTACCAAAAGAATGCCCGCTCCTGAGACAGAGAAGTTGAATCCCTCTTTGAAGGGAAAGAAATCATCCAGGGGATTGGAAGGCAGAGTTCAGTGCTATGGTAGCTAGAAATCAAGAATGAAGTGTTCTTCCCCAATAAATAATCTCTTTTAGGAACTAAAACATCATAAGGGTGTTTGTCATGCTACAAGTTCTGTTTCAGACAGCAGTGAATTCTTTCCTCCTGCCTTATAACAATACATGCTGAAGAAGCACATACAGAAGCAGAAATAATTGCTACATTTTCTGAATTTGCTTGGAGAGTGCTAAATATAAATATCCAAGGTTTGACAAATAGGAAGTATGTTTACCTTTAATTCATTTCCTTTGCATTAGTGCAAATTGCCAATCCTGCCACATGTACTTCATTCAAAAGGATTAGAGCCCATTAGCACAGAAAGAACTGTTTTATCAAAATGCTGCTCTCTTCCTTAAAAAAAGGCTGTAAATGCTATCAATAAGGTTGGGGCTTATGTGTATGAGGTAAAGAAAGCAAATACAAATTAGCTATGAGGAAATCGTAAGTGGACAAAGGAACTAATTGTCTGGAGAGTGGATACACAGAGTGGATTTAGTAATTCAAGTGCATTATTAAAGAAAAGTCAGGTTAAACATCTAAAAAAGATGGATTATAATTCTTCATTCTTCTTGAACCAAGAACATGAACAACTCTCATGTACAAGTTCAGTGATTTCCTGTTTATGGCATTCTGTGATAGTGAACATAAGTGGACATAACTATAGAAAGCATAACAATCTTATCAAGAGCATCACTTTGATTTTTGGGGTTCATTGCTTTGGTTGTCCCTAATTAGCTTTGCAAGATGATTGGAGCTTACAACCAGTAGTCCCCCTGGACAAGAGGACAATAGTTTATGATGGTGAGAGTTATAGCCAAACAATCTTCTTAAATTTGGGGATCAGTTGGACATATAGGGAGCTATAAAGAATACTTAGTACTTTGGAGTTATACAGAAGGATTAGAGCTAAGATACAGGGCTGGCTCCAGGGCTTTGAGGCCCTTTGCAAGATGCATCCTAGACCTTTTCCTGCTTATAATCTTGCAAGTTGCATCTGCAAGATTCACTTTTTCTTTCCTAAATGCAAAGCACTGGAATTAAAATTTTCAGTCCATTATGGGTAAAAACTGTACTGATGTCCTAAAACACACACACACAAATATAATGACCAGAATTTGGGGAATATAGCATTTCAGGAAAATAATGATTTTCAACTGCAGCCAGAGAATAGACTGGAACATAGAACTCAAATAATGGAAGGAACAAGAGTTATCAGCAGTTGAGGCTCAGAATTTTCCTGACTCCTGTAATGGCACTAGCATGGCCTTAGGGAAACAAATGAATCTATAGCAGAGGCAACATTTGCATTTGGGATTAAAAATTATACTCCCTAAAGGGGGGGGGAGTATTATAGATAATTTTTGCATTAACAGTAACTATCAGCTTGCAGGTGGGGATCAGAACACTTCCCTCACTAATGGCAGCTGGAAACCTGCAAACCTGATTCCTAGTGGATAGTTCAGAGTATGATCAGATTTGGGCAAAAATGATTTCCTCACCTACTTAAGGTTCCAACAATGTGCTAGTCAGCTATGTTAATCTGTGTTCCATGTTAAAAAAATAAAAGATAAATTGCCCTCCAAAATAATCTAGCTCACCAGATCTAACCTCTTCCCACTCTGAACAAACTACCTTCTTGGTCACCGGTCTCAGCAGCAGAAACTAAACATATCCCACACTCTCTAAAATCTAACAAGGCACTGGGGGAGGACTTTCTGCCTACTGAGCTTTTTAAGTCATATATTGACTGGTGGGCTCCATTACTAGAGGGCCTATTCTCTCATATAAATAACACCGGTTATATTCCTGTAGGATGGGAATTGTCTATTGTAGTCCCTATATACAAAAAAAGGAGACAAAGGAGACCCCAGAAATTATAGACCTATAAGCCTAATTAATATAGTAGCTAAGATGTATGCCAAATATCTCCTAAGCAAAGTAGACGACGGTGTATGAGAAGAAACGTCTAGTAGAAGAAGAGGCAGGGTTCAGGCCTGAGTGCTCTACTATAGACAATTGCTTTACTCTATACCATCTTATAACAAAGTACACATGAGCAGGAAAACAGCTACATGACACCTTTGTTGACCTTAGTGCAGCATTTGATACTATTAACAGAGTCATTCTGTGAAAGAAACTGGCTGATCTAGACGTGGAACCTAGACTCCTATGCCTGGTTAAGGCTCTGGATACAAACACCTGTCTGAAAGTCTGTACAGGAGCAAATGGCATCCTGACACACAACATACCTATTACCAATGGTGTCAGACAAGGATGCATTCTGGCCCGAATGCTATTTAATCTCTATGTCAATGTCATCCCAGGATTCCTCTGGTCTCAGGATGTCCATATGCCAAAGATACTTAATAAATCTATCAACGTTCTTCTGTATGCAGATATGGTCCTTATGGTGCAGTATCAAGTTGACCTAAGAAGACTACTCTGGAAGTTGGATGCTTACTGCACCATTAACTCCTTGAAAATCAATAAGGCCAAAGTAATGGTATTTGGAAAAGAGGAGTACTAAATACACCTGGTACTTAGACAGGGAACCTATGAAACAAGTCAACTCTTTCTCATATCTAGGGGTAGTTTTCACCAACATAGGGTCACGGATAAGCCATCTTAAAAGAAATGTGACAAGGGCCTCAGCCACCTCTAAAGCACCTCTGAAAGTACTGAATTATAACTGCTCAGGTACCCTAGTCCCTATATTGAAGGTCTATAAGACTAAAGTAACACCTATAATGACCTATGACACAGAGCTGTAGGGTCTGTTATAGTCATCATTACTTGAACAAACCCAGATCCACTTCCTAAGATCCATTCTGGGAATAGACAAAAATACTCCAGCCTCTGAAGTTAGAGCTGAAACAGGCATCCACTCCATCCATAGCAATACAACAATTCAAGCTTTCAGCTACTGGTGGAAGATACTTTTAATGGACCATGATAGATTACTAGAAAAGTGACTTGTTGAATAGTCTGGCATGTCCTTCCCTAACATATGGCTAAATCAGTTTACCAAGGCCATCTTGCTCCATGGATTTTCATTTCCATATTCAATCTCGGTCAGCCACCAAGCCAAGGACATGTTCAAACAGAATGTTCTCTATATTAGTGCTCCGATTGACATAGAGACACTTGCTAACATCAAATCCTTAAAATGACTGACCCAGAATAAAAAGACCTTTCCACTGGAAATATATCTAACTGTGGCCCAGACACAGGGTCAGAGAACAGCCCTAACCAGAGCAAGATTTGAGCTCCTGGATTCTATGTAAATCAAGGGCAATTTCATCAAGTACCTTATCCAGAGAGGATCTGTATCTGTGGTGCACTCATATCCACTTTGACTGCCAGCTATATGCTTCAGCCAGAGCACAGCATTTATAATAAAGTTTCTAACTGACATGATAGCCCATTGGGACCCCATCAATAGGCTCTCTTATTCCTCCAAGTAACACATGGGCAATAAGAAAGAAAGTTTATAGCTAAAGCCATTCAACTGAGAGCTTCCTATCTAGATCAGATTGAGGTCAACTGCCAAGGGGATGATTTTACCTGATTATTTCATTGAATATTTTTTATATTTCTGTATTAATTAGAGTAATCAGTAAACAATGAACTAAACTAATCTGTAGCAGAACATGTTAATCAACATGCCATAGGAAAGTGAAAGTGGATTCCCCCCATCCCCATG
Source organism: Charina bottae (assembly GCA_023362775.1). NCBI lineage: Eukaryota > Metazoa > Chordata > Lepidosauria > Squamata > Charinaidae > Charina > Charina bottae. The sequence goes on along the minus strand of JALMGJ010000005.1, from coordinate 58,681,220 downwards.
TTGCCAGTTCATGCTGTTCAATTTTTTTTAAGAAAATACATTTTAAGTGGGTCTTCATTACCTGGTCTTCGTGTTGTAGTCATACTATCTGAAAGAGAGAAGATTATGGTTATTTTAATAGGTGCCAAGTGATTGAATTGCTTGTTGAAACAATATATCGCAATACCTATCCCTAGCTCTGACTGCTAAAAACAAACAAAATAAAAAATAATACTTGGCCTTGCTGCTACGCTTGCAAAAGGTACTAGCCTGTAATTAATTAATTATGTTTGTGTGTGTGTGTGTTGTGAATGACTGTCAGTGGTATACATCTCAACCTTGAAAGTCAAGTTAAAAACATACAAGTACAAGCACTAGAAATATTAATAAATTAAACTAAGAAATTCTACTATCAGTGGGACAACATCATAACATTCTGCTCCCAAGATCTGCTGGAATAACCCTGTTTTCAGGGCCACAACTAAGGGGGGCAAGCAGGGTATGTGCCCTGTGCGCCATGCTGGGGGGGCATCAAAATGATAAAATAACCCATGGGGAGGCGCGGAATCCATGTTTGCCCTGGGTGACACAGACCCTAGTTCCCTCCCTGCCCATTTTAATGGTCTTTCTGAAAAACAACAGGGTAGGAATCCATGAATGAATGAGAATGATATATGTTCAATGAGTATCTGCTTAGAAAAATGTATGTTTATTTTGAATATGTTGTTTAACCACAAGTCTGTTCATGTGTACATATGGCGCAGAAATGTATATAAATCTGAAAGCATGACCAATTTGATTGTTTTTGATGAATGAGTGAGGGAATCAGTCAAGGGTACAAAGGTACTGAGAAATTCTGAATGTGAGACAGACCATGTCTTGCTACTGCAAAATTTGGGAAGTGCAATGTGGGCACGGGTTGTACAAATCAAATTTTTGCTCTTCAGCAGGTCACTGAGAAATGTATAAATGTGAGAAAGATATTTGAATGTATCTTTGTTGAGTCAGAGAAAGCATGTGATAATGTGAATCAGGTTTGAATTATGGAATATTTTCCATTAATGCAGAATTGAAGTTTTGTTCCTAAATGTAATAAAGTATTGTTGAGTCTGTCATACTTTCAACTGGGAAACTGGGAGCATCTTAAACCAAGCCAAATCCAAAAATACTAGAGAATTCCTGGAAGCTTGGCACTCAGACAAAGCAGCCATCAACATACACATAGAGGTAAACAACAGTTACATACCATTCATAAGAGACAACAGAAAAGCCAAAAGACCAGAACACCTCCTTGCCAGCAATCAACACCCAGATATGCAAAGATTAACACCAGGGTTAGCACCAGAGGAACAATCAAACAGCACAATATACTCTAATCAAGGAACTATTAACTCAGTCAATCAACCAAGCAGCAAACAACAGCCCAATCAAGGAACTTCTGAGGAGAGAGCAACACCTCCACCAACACAAGCAGGACAAGCCATGGTATATAAATAGAGAGCAAGTCCCAATCCTTTTTCGAACTGAACATGTTGCCCAGTCTGGCAATGAAACGTTTGCAAGAAAACAAAAAGGCTCAGAGAGCACCAAGGACTCCACAGAAATAAACATGCATGAGAATAAATGAAATGTTTGCCAAATAGTTCAACATTAAGACAAGGATTATTGTTTAATAGTTCCCCCCTCCCCTGGGAAAATTGAATGAACAGTTGCAAGTTTTACATAAATGGCAAAATTGGAGCAAGTAGAAGAATGTGTATAGCTTGGTAGAATGTTTCC